>OX453273.1:35855537-35973037 GCA_949710005.1 Ricordea florida
CATGAATTTTTTTTTCTCGGTTTTCCTTAGCTGGATACATATAAAAAACGATTGTAACCTTCAATCGGTGTGGAAACGTTTTCAAACCTGAATTTTTGCGCTCTAAAAAGGGCTATTTTGCAGTCAAAATTGTCCCGGGGTCTGGGACCTAGTTCACTCCTTGCGACGGTCTTCGTGACGTAATTTTGTGTACACACAAGTTGCAGAACGTGTTAGGCTGAGAGGGGAGTCAGTCATAAGCAAGTGCCACTCTGCTAATTCTATAGATTATAGAACGCTTTTCTGCGAAATGTCCAGCGATTCCGAAGAAGGTACCATTTCTGAGTCTTATGGGGACTCAAGTGACCAAGTCGATTCAGGAGAAGAAATTGAAGTGGTTGGCCATGTTGAACCGTATGAAGACGAACCTCTGGCAAGTGACGATGGCGACCATGAAGACGAGGAAGACGAAGCAGATGCTGATGGATTAACTCCAGCAGTTTTGGAGGCCAGATTCGAGCGGCAAATAGCCATTGGTGAATGGTTAGTGAAGCTTTCTAAACATCATAATCGTGCTACTGTCAGATAAATATAGTATTTTTCTCGTTTTAGGTGCGAATGTCAGCACTGCAGCGACCTTCAATTAGTTAGTGCTCTCGAGTTTCGTTGCTGTCGTGAAGTTCTTGTCGCCACGGCAAAGCTAACTTTCGATGGATCAATTGAAAGATTGAGTTGTGTCACCCAACACGAGGACTACGAAGCCCTTACCAACAGAACTGTTCTGTTGCAAGTTGCACCCTTGTTGCGGAATAAGAATGGAAGAAGCTACAAGCGACGAACTGACGTGACTGAAAACGAGTATGTATTGTTGAATTGTGATTGACTTTCTCTTCATTTTTGCACTTAAAACTTCCAACGCACTACACTTTGTTACCATTTACGTTCACTGTTGACGTGACTACAAGTTATTGATCTCTGCGAGCATCTTTGTCTCGAATGGCCGCTGCACTTCTCACTTCTAAACGAACATGAGAGATTGAAGGTTTGGACATATCACTTTGCACATCGTCATATTAATGGTAGCCCTGCTTTGCATTGATAGGTTCGTAAGAAGCGTTGCTTACAGATGGCTTGTACGGTGGATGTGTGGATATATGGGCTGGGATAACACAAGACCATTACCAGCTTGTGTCTATCATAACCTGAGGACCAAGTATCCATCACACAACTCAAGAGGATATGCCACTGCACAGGAACGAGAATAGACTGTGCCTCCTTTTCCTGTGAAGAATTTTTGTGAAATTCGTGCCAAATATCAATCATTGCTACAAGTAGTCAGAAACAGTGCCAAGTTTCCTTTACTATAGGAATACCCATAACTGATTCATGTGTGGTACATCTATTCATGTAGGTCATGTGTATGACTCATGTTGGGAGAACTTGAAAATTCTTTGCAAGCAGTTTGTGTCCCTCATTACACTCTATCTTCTGTTTCTGCTGGATTGTTACATTTTCAAAATTTATTTAATCACTCCTCATGGTTAATTTTATTTTTAATGAAATGAATTCTAAAAACAACAAGGATTCCCCTACCTTCTCTTTAGGAAAGGCAAGTGATATTGTTTGAGACATAAAATAAATGTTGCAGTAATATAGATAATGCCAGTTGATTTGAATGTAATAACACAGCATAACATTGTGGTTAGTTCCATAACATCTTAAATACATACTCACACATATTATTGTGAGATTAATTTCCTGTGTTGTCCTCAACTATCTCCCAGACTGGGATAAATTCCTTTTCCAAGTAATGTTGGTAAAGTTCAAAGTTGTAACAACCTTTTCTCAAGGATCTCTTATGTACAATGTACCATAAAACACTCATGAAAAATACTTATGTTCATCACAAGGTAACTTGCACAAAAAATAAGCATGTTCTACGTTTTCATATTGCCCAGAGTCAGATAATTTTATTTGTAAATGTAGGCTCGCACAAACAACTCATGGAAACAGGACAGCGCACAGAATGCACAACTACAACAAAAAAGTCAGCACACATTCAGTATATGTGTTCAATTACACTTTTTCTTTCCTTTTGAATGCCCTCGTGCAGGCTGTTTTGGCTTCCTGCTAACTCGTGTTTTCTTAGAAGCCTTGGACTGAGAAGTTGGTTTTGCTTGTTGCATTCTCTCCTGCAATATATTCTGTTCTTCACCTGCAGAGACAGAATTACAACTTGATGTTAACTTACCAAAGTAAAAATAACACCATTTTTTTTATTTTTTACCTTATATTCAGTATCAGAACTTAACCAGGAAATAAAACTCCAATAATTTGTGTAAATCTTATCAATATACATTGTACAAGGGGATAGATTTTACCATCTGGGAATAGCTCAGTGCTGATCTTCTGCCTTTCTTTGTAGGACTTTACTGCCTCTGGTTTACTTGCTCTGTTGGGAAACTGAGTAGTTAGGGATTCAGGGGCCTTGGATGCGAATCTGTCAAATGTCTCCTTCAATGTAGCCTTGGGCAAGCTGAACAGTAATTTCTTCAATTCCTCCACATAGTCTGCAATCAGAGTGACATTGATTTTTATTTTCAGTCAATGGATCTAGACACTTGACTGTATCGCAAACCTTTACATGACTTCCATCAAATGGTTTCATAATAGTGTTATATCCTCTAAAGTATTGATCAAATGTAACTTCGAATTGTGTACTCAGGCTGCAAAACTTAAACCTAATAAAATATACCAAGTTACTTACCATAGGTAGGTGGAGAAGCAACATCACGCACAACTTCCTCCCCAAGTTTGAACTTTGGATAAGATACTTTATAGTACTTTTCACCATTCTTTCCAGCCTGTGCCTCTCTTTGTACATTTTCATTGAAATGAAGACTTGCCAGGATATGTCTAGAAGGGAAAGGGGGGAAATAAACAAAACCATCAAGTTGGATGGTAACTTCTGGACCTTGTCAATTTACATGTACACTGGCAGCACAGGATATGTAATACAGCTTGGTGAAATTGTTACCTCTGTCCTGGTCTGAGGACAGATGAAAGTGGATGTAGGTAACCATTTTATCAAATGTCTTGTGTAATGCAGATGGCCCTACTTCTTATTAGCTACGTGAATAAAAAAATCGAGAATCAAAAGCTGGTAATTATGCAAGCTCAGGTTTTGTAATTGTATTCATAAAATATTCAGACAACCACGTGGTGATAAGAAGGGAACATTCATAGACGGAAAATGTCCAAAATACATTGCTTGCGAGTAATACCGTCAAAATATTGATATTATTCCAAAAAAGAAACCAATCTATTAACTGACCCGAAAAATTTACGAATAAGCAGCAAGAAGTAAGAGTTATTTACGCTTATGCTCAGTTCACTTACTTGGCGTTTTCTTCGTTCCGTGAGAGTATCTGTTCTTTCGGGAACAACTGAATCCCTCGTAGGAATGGATCCTCGAATCAAAACTTTATTCTGCTTTGAGTGCTCGCCAAGATCAAGGGAGATCTTTCGCGAATAGCACGACTCCTCGAAGTGCGCTGAACACAACGATGTGTATTTGGTGACACTGGACTCACGAAAATCGGCACGATGCCTTTGGACGAATTTCACCCACTTATTTTGCACAACCGGATCCTTTGGAAACTGATGCATGCTGATTCCAACGGTATGAGAATTGTTCTTACAACTCGTATTATTCGGCGCTCCAGCAACGCAGTATCTTCCCCCTCTTTTCTTTTTACCGGAGCAAGCCTCACTGTTCGCCGCACTGTCGTCCATGTTGGTTTCGATGCTTGTACACAACTTTACGTCACTCGAGAAAATCACGTGACATTTTGGCCGCGCAGAACAAGGGACAATTTCGTTCGCAGATAGCGCGTATTTTGAACTAAAAAAAATGGTTTGGAAAATGTTTCTTCCTGGTTTGAAGGTTAAAATCGTCTTTTATACATACCAGGCTAAGAAACAACGGGAAAAAAAATTTCATGTCATATGCACTTTAATTGAAATTACTATGGACATGCAAGCGCGGTAATGTCTAAGTGAGAACTCTTCTTTCCATGGAAAGAAAACCGTCCCCACAACGACATTCAGCCAGTTTAGGGATATTTTCGGGCATTTTTCGTTTTTATTGAGAGATCTTTTCACAGCGTTGTATTTGTATTATTACATGGCGTACAATAAATTCTAACCCACTGCTGATGGTAATCAGGTTTTTATCCTGCGGGTAGCCAATAACTCCACGGCCGTGCAATTGATATATCAGCTAACAACTCTCGTCTTTCCAAGATAACCAACGAAAATCACAGTCCAGTTCGCTGCGACGGTTCCCGGGTTTTCATTTAGCTTTAGTGCGAGAGAACTAAAAATAGCTGCATGCGTATTGTCTGGGCTCCTGGTATTGTGAGTTTGATCTACTCCTGCACATAGAGTGGCCATGGCAAAACTGAGTTGTGGATAGATTTTCAAACCCCATTTACAAAACGTACAAATTGTTACAGTTATTGATATTAAAATGTCCATCAACAATTTGGAATAGTTTAAGAAATATGCGTCATACAGTTGAAGTAGCCGAGTTTGACAACAGGACTGACGAACAAACAAACATTAAACGAATACTGTTTAATTCAGATTAGCTATTGGATTAAGCGCCCGTCTGCTTTAAATTTGGCACGATTTTAAGCCACGACATTGGTTCAGATTTATCCAGTGCAGCAAAAGTTTTTATTTGATATTTAGAAATTTTAATTTTACGAAACCTGAATTTTCAAAGCCAAATTTAAAGTTACTAAATATCAAGGTAGTAAACAGGGACACCCGACGACTGTTTTCTGTAACTGATAATATCTGTTCGGAGAAGCAAAAATTGCCTAGAATCTTCTATAGCTTGTGGAAGACTGAAAATTTCTCGATGACCGTTCCATTCATGCACAATTCTCTTAGCATATATAATCAATTCCCTACAATTTTCTGAATTACTAGTTTAATTTTTTGCATTTCAGTCCCCAAGTTAGCCAATTTTTCATAGAAAACGTAAACTTAAAATTTTCGGATTCGAAAATTCGATGGAGAGAGGAATCAGAAAAAATTCTCACTTTCGTAAACCTTAGAATTTTCGGGAAAATAATACAGTGGTGCCCTTGATTTCGAAAAGACTCAAGTTGCCCTAGGACGACCGAACGGATACAAATTTTATAGCGCCGCTTAGAATGCATTTCTAGAGACCTGAAAGTTCTCTGGATAGTCTGAAAAATGTTTTCAATGCATTTAGGAGGAAAGCGTCGTTGGGTGCCTCTAAGTAAAGGAGAAATTAGTTCCATTTACCTCCAACATTCAACACATATTCTCATACGCAAGCTACAAAGCATTTTTCATCTTGGATCTCGTCCGCCGATAACATGAACGAGTTACATGAAAATTAACGTTTTACCTTAAGTCTTGCGTTGCCAAGAGGTTTGGCCTGGAGGAAAGTCAGACGTAATTAGTTACTTCCAACGTCAAGTTTAATGCCACAGTTTAATAGAACAATTAGTTGGGGTGAGTCTCACCCCAAGTAATTGTTCCAGAAGTAAAAACTTCATAACAATTTATAAATTGCGATTTACAGGTAAACGTTAGAGCTGCAATGTCTGACGCAGATTTAACTCGGGGAATTCAAGATTATAGACGAGAGAAGCACACAGGTAGCCTCGGGTTTCACTTTGTCAGAATTAAGTGCGTTCTCAAACTGGTTGCATGACGTATCGAATAACTTGTCACCCCCTAACATATCTAACTTAATTACTTACCAACCCAACATTCATTCATATGAGACAAGATCATCTTCAAGACGCGACTATTTTGTTGAAAGTTCAAGATTAGATATACAAAAATAGTCATTTTCAAGAAATGGTGTTAGAAATTTGGAATAGCTTATCTTGTGAAGTGCGCCAGCTATCAATATACAATTTCAAAACTAATATTCATAATCTTCTCCTCCAGAAATATTTTAAAATATGATGATTCTATCGATTTGTGTGAGGCTAGGGAACGCAGCAAGCCGAGGTCTGAGACCTTAGCTTGTTCAGTTCTCTAGTCATATCTTAAAACGTTCTTTTATCCTTGTAAATGTGTATCGATGTATTTGTAATTAGTGTAGAATTTGAATCTCTTGCTCTCGTAATTTTTTTATTTATTTTATAATATGTGTGTTAACACTGTTAGCTTCAGTTTCCTAACTGTCGGCAGTGCATTTTTTTGTAGTTTCTGTAATAATATTGCATGAATAAAACTGGACTGAACTGGTTTTTTAACGACTTTGAGCACAGGCAGCCCGAGTTCCCGATTTGAAAGGGTTTATACGAAAATGCAATGGTATTGTTTTTTAGTCGAAGGAAGTTCATCCTTTTCCAATAAAATCGACTTACTTTGTTCCTGTGGTGTATTCTGTGTTATCTGCCTGATTCTCAGGCCATTCAAAGGCGAATATATTATTAATACTTATAAGTTGGAAAATTCTCGTTCAAATAAATTGTCGGTGATAGTTGAAGAGAGTTACGCGCAAAGGATTGCCATGAATGATTAATGGTTCTTCCGTTCGTGATTACCTGTTACTACGAGTATATCGCTGATACAGATAGAGCTACAGCATATCCGGCTCTCGCAACCTGTTGTCGGCCTGCTCTTGCTATTTTAATTTTAACTAGTTTGGAAGCGGTCACCATTTTACATTGTTGTTTTGTTTGTTTTTTTTTCTTTTTTTTTTCGTATAGCTAGAAAAAGTTTAAAGTCGAGTTGACGTGTTACATCTTGTGTTTGCGGTCACCTCACGGTCCGAATTTGGCAATTAGTTTTAACTAACAGATAAAACTGCATGAAGTGATATGAGAAGTCATGCGTAATACATACATAGCGCACACTTTTTGCGCCATTGCAGAAGGCATAAGGGTAAAGAAAAAGCTTTTTTCCGCATGTTTGAATTGAATAAGAAACAGGAGACATGAAGGAATAAAAAAACATTTGCACTAGAGTGGAGATAGGAAAGCTGAAAGCAGACTACAAGTTAGCTAACTGTAACATTCCTTTCCAATGATCGGCTGCAAGAGCTTGTATACATTCAGATGGTTTTATTGCAGCAAATAAACGCAATCAGGACGAAATATCATTTTTCTTCCAGTAGTTGTTTTTGGCAAGGGTCAAAATATAAGTTTTTTCAAAACTCTGGCATGTGGAAAATACTTGTACGTAACGGAAAGCTGAATGTAATTTAATATTTAGGAGGTCTCCTCGTCGCTTTTTAAAATCTTTCTCTTTGTATTTTTTCTTGTGGAATAAATCAATAAACCTCCAGAAATATCAATTAACAAAGGAGCAAATTAAAATCTTAGCAACTAAACACTCCAAGACTAATTGTACTACCGCGCTTTCTGTTCTCATTTCTGTCTCCTGTGGTGTTAAGAGACCTCTCTTCCAATACGATGTCTTCTTCTATTGCGTCGAGATTCCGTTTTACAGACTCAGTTATTGGTCCATTTGTGTCTTCAATACCATCTTCCTGTACTCCATTTTTCTCGCATCGAGACTTTACTTTCCCATCAGAAGAACTGGCAGAATTATGCCTCGATGACTTCTCTTTGAGAGATCTTACAATTCGCACGCTTACGCCATATTGTTCGAGTACGTTGTGCATTGAACAAAAAATGCTCGAGACGAAAGCTAGACCAACGAATGCTGACAGAATCAGTATATAATCTACGTTGTTTTTGAAACTGGGAAGATAGTCTCCGAACCCGATCGTGCTTAAGGTTATGAAGGTAAAGTAGAAACACTCCAGATATGTCCACTGCTGGTGCCTCACTTTAACTATCAGAGCGCACAGTGGAAGCAAGAAAAAGAGGGTAAAGGAAATGGTTGTTATTGCAACTTTAAGCTCCACTCGCCTGGGAGGTTGATTTTTTAAGACTCTCTTTTCCAAGTAGGTGATTAATTTACCAAGTTGTTCCGAAATCTTGTCCCCGACGGCCTTGAGAGTTAGACAGGTTCCAGGTATGCCTATTAGTGCATATATCATACAGAAAACTCTGCCTGGGACAGTTTTCGGTACGATGTTGCCATACCCTGTGTAAAGAATGTAAAGGGACATGAGATTATGCAGAAGATAACTAAGAAGATAACACCCAGAGGACTGAATCGAGAGGGCAAACCTCAAAGGTTAAGTGTAAGGGAGATGCTTTGTTTAGAGGATGGGACGATAAACTATTTATGAACTAAATAACACGTTAAAGCTAAAACAATAATTAAGTATATATGAAATAAATTATATAATTGCACTGCGGTTGTAAATGTATTTGAAGATACGATTCGACTCTCGGAGTATTGACACAATTTTTACATGCTATGTTATTACATGCCGCGATGTCCAAATCTTCAATTCCTTTTCCTTCCGCGATGAAAATATCTGTTTATTTCTCGGGCTATCCAGGAGAACGTCCGAGGTTAAATTTCGCATTCAGTCACAAATCACACTCAAGCTAGTAAAGCGTATCTGCGAAGTTAACCAAAGTACATACTAATAGTTTCATTAAGTCGACGTGCATACGTCAGTGGCATTGAACGAAAATGGCGTCGTGGAAAATAAGCACGAATGTGGTGTCCAGTAAGCTCAAATCATACACAAATGCACACACCGTTCGCGGTAAACCCACACTAAAAGCTGACGAGTGTTTTCGGAACGGGTCGGTGCGGGAACTTTACGAGACTCATTTTACGAGCGAACATTTATGAGTGAACATAACGAGAATCATGCTATATCAATGGAGCTATTAAATGTTAATCTAACAGAGAATCTACCAAATCATCATAGTATATGTGGACGTGATCGTGAATCCAGTAGAATAACAATACGAAGTTTGGAACTTCTGAGGAACAAGAGCAAACTGAAAAGGTTAGAGAATTTGTCTTTTTACTGACGTATTCGTTCAAGTATACCGAAGTCCTCTAAAGTGCATTGTCATCTGAAGGTTGGACTTGAAAACAGCACGAGAAAACAAATTTTAAATTTCTGTCGGGATGCTCTGGGAAAGTTCATCAAGGTAAAACAAATCTAAAGTATCGAGCTAGCCGGTATTTGTCATTGTCTTCTTGTAACAGACCGATTACACTTTCCAAATCTCAGACCTACGTAGCGAATTACTGTAAATTCAAATTTAAAAAAAAATTGAGCACACCTATTTAAGTTTCAAAAGAAAAAGTAATTCAGCCTAAATATATAGCAACCAGCTCTATTTTTGATTTTCACATGCCATTAAAATTCTTGCTCTTTAATATTGTCTCAATTTTCCTTTGAATGAGGGTTCCTGATTTTCAGCCAAGGCAAAAATATTCAACACTCAGTTCAAGACACAACGAACATATTTCTCTTAGATTGCAAGAGGTAAGCAAGCAATCGAGCTTTTTAAATTCTTTTTTTGGTATTGATTGTATTTATCTTGATTTATTGAAGACAGAAGATCCCGCAAAACGTGTCATTATTAAGAAGTAAATATCACTTATCACAGAATTAGCGTAGAATATAGATTGCAAAACTGACAGTCGCTTTTTTGTGAGGGAATTTTCTTACACAACGAGGGGATATGTGATTTATTTACCTCGTGCTGCGCCTCGGTGAATAAATCACATATCTATGAAGACTGCGAGCAGTCGGTTCTTTTCCTCAGACTGTCCGCGTGAGGTTATTTAATAATTATGCAAATGTCGGAAAGAAACGAAGAACCTACAGCAATAATACTAAGTCCTGCAAAAAGTTGGTTATTTGCTTGAGGAAAATAATTCTTCCAGTCGTTGGCGAATGTGCATCAGGGCAGTGTTTGATTGTTTGAACTAACTATTAATTATTCACTAGTGCAACAGCCAATAAATGAGGCATATTTGGGTCACATGCATTAACCTTGATACCCAATGGACACTTAGATGAAACGGTATCACGGGTTTGATCGGAGATCAAACATAATTTTGCTCTCAGATCAAACACTTGCATTTTAAAAAGCATTCTTTAATAATTAACACATCGTTAACAACAATTCCAAAAATAACCTGAATATTAATCCATATAACTAACCTTGATTTTCAAAGAAACTACACCTGCAGTTACATTTTCGTGAATATCGGACCTCTGCAAACAACTTGACTCTTCTTTCTGTTTAATTAGTAATAGCAACTTCGGAAGTACTAGTACAAGTGTTTGGTTCCAATACTGTGGATACTTCTCGAATTTTCTCATCGCTACCCTTTTCATACTTAAAGTGCATATGAAACGAAATTATATCATTCCTCCAAATTATGATTTTGTGTACTTCATGTTCTCTGTTTTCCATTATCAAAATCCGTTTGCCTTGATCGACAATAAAACTGATAATTTTCGACTCTGAAAGTTGGTCTCCCGAGTTTAAATTTTGCGACATTTCCCGCGCGGCCAGAAAGGTGTGAGTGACGTCATTAGTTGTGTAGCAAGCGGTGAGGAAACATGGCGGAGAGTGGGAAAAAGAGAGTATCCGGAAAGTTTTGCGTGGCTGGTGGCCCTGGAAGAATTAGTTGTACAAATAGTAGCTTGAAACCAGGGATTTCGATGCACCTCTTTCCATCCCAAGATGTTTTAAGGAAGCAATGGACAAAATTCGTCCAAAAACACAGGCCTGATTTTAAGCCATCGAAAACTTCAGTGTTGTGTTCGGTGCATTTTGCACCAGAGTGTTTTTCGCGAAGGCTCGATATTGCTGGTAACAGCTCAGATGTCTCTACTAGTAGACGACTGGAAAAGGGATCGGTACCGACCATTGATGTAGCTATCAGCGAGCCAAACACACCATCTTTAACAAGTCGGGAGCGAAGGAAGGTGAGTGGTTTGGTTTGCACTACTAAGCGTCCTAGTCGACTTAAAGAGCTTAAATTACATCTTGTTTTTCATGCAGTAATGAGAACTGAAATGATTTACCATAACTCTTGGCCACATACTTTCTAAAACCTTTTTTTACGGCAGCTTGCGCTATAAATTTTATTTGTTTACGATGATTAGGCTTGTACTTTCTTCACCTTAGTGCCATAGATGTCCTTGCGTTACTGTTTTGAGGAGTTCAAAATGTATGTGCGTTACTGGTTGCATCAAATCCTCAATCTTGAATGTTTGTGGTGAATAAACTCCGCGGAAGACTTTTGTGTATCTTCAGCTGTCTAAAAAGTTGTAACTTTTTTAGATCGTTAGAGATTTCTTAACGCCGGTGAATGCTTCTGCTTCGCATTCAGCCAAGTTGGGTTCAACTGCAACAGCGGCCGATCGCGGTGAGGCCGAGTTGGAATCTTTGCCTGACACTCCAGAGGCAAACATTGATCGTAGCATGGGTATTGAAACTCCTGCCACTGTACCTGGACAAAGAGTTGTTCTATCAATAAGCATGACCCCTGACTAGTTTCACAGGAAAGAGAAGGAAAATAGAACCAAAATAAATTTACTTCTTAGCTGTTCAATTCCCTGCTTACACTGTACTAATTGCATATAACCGGCAACATAAGATCTTAGTGCCAGCCCTGAATATACCATTTATAAAGAGATTGTTTTCAGCATTCATATTATAAACAATACTGATGCATTTAACTGGAACATGTAATGTTATTCAATAAATAATAATATAATCCAACTTCTTCAATTAATTTATCTTTGTAAGTACTGTTTTGCTAACATATTGTCCTAAGTGCAGAGCAAAATAGCTTTGCCAGGGTAGGTTTGCTTAGCTCCTGTCCTCAGCTGAAGTATACCCTGTAGTATGGTGACTAGTAAATCTGGATCTGACGTTGTGATAAATGCAAGCTGGTAATGGTCTACAGTTGTCCCAGCCTAGATAACCAAAGATCCAGCGAATAAGCCATCGGTAAGCGGTAGCTCTGAGAAACCTGAAATGCACAGAAGAGAAAAAAAGAGTTATTCCATATGTATTTAACAGTCGTGATTACACGAAAATAAAACATTCCTTGAAGTGAGTATAAATTTAGAAAGCCTGCGAGCAGAGTCACTTTGATCTTACTGACCTCGGCTCATATCTAAGAATAATTGACGCATGCTAGTAGGTAAAATGAAAGAGCCAAATCCTACAACTCGATCCACGTCAAAAACACAACATTTATATCCTTACTCGTTTTCTGAAGTGTTGCCCCTACGTCGGTACGTTCTTCCATCTTTCCCTTTAAGAAGAGGTGCCACTTGTGTAAGAACTGCTCTGTTCGTAAGTGCAATGAAGTCCGGGTGCTGGGTAATACACGTGAACTGTTCAATAGTGCCATCAAACACAAGCTTTCCAATGGCGCAATCGACTTCCTTGCAGCATCTAAACTCCCGTGCGGACTCCAATGCAGCGTCATTGCAATGGTTACAGGAACACCTAAAGTAGTCATTTCAGACACGGAATCCATAAGATGAATAACAACCATTTACGCCGAGTGCTTCACACACAGACATGGGCCGTGCATGCTTCATACATGCAGTTCGTCGAACAGTCCTCTGTCGAGCTCAGTCGAGGCAAAAAAAAAAGAAAACGGAGGATGACTTAAATCTAGCTGTTCGATTTACAATAAAAACAAAACTTTCAGACATACCAGTTGCCGACTGGGATCGTTTTCTCGAATCGCTGTTCCAAAGTTGCTGGAATTAGTCCATCTTCGTCGGCTTCATCATTCTCATCGAGGCCATCAAGAGAATCCTCGATCGTCGCCAAAGGTTCGTTCTGGTACGGTGCAATAGAGTCTGTTATGGTTCCTACATCTGAATCACTACCTTCTGAGTATTCTGTTTCATCTTCAGAAGAGGATGATGAAAAATTCTCATCGCTTTCAGCCATGTTGATCCACAGTATTTGAAGTTTACACGGCAACTCGTGTTTATGACAGCAAATGCACAAGAGAGCAACACAACTAATGACGTCACCGGGAATCAACTGGAGCCCAGGCCCTTGTCGCACGTTTTGGCCTAAATACGTGTAACTTCTATCGAAAAAAAAAAATATGTCGCGCCGTCCCACAGAACTTATTTTGCTCTCAAATTGTTTATTATATGATGAGGTTTTCGATTTAAGAAAAAAAAGAGGGGTTTAAATTCCGTTTCATATGCACTTTAAACAAAGAGTTAGAACGGTGACCAGTTTTATAGCTTATCAATTTCTCTCTATACCTGCATTAAACAACGACGATGCACAAGTAACAAGAAGACTATGACTCGTCTTTCGCCATTTACACCTGCTGTCTTGCACATTTCAAAATCTCGTTACGTTTGTTGACACCAACAGGAGCTTTGTCAAAGCTAAGGGACGGACCATTAGAAAAGTGATGTAGGGGGGGGGGGGTGGGGAAAAAAAAAACAAAAAAAATTCATGCAGAAGGAAGGTCTAATTGTGACTCTTTCACACGTAGTAAAAAAAATTCGTGCAGAGGGGTTCACCTGAAAAAAAAAATTCCTGCACAAGCAGTGAGCGAAAAAAAAATTCGTGCAAGCTGAAAATTCCCCACTCCCCCCCATCACTTTTCTAATGGTCCGTCCCTAATTATAAGTTTCGACTAAGATGACCTAAAGTAGAATGCACTACAATCTTTAACTTTAGTTATTACGAACCCAATATATAACTTGTAAATTTCCACAGCATATCACTCAGGTGACTGTTCTAAAGGATTAAAAATTTCAATTGTTTAACAACCTTGGGAATATACTTAAGGTCAGTTAAGCCCCCATGAAACATTTAACATGAATTTTCCTCAAACTTCGCAAAATTTGGATTTCTGTGTTCACCCCCTCCTAAACCATAAGTAAAAATAGACAGTGTTCAAAGACTTTGACCTGATAAGAATTCTCTTTCCCTATTTCCCCTCAGGCTAACGCAATTTACGTGTAACTGGCTTTGTTATAACTTTCAACATAATTATGATTACTATTATTTATTTTATTTATTCGTTCACTTATTTATTTATTTTATTTTATTTTGTGTGCGTGTGCGCGTGTCTGTGTGTGAGCTTATTATACAAGCTCAGTTTATGTAGCCTGCCTAGAATAGCTCTGCTAACGGCGGGCTACAAAGGCCTTTTTCTCAGTAATGTACAAATAAAGTGAATGTTGTTGTTGGTGTTGTTGTTGTTGTTTTATTAAATTGTTGAAGTTCACAATACTGATTTCAAATCCAGAATAATTCCTCCTCTTCTTGGTAGATAGCTTCCTTCCCCTCCTTCTTATGCTTTAAGTGCTGCGCGCTCGTTCGATATTTGAAATCACGCGTATGATTTTAGACCAAATTCACGCTGGGAAATTTTACTGCCAAATGTGGCCAAGTTGAGTGCACAATATGTTGGTCAGCCGTAACAACCGACACAATACTTCATGAGTGTGACACTTGAAAGGCCATGTGTGTTTGGGCACTGAATATGTCTACGATTGAAGTATTAACCTTCCTGATTCGAACAAATTAAAAATGGCTGCTGTTGTGAGGCTACTTCATTATGCATGCTGTACTTGAATTGTCTTGGGAAGTTCGCGTGCAAACATTTCTTGCTCGGCTACAACATGCGTAATGAAGTAGGGACCTGAGCGGAAATCATTCCGAATATTATCCTCGGTGCACTTACTGTAGGCCGGTCTGAACTATTGTCTCTGGACAATTTAGATAAAGGAAAAGTGGAGAAGGCTTTTGAAGACCTTAAAAATCTTGTGGAGCCAATTACAGAGCCATTTCGGACCATCGAGGTCAAAACATAGGCATCGCGTTGGCCAGTACGACCCCATGATTTAACGCAAAGCAGAGAGATGGTACAAGCAGTTTATGAGAAGATTATCGTTTAGGTTTGCTCCAAGAAGTCCTTGGAAAGTTTTTATAAAGGTGGAATCGCCTACAGAATTATTCCAAATTATACGGACACTTGCGTCAACCACAAACTACGGCTTATTCACCGGCGAGACCAAAAGAAACACAAGAAGGCTGTCTTGGTGTTTACTTCTTTTGCCAGGGCCGGTAAAAAGTCTTTTTAATAAGATTATGGGCACCTCTTACTCAGATGATGAGTTTCCCAAGAAGAAGTTCAAGAATAAGAAGAGAATTGAGGCTATTGTAAATGAGGAGAAGCAGTTTGGAATGACATACGATTTTGATTAGGAAATTTTACAATTTGATTTTTGTTATAGTGTTTGCAATATGCACAACTTCCCAATACACACATCGGTACTTCTGTAAGTTGTACTCATTTCCATGAGTTAAAGAGTACAAATTTAAACCATGAGCAATAACTTGTACTTGTTGATACAAAGAAAACATTTTGGTTCCTATTGTCTACGATGTTGTAGGTAACTTATAGTAGAGTGCACTCACTTTATCTGTGAAACAAATAATACTAGCTACTACTAAATAGTGTTGATTAGACAATAGGAGACAAAGAAATTAGCATAATTTAACACCTATTTTGTACTGTTTATATTTCACGGATTAAGTGTGTGCGCTCTAATACATTTATTTGTTTTGTTATAAGGTGCTCATGCTAAATTCATGAATTAAATATTACTAAAGATACAGCTTGCTAAACAGTGTAGAGTAAATACACTTAATTCCTGAAACAAACATAGTACAAAGTAGGTGATAAATAATGCTAATTTGTTTGTTCTCTATTGTCTCATCAACACTATTTATTGTAACTAGTAATATTTGTTTCACAGATTTAGTGCTTCTACTCTAGCATAATTTAGTGCTATTTGCTGTGTAATTATACGTTCACTGGTTTAGAGGGAGCACTTAACCATTGTATATAAATATAAACACAAGGAATGAGTCAAATACAAATAACTTTTATTCCATTAAAACTTGACACACAATTAAAGTCAAATACATAGATATTTTTTTTATAATCTCATAATCGGTATATATTGAGTAATTAAAGATGCATTTAAAACATACAAACATAAAATAGTTTTGCATTATTCATTGTTATGATTTCCTGGTCAATAGACATAACAACTGTTATTGATTGGTTATAAATAGTTAAAATCAGTTATCAATCAATTTTCCTTCTTTAGAGAAACAAAGTCAATTTATTTGAACTGTAAAAAAGTATTGGTGATAGTACTGCACTGTTTTTACTACAGTCGGTCACATTTCTTTTACAGTTTAATGTGAATAGAACAAGTCTATCTCAAAATTACTTTTTGGCTCTTTTTAGCATATTTGTACGCAGAGCTTTTGAATATTGATAGATAGATATATACTTTAAGTGGGTATTTTCAAATGAATAAATATAAAGTTAAAAAATAAAGTTAGAAAGCAAACACTAAAAGTGTGTAACATAACTAGTTCAAAATAAAAACAACAAGAAAACAAACTTATTAATTTTTTCCTTCTGCTTAATTTGTGCCATTCAGCTGTCCTAGCTAATTAAAGTAGTACTACTGTTTCATGGATTTAAATGCAATTTTTACTGTACATTTTTATATGTACACAATAGAACAGCAATGAAGCAATTAGAGTGGTTTTTATAAACCCATGAAACAAAAAAGTAATCATAAAAGAGTAATAGCCAGATTCACACAATAGAAAACAAAGTCTTGAGTTGAATGCATGCATGATTTCCATGACCAGTCCATGATTGTCAGGACAATATTACTTACTTGCTAATTAATTCGGCTCGAATTCTTCCTCAAAGCATTTAATTGCTTTGATTTTCTTAAAAATTCTTCTTTTAATTCAGACCTCCTTTGAGCGAGATCGCCTATGGGAAATCGTAGTTTTTCTGTAGTTTTGGTCGTTCTTCGCGGAGCTCTTCGCTTCTTGCTCCCCATCAGCCACAGCAGCACTCAACGCCACCTAAAAATTCACCAATTTTGTGACAAATTTTCAATATTAAATAAATAACAATCAATGTTCTCGAGGTTCCAAAAATATTTAGTAGAGTCAAAAGTGTGGTTCTATGGTTTTAATTTGTTCATAAATCCTACACGAAGGCAAAAAAATAAGAAATAAAACAAGGTACTCACACTTCATATCGATGATTGCTCTTCAGATGTCTATGCCAACTTTGCTCCGGAGCAAAAATGCGAAAAAAAAGTGAAAATATAGCAAATTTGGTACGAGAAGAAAGCTCACGATGCGAAGAAACGATTTGTCTTTGGTGCAAAACAGACAAACTAGCTGCCAGGCTTCTATGGGCCAATAAAACTACAATACCAGCTGTGGATCGAATGAACCATTATCGGCCGAGCTCAATTGTCTCTTTAAAAGACTGGGATCAAGTGGACATTCTTTTGGCTGATAAAGGGGTAGAAATTTCCCACCGTGATTACACTCCACTCAGTTCAATTACAATTATTTATTTGAACAGATTCCATTTACGTTTCAACTGAATTTGAAATTTTGGAGGCTGATTTGTCGCTGGTAGACAAACCAGCTTTTAATCATAAAGTAAATGAGCCAAAAAGAATTAAGCTTTAAAAGGCAGTAGCCAATGAAATGCAACAGCACCACCACTCTAGATCACGCTAAGATCAATAAAAAACAATTAATGAATGGTTTTGAAGACAAAAGAACTTCAGCCCATTTTTGTCTTCTTTCAAGAATTTTGAATCACTTAGCTTTTAAGGTGTCTAAAGCCCGGTTTAAATGTCGAACTTCACATGTGCCGAATCTAATGTAAATGAAATAAATCTATTGTTTTCCCTCATCTGCATTAGATTCGGCGCATGTAAAAGTTCGACGTTTGAAGCGGGCCTAAAATACAGAACTGATGGAAATAGGACTTTTTGTCATTCAATGAAGACATCGTATAGTATTCAGTGTAGAGAAGTGTTTCACTTAGGCTAGGTAGAAAACATTATTACGTGGTTTGTACTAGATTCATAGTATCAAATTAGAACTGTCGTAGCATTTGTAGCTTTAATGCTGTTAATGCCATTTTTGTCTGGAACAATGTTCGTGTATTCATGGATACAATTGCTGCTTCATCAACCGCACTTGAACAACGCATATTTACATTTTATGTTTCTTTTTTACCTGTTAAAAATTTTGCTTATTTATAACGCTAATATTCTTTGAAAATTAGTAATTGTAAACCCCGCTTGACTATCAGTGATGCACCTATTAATAAAATTATGCAGTCAGGTAAATAGAGATTACTCCATGGAAAATGCGCGCGTACGATTCTTATTCACGAGTTGAGTAGTATCAGAATGCGAACGAGTGAGCGAGTCTCCTGTTGAAGAAGTTGGATAATAAGACATTTTTGCGGGCGTAAGCTGCAGAACACCAGTGACGTAAAAATTACTGGAAATGGTTGAGCAGAAAAACGTAGCCTTTGGTGCAAATAAAAAACATTTTATGCCAATGAAATAACTTTCCATCCCAAAGAAAAACTTGCGTTAGGTGTATGGCGATACTTCAAAATTAAGCAGGTCATTCTTACAATGCATGGTTACACTGTTAAGACTGTATGATGAAAAAAGTTCACTAAAATAGGCCTTTTTTGAACACGATCATTGTGGATATCTTAGGCAAGTTTTAAAAATGGCATTGACTAGATAAAAGAAGAATGACTGAACAACAGGTACCACAAATACTCCTCATTCTAATAAACTTCTGGGTGACAAAAACCTACAATACCTTATGGCTATAAATGCACACACTTGCTGAAAAATTGCTAATTATACAGTCTGACACCCAGACAAAGGTTTCAATATTATTGTCGAAAGAAGCTCATTTTTGAATTTGAGATATCAACGTGTTCTGTGCAAAAACCGAAACAACAAATACACATCTATCACCCGACCACAGAATTATTCTGCGAATGTTCTCAAGTCCATTTTAATCCTGATTCGGATCTCTCTTGTTCAATTTGAATTAAATTATCTTCCTACATTAACGCTCTACTGCCTGGCAATGGCGCAAAATCCAGATTTGTAAAAATCCGACAAGAATTCAAAAGGTTAGCATTTGAAATTATTTGTACCTGGTATCACACCCACAAAGACCTCTCATGAAATATAAAGGCTTTCTGAAGCTGATTTTCTGTGGCAATTAATTGAAAAGAAACTGAAAATAGAGAAAGAATCTCTATTTATATAAAATGTAACTAGAAGGAGAGATTGTGTAAATGGTCGCATTCACTTGACTTTACGATTACTCTTACTGTGTCTATTAACAACACGCGAAGCTGATGAATTATTTTTCAAAACGCTATGCCTCCCATTGGGGAACATTTCTTTGACAAACGACAAAATTGATTAATAAGTTATTTTCTCGCTCTGCTCTAGGGGGAAAGTATCACTATTAAGTGAATTCTCTTCGGGTTTATCTGGCTTTGTGTTTAGTTGAATCTTTCTACAATGAAAAGTGGAGGGTTTTGAATTTGACAGTGGTCGAAAGGGTCTCAAAAATGATAACATTCCTACGTGAAAAGGGAAGAAACGGCATTTAATAAAAAAAAAATTCGTATATTCCAGAAAATACTCTTAAAAGAGTAAAGATTACCCTTGCTAAGTCAAAGCAACTCCTGCACGAATTCTGTCCTCGGAAATCGGTCACAAATTGGTTCTTGTTGAGTTACATGGTTTCCGCATACGATATTTATCTGGTATACAGCGGTTGGGAAACCTTTGCTAAATTAATATGCTGTCTGAAGCTCATTGCTGTTTGTGACAATGTAATATTCTGGAGCTTCAAATTTTGTTTAAAATCCTCAGATTCAAAAAAGCGTTCGTTGTAACCGCTGTAAAACCGAAAGCTTTGAGCGTACAAATGCCATAATTATAAGACGAACGTTTTGTTTGTTCAAAAGAAATGGAATATTACTTGCTACACTCTACTGTTTAAGTTTACAAGCCTCCTTGTTTTGTTTCAGTAGGTACTCTGTATACAGCGCTTCGAACTCTAACGTCAACGTTCTTCACAAAGTTTAAATTATTCTTGTTGTTGGGAACACGGCTCCCGCTTTCAATCTTATTTTAAGCAACTTACCTATTGTTGTGAGCACAACCATGGCAAACAAAAAAGCGTTTCCATAATTCCATTCCAAGAAGTCATCGTTGCCCAAAGTCGTTGAAGGTAATGTTTTAAGCAACCTTTTGGCGTCAATTTCTGTTATGTTATACTTTTTCAAAATACTACTTCTAATGTTTTGGAAGTGTTGCATTTGCTGGACCTGATATGGACCTTCAATAACTTGAAATATGGCGGCACCGACAAAAACATAAGTCATGAATAACACTATTCGAACAATGAGAATCTGTGTGCTGTCAGAGATCTCCATTTCCACGCACACCCTGAAGGATGTTCATACCTCGCTGCGAGTCAAAACAATCCACAGAACCCTTGGGAGTTCCAAGTCTGTGGCTAATTGAAACGCCCATGAATATTTCATTTGAAGTGGCTTCCACACTGATCAATTTATTTCTTTTGCGCGTGAAAATTAAAACACCCGGCCGCGGAATAATTCTAGTCACGTAAAAAAGGGTGTCTGAGTGACAAAGAATGAGAAGAAAATAGAAGCCTGCCGATGAAATGTGGGTCCTTTGATTACGAAGTGGACGCCTTTTTCTCTTTCAAAGTGTCCTACGATTCCATGTGAATGGACGACTGCTTTTGTCCCTGGACAAGGAAAAAAGCGATCGCCACTCATTATGTGAAATTGGCCTGATGCTAGAAATGTTTATAAAAACAACGCGACGAATATGGAGCCATCAATGAAAAAAATATTCAACAATGGAATTTCGCTAATTTACAAAGCTTTCCGCCGCTGACATTTCACGGAGAGGGGTAAACATAACAAAACCTGAGCAAACATTAACAGGAGTAATCCCGCCATTCAAATTCAACTATAGCACATTTCAGGGGCACCCAACGAGAATATAGTTCAAAACCACTTAAACATAGCATTGTTAAAGTGTTTTAGTATTTAAAAGGTAGATATAAGCATATTTTTATCCCCTAAAATTTTTTAATCTGTTCGGATTTCCTAGCTGAAAGTCTTGTGATCCGAAAATTATAGCGATCAAAACTTACCTTTTCGAAAATTTCAGCTAGAAAAAAGGCTCCCGAAAATTCTAGGTGACCTTTTTACGTTAAAAATCCGTTAAAAATGGGCAATAATACCATTTTTTAGATGTTCGAAAATCCTAGGAGTGGCAAACTAGCAAGAAATTTTTTTAACAAATGTTCCGAAAATTCTAGATCTCAATCGTCTTCCGAACAGATATTTTCCGAAAATTGACGTTGGGTGCCCCTGACATTTAGGTTTTTTAGATTATTTTGGTATTATCACAAAAATTCTTACAGGATTTACGAGCCATTTTAACCTCCTTTTGGATACTTCACACATTTTCAGGTGTGACTTAATATATCTCAGTCAGGAGCTCCTCCCATCAATAAAATGAATCAACGCTTAAATTGAACTAAAAGCTCTGGTGTGCAAGTGATAGTCTGTCGCGCCACTGGAAAATGGTTTGCTCGGTTGATGATAACAACTGTAGTTAAGGAATCATGAACCGAAGAAAATGGTTTGGTCGCAAAAACACCGACAAATAGCGCGACAGGTTGTTTTCGCTTAGAAACTGAAAAGTAGGAAAAAGATAACGATCAGTCATTTAAAAGTTTATAAAAGCCGAAATCTTGCAGCTTTAAATTAATGAAACTAAGCATTTCCTTATTATTAATGGTTTCTTGCACTTTAAAATAATGGATCGATAGTTTCACGAGTCCCAACTGACACTATTTAGGGACGGACCATTAGAAAGGTGATGGGGGGGCGGGGGTGGGGAAAAAACCAAAAAAAATTCATGCAAGGGAAAATGCCAAGAAAAAAATTCATGCAAAGAAGAAGGTAAAAAAAATTCATGCAGAAGAAAGGTCCAATTGTGACTTTTTCACACGTAGTAAAAAAAATTCGTGCAGAGGGGTTCACCTGAAAAAAAAAATTTCTGCACAAGCAGTGAGCGAAAAAAAAATTCGTGCAAGCTGAAAATTCCCCACCCCCCCCCCCCCCCATCACTTTTCTAATGGTCCGTCCCTTATGCATTGAAGTATCCATTCCCATCAAACCGGGTGGGAAACACTTATACAGTTCTCGTGGTAAAGTTTGTTTTATGCTGAGCGGCATCATTTTTTTTAGGCTAGCACTGAGTAAGTATTTGACAGTAAATTAGACTGCGACTGAATCTCCTTTCCTCTTTCTTTTCGCTTTTTGAACAAGAAGCCTAATACATGAAGTCACGTCGGTTTGGGCGGCCAGCGACATACACACGTGGCTAAAGCCAGAAAGCGATTCGAGGCCAAAAAAAAATTAAGAAAATGGTTGCTCAGCAAATTCGTTAGTCTGGGCAGGTATTTCTTGGAGTTACAAATTTTCTGTCAGTAACTGGGTTGATTCTAGTTCTAGACCTGTGCTACTGCACCGTTTTCTTCTTATCATCTCCGATTTCTTATATGTAACATTTTTTAGCAGGGAAAGTGTAAGACCAAGCAGAAGGTAAACCCTTGCAAAGGACTTGAGCAGGAGCGAATCCGATTGGCTCCTGACCCGAGCAAATTCAGATGATGGGAACTGGGCAGCTGATTAATTGGGCAGTATTTTTGATGAAACTGATTGGGGTTATTGAAAGGAAGGTTTTTTCAAAGGAAAGCAAAGAGTGCAGGGTTGAGTCAGCTTTATTTTGGGGACTGGTGACAGCAATAATGAGTGGAAAAGAAAAATCTTGATCATAAGTTTAAATTAATTCTCAAGCGCACGTTATGGATTCAAACCCGTAGTGGCATTGTATTCTTCCTACGCTGCTATCATATATGATATATTTCGAACAATGTGTGCCTTATGTCTTTTTGACGATGTAAAGTCAGGTGGCAGTTATATTTCTTGCAGCTAATTTAATCGGGTTGTCGTCAGTGCTGCGACCCTTTGCATATACTTATTACAGATTTTCATTTGTGCTGGCGTCGGTTTGACGCTCCAAATCAGCTTCTTTATCCTTTTACGGTGCAAAACTAGCTCTGTGGCGTCAGCTCGTTTTATAACCGGATATTTGTGTTTTAATTTCCCACAAACGCAGCACATAAAGACGCGTTCAGTTCGGTCTCATGTTGAAAGCACCTTTAACAACTGGAAATAAAACATCATTAAATGACTATTTGGTTTTGTGCGGTTTAATGGGCACAGTAGGCCGTAAAATGTGGTAAAACCAGCTTTACCTAAATTGTTTTTCTATTAATCCAGCATTGTTTTCACCTTAAAAACAATGCTTTCAAACCTGTCCACATTGAACCTCACTGTGAAATAGTTTTGAGCGTCTCGTGAGATGAGCTCTGTTGTTTTTATCAGCAAAACCTGTGTGGTTACTTACTTGTTTAGAAGAACAGGTTTGAGATCAGTAATTATAAACAACACCTGCTCAATCAAAGCAATCTAAACATGGCAAACCGCGTAACTTACTACGACGATGAAGTAGCAGCTTTTGGATGGCGATTAAGCAACAGAATTATTATAAGCAAGGGTATTGTCATAGAGTAAACGCAATAGTACATTCTGTAAGCGATGTAGTTCGGCGAATTTGCAAGCCGACAAAGCAGTCTTGTTGGATTCACTTGAAATATCCTCCAGTCAATCAAAAATGCCAGGCAAACCACGGCAGTTGACAACACCACAACTACGAAGAATATCAAAGTCTGCTTTTTACCAATAGAATCGAATTCCTCACTGGAACAAAACACGACCCAGCAGCGATGTAATAAAACAAGACACAGAACCAATAAACTTGTGCCCAGAAAAAGCAATGTTAAAACTCCAGTTGTTTTGCATAATAGATCCCCGTATTTCCATTTTAGTTCTAACAACGAAGCGACCATCAATGGCATGGTGATTATCGCAGTAAACATGTCCGCCACAGCCACGTATAGCAAGGTGATATTCCCCGTATCTGACTGGTTGGGTTTTCGAAAACTTAACACACAAAGAAGCCCGTTGCCTATTAAGATCGTCGAACACATGCCAATAATGCCGGCGGCTTCGAGAGACAGACCCATTGGTGAGACATCGAAGGCTTCCATTTCTTCATCGCGTTCAGCAGGAACATCGTTTGAATATGGATCGCTCATTTGTATGTTGAATTACACTTGTCGATATTCTCTTATTTCAGGCTGTTTTCTCACCAGCGGAAAAGGACGCCCCGTATTTTGTGTTAAATTAACCTTGTCCCTGCTATCGTTTCACGCTTTAATAAATCTCAATATCACAAGTGAGCATCGGGCAACACGCGACTATCCGGGCTTTACAGCTCAACTTGAATTATTTATCTGTTTTGAAAGAAAGTAGGCTAAATGCCACATACCTGGGAAGAATTCAAGATAAAACCTTCAATTGGATTTCATCAAACAAAAACTTTCTTTTCTGTTTCTAATGATGGAGAGAACTAATGCCGTTTATCTCTCGCCCGAACAAAACACCATGTTCACCGGCGCCGTTTAGACAGATCTCTTGTAGCTTTTCTGTACTTGATATGCTGTGATTCACACTCACTTTTAGCTTCATTTCTCGGAGAGAGCTGCAGCGAAAACCTGGTTTCATACTGACATCGCGCCGCAAGAAATGAACTGATGTAAGAAAGAAACGCTCCGTTTGACTTTAAAATTACTACGACATCTTTGGCAGTTGAAACTTATTAAGTTAAATTTTATTTTGTTGGATTCATTGACCGTAACTGTCACCAGTCACATGGCGGCCATTTTGCACAGGACCATAACGATCTCGAGGCCACTTAGCTACTGACCAACAGAACTATTAAAAAGGAAAATAAAAAACAAACAAACAAACAACAACAAAAAAACTGCCTGTTAACCATGGATCAATTCAATAAAACGTACAGTTGTAAGTGTCTCTATTGTTTTAGAGTTTGAAAACGAAAGATACACTTGTAAATTACACTTGCAAAATTTAACTAAGTTGATTCCATCTTTTCTACAACTGGAAGAGTTATTGTTTTCTGTTCTCCAAAAACCACGAACTTCCACAAAGTGTTTTTCCACATGGAATTAAGAAAACATATCGGACCGAGTTTCACCCCATCATAATTCCATATTTTTAATGAGGCCCTGTTAGGGGGGTTCTTTATGTCGCCCGTCTGAGTTTCAAACCTTTTCACGTCGCAATTGATCGGAAGGTTCGCAGGTCGCTGTCGTAATTTCGCGTGAGCGGCTCGTCGTTCGTCATTTCAGTTCCTTCGTGTCGCCGTTTCAAGGCCACTGATCTCGCTTGTCGGAATTTACCCCTAACAGGGTCTCTTTAATGTTAACTTTCATTTATCGTGTCAGAAGGCAGCTCGATCAATTACAACCGAACTCAAGCGGGGCCACCCAACGTTTTTCTGCCAATCGCAAGACGAGTTAAGAACAAAAGAGTCAGAGTTAGCTCCTTTTCGGACCAATAATAACAAGTGTCAAATTTGACTGGGAATTGATGTGAAAGGCAATGTGAAAGTGGATTGCGACGCTTCCTTCGCGGCGAAGTATTGAAATGTAATGCACTGTATTGTGTAGTAAAGATGAGAATAACTCAGTTCGAATTGAGGTTACAGGTTGTGAATTATCGGCCTCCAAAATTGTAGTTGGTCATGAAATTCCGTTTTGTCAGTGGCCGTCGCGTCAACATGCTGGCGATCCGTTATTCTTAACCAACTTGTGATCAATTTGAAGTTATCTATTTTATTTAGTCCTTCGTTGTCTCCATTGTCGGGTCCACATAAAATACTTTACAGTGGGACATACTTGACACAATGAGAAGGCTTTATGCAAGATGTGCCACGACCTCCTAGATGGGGACTGGGAGGATTATTTGATAATAAGCAGAGAAAGGAGGACTCAGGGAAGCCATGATTTTAAATTTATTGTACCGAAAAGAGACTAACATTACAGCCATAATGACATTTATATTTTTAAGAATATCATATTCGCTGAACGATTGATGGTGCACGATTTAAAGGTGTAGTGGGCTACAAAGTCTCACTTTTCAAAATGGTTTCAATGACAGTAAGATCTCTACGAATACGACGGCCTGCATGTTCTGCAGCTGGGTTTTGTGGTAGGGCTAACACCTCAGGCTATACACACAGCAAAACCATTCTTTTGAATGCTATACGGCGAAATCCTTGGCTTTTCAAAGATAAAAGAAACCAACGCACGTTTCTTGTCTGTTACGGTGTTTATCTTTCTGTACAATGTGATTCAGTTGTAGGAAAGTACATATTGGGGATGATGCTAGCTTGACTTTGTTGGTTGAGTCGTACATTTTTTTTCTGTCCGTACAGCTCTTGCTCTTTCACTGCTTTTTAACCTTTCCATTGTGTAATCTCTTATTATCTTTGCAGGGAGTTCATTAGGTATCGGAGATCGGAGAATTCTCCGGCTACTACGAAGAATTCTTCGCCTAGTATAAAGAATTCTTCCGCCAAATTTAGATGGCCTGAGCTAGTTTTAAATTTAGCCGTGGAGCGCTTTCAGAATATTCTCCTTTACTTTACACAATTCTCCTGCTATTAAAATTCTTATTGAAAACCCTGTCTTTGTAAACATTTCTTGAGAGTGAATGGGCTGCCCGAAAGCGATCTCAAGGAATACATCATCAACAACGTAGGGTTCATAACATATTATCGAGTCCAAACAGTTTTAAAACGATCTCAAGGAATACATCATCAACAACCTAGGATTCATAACATATTATCGAGTCCAAAACAGTTTTAAAACGATCTCAAGGAATACATTATCAACAACCTAGGATCATTCATAACATATTATCGAGTCCAAAACAGTTTTAAAACGATCTCAAGGAATACATTGTCAACAACCTAGGATTCATAACATATTATCGAGTCCAAAACAGTTTTAAAATGATCTCAAGGAATACATCATCAACAACCTAGGATTCATAACATATTATCGAGTCCAAAACAGTTTTAAAACGATCTCAAGGAATACATTATCAACAACCTAGGATCATTCATAACATATTATCGAGTCCAAAACAGTTTTAAAACGATCTCAAGGAATACATTGTCAGCAACCTAGGATTCATAACATATTATCGAGTCCAAAACAGTTTTAAAATGATCTCAAGGAATACATCATCAACAACCTAGGATTCATAACATATTATCGAGTCCAAACAGTTTTAAAACGATCTCAAGGAATACATCATCAACAACCTAGGATTCATAACATACTGTATTATCGAGTCTAAAACAGTTTAATCGCCAATGCTGCTCCTTCTAGCGTTGAGATTAACATAGCCTGACACGTGTAAATTCTTAAACGTAACTCTAATCCAGAGATCTGTTATCGTAGATTCAGCCTGAAAAGAGAAGTATTAACCCTTCCACCAGAACCAAGAGTTGGGCAACGATTATCCACAGTGAGAGTCACTGCACTTTCTTATACAGCTGTTTTCAATTTACAGTCGAAATAATTACGCGGTTGTTTTGTTTTTGCGCTGCTACGATAGGTGATTGGCTGAAGGACCACTATGTCAACCAATCAGAGGTAAAACGCGCGAAGTTCGCACGCGGTTTCCCGAGCTTCCTGCTGACGACATGTACTTGCTATGAATTCTGATTGGCTGTTTTGACTGTGTTCATCTATTGCGATTGGTCAACATATCTGCTCTGGTTTTAACTTAGCAACAGTCAATTGAAAAGCGCTCCAACAAAAACACTACGCATTCCTACTCTTGAGCTTATAATTTTCTCAATTCTCATCAATTGTTTTCTTTAATGTTTTAAAAATTCTTAGGAGAATTTTTTAATCTGATCACTTAGTTGAGTTTAAGGACTTCTGAAATCCGAGCCATGTCGATATCACCTCGGGACAGGTCTGAAATTCTTTAACGTTCATACATTCACAACGTTTATGGCTAACTAAACCTATATTGTTCATTACAAACGGACCCATATCTTACGTACATATTAAAAAAATTACACTGTGTTTGCAGTCTTACTTTGTACACTGGCTACAGAGTTTTGTCGACTGCGACCATGATTTTACATATACACATTGTATTCACATTTCTTGTACACTGCAGGGCGCAACAAAAGTGCCGTCTGATAGCCCGGGGCTAGTGGAATGACTTGTCGGGCTAGCGTTTTCTTATCGTAGCTTGCCCGATGGGCAAGCACCGTTGGTTCCCCTTTTCTGACGATAAATTGAACCTTAATACCAAGAAGTGTCTAGCAGAAAGCTCCTGAGAGAAAATGATAACATTTTGAGACCAAATTATAGTAGCGTGACAACGTTTTGCGCCGCATTTTAGTTGCCGCAATAGAGCTTTGAAGAGAATTTACTTCATCGAATGTCGACAGACTAGAGATTACAGTGCTAGTTTAATTGACCGATCGCAACCTTCATGACATTCACAAAAATAACTGTGTTGTGATTTCCGTAAATTCATAATATTTTTTACCGTCAACGGGGGTAAAATGTAAAGTACTACGAAGAATTAGTTTATATCTATGCCTAGTATCAGCACTTGTATTTTGCGTAATTAAATCTGATTATTCTTTATAAACAATTTAATTTGGGCTAGCTCCTCAGAGCTTCGGGCAAGTAACCTCAAGTAACAGCTTGCCCCAAGGGCAACCTGATCTTTTCATTTTCGTCTCACCCTGACACATAAGGCGACATCAAAAAACAACCACATGAACTACATGCAACAAGTCCATTAAACAGAACTGCACGTAACAAGTCCATTAAACAGAACTACATGCAACAAGTCCATCAAACAGAACTGCACGTAACAAGTCATTAAACGGTCCATTAAACGGTGGCGTCGGAGTCAAGACTGTATTTCCGGTATAACTGGTTTATAATGGTTGTAACTCGACTCATTCCCTCGACACAGGCCTTCATGTCTCGAACAACATCTCTGTGCGGCGCCTCACCTTTTTCGGTGGCCCCCAGGGAGGTGAGGAAATCCGATCTATAGGGGACCGCTTTAACCGCCAACTAAAAACAAACAAACAAACAAACAAACAACTGTTAACTTAAAAGAGCAAACTGAAACAGAGCAATGGAGTACTCTTGAGACATACCATCAGCGTCGAAATACTCGGGCAACAAAAGCCGACTGCTGCACTACTGTTTTGATTGACCACACAAGGAGTAACGTGAATCAACCATGCAGCGAGACCATTCTTTGGTTAGCTACTGAACAGCACTGTACTGTGGTACTGTTTGTTTTACTATACAATATGGTTCTATCTTTTTCATCTGTGGATCAAACCATGCAGTGTGACCATTCTTTGTAAAGCTACTGAACAGTACTGTACTGTGGTACTGTTTGTTTACTATACAGTGTGGTTCTAACTTTTTCATCTGTGGATCAAACCATGCAGCGAGACCATTCTTTGGTTAGCTACTGAACAGCACTGTACAGCCGAAGTGTTTGTTTTACGAAACGGTGTGGTTCTAACTCTTTCGTGCAGTGTGACCTTGGAAAGTTACTGAACAGTACTGTGCTACGGTACAGTTGGTCTTGCTAGAAAGTGCGGTTCCAATTTATAAAGCTTTTATACGGCACCGTAATATGATCATGTTTGTTGTTCGTGTGGAACGAAAAACGGATGGAACAATGTTGCACGATTAAAAGCGACCATTCTTTGAAAGTAGGGGGTCCGGTGTTCGAGCCTTGGTGGGGGCACTGTGTTGTTTCCCTGAACAAGAAACTTAACTCCATACTGTCTCTCTCCACCCAGGTGTATAAATGGGTACCTGTGATATAATGCTGGGGTAACTTGTGTTGTTTCCTCAGACAAGAAACGTAACTCCACACTGTCCCTCTCCACCTAGGTGTATAAATGGGTACTGGTGATATAATGCTGGGGGTAACCATGCGTTGGACAAGCATCCCATCAAGGGGAGGGGGGAAGGGGGGAAGGGGGGAAGGGGGGGTAACAAAACTCCCAAGTAGGTTACGCTACTGAAACCGGGATAAGCTTCTGCCGTATAGGGCTCATGTGCGCCATTATACCTACAAATGTACCTTCACCTATTTTGTGCAAGGGCTCTTTTTTGGTATTTCATGGTCATAAAAATATGTTGCACGTTCAACATAGTGCGAGTTAGAGTGAATAAGAATACGAACTAGATTAATCCTTACCGCAAAAACACCTCGAACGACCCAACCATGGTATCTTCGAAGTGTTTTCCCATACGCCGTACCTAATGAAGACAATAAATGCACCCGATTATTACGCAAATTGCTTTCAAGAAAGCCACTACGAAACGTTTTTAAAAATGAAGTCTAAGTAAAACATAGTAAATCTCAATTTTCTTGCATTTGTAAAGAGTTCACTAAAACCGAACATTAAGATTACAATGATGAACACTGAAAAAAGTATACAGCATATTTATAGAGACATTAAGGTTTTACTGGAAAAAAATAACTGGAAGGTTCGTAAAGCTCATATTTTCTTTCAGTACAAGGAATAAATTATATATTAAACCGCTAATTAGAGAGAATTCGGATTCAGATCCCGTTCCAGCCTCCGCTCTTTTTTCCAAGCTAAATCTCAACTCCATGCTAAAAACGCTGCGTGTTGACAGAGATGAAATACTTTACTTAAATACTTCACGCTTTCAGGAGTTTCTGATCTCGTACCTGCCGCCACGGCAAGATCCTGTTCGCCTCGAACCACTTCAGCCAGGAACACCTGCATGAACTCCAACGCCCTGTAGTATTATTACAAGACAAATGACCAATAATTAACAATTATTCACCAAAGTGGAATTGAATACTGGTGGATATTTACCTAGCCGCGGACCGTCAAGGTAAATATTCACCACTTTCATCGACACTGAGGTGAATAACTGTTTTAGTATATACCATACAAGCTAAATAACTAGCGTTTATTCTAATAATTTCCTCTTCGGAAACCGAAACTTGAGGCCGTTTTGTTTCTCTTCGGCTGCTTGGAGGTGAATAGTACTTTGCTAATCATCTCCGAGTAAACCAATCAGAACGCGCGAAATGAACTATTCACTTGAGTGGTATAAACTCAAGCATCTGAACGGGCCGGAATCCTAAATCCTCGAATTTGATTGGCTAATCACGCGCTCAAAATAGAACTTATGATATCAAAGAAAAACCAAAGAGAAATTACGAATTACGAGAAGTGGGAACCTCTGTTGGTACATTTAGTATAGTTCTTTTTGCACCAAAATGTAACTTATGTTAATTTAATTAATTGTAACTTTTTTTTTCAATTTAGTCATAGTAATACATAGGGGAAATGTATAGGTTTTTGTGTATTTGTTCGCAGATTTGTAACGTAGTTTAAAATGTAGTAACGTAACGTAGTAACTGTACAGGTGTAAGTAGTGTGTTGAAAAGTCAATAAAAAAATGTTAAAAAAATAAAATAAAAAAATAAAAGGGGTGCGTGGGGTGCTAGAAGGATGACCCGCTTGGCAAACTTTTCCCATGTAAACACTTTGGCTCGCCTATCCGAGTAAACTCGGTGAACTCAGTCACGGGTTTGCTACAGGGAGCACACACGACGGAACGTTTCCTCACATCCATCCAGTTGTAAAAATCTGGTCTAATCTTACACGGCCAGATTTTAACTCAGCTTTACGGGTCACACCTTTGTGTCAAAAAAACGCTCGCTAAAGTCGGCTCGGCTTGAAGGGTGACCCTCTGAACAGAGACAACTTGTCTCCATATAAATGGGGCCTTGGATGTACCTTGTTCTTACCTCTTTAGCCACAAGAGCGCGTCTGTTGCCGAATTCTTCGCAGCACATGTGTTACTTTTTAACTCCTGGTAAACGATATTTTGAAGTGTGACGAAGGCCTTTGGATCTGTCTCGTGTTTGGCCATCAGTTTCTGAAAATACAATTTGATGTACTTCTTGAGTAAAAGATTTCCCACTCATCCACGTTCTTTAGGATTTATCAGTCAAAAACTCACAACGCTGTTTGGAAACCCTTGGGACGCTAATTCAAATCAGTTTCTGTCTTGACTACAAGCTCAAGGCCAGGGCAAAAGATCAAGGTAAAAGTCATTATCTTCTCTACCCAAACAGTGCAGCTTTGTAAAAAATGTTAGAATGTTCCCAAACCAAAAGCCCAAAATTGTACGGAAGAACCAGGTAGGGGGGAAGGGAAACGAGTGAAGGGGGACGAGTGAAGGGGGACAAAGGAGGGAGGGGGAAGAGGGAGGGGGAAGGAGCGAGGAGGAAGGAGGGAGGGGGAAGGAGGAAGGGGTGCAAAAGATGTTGGACAAGTCGTCTGTAGAACTCCACAAAGTCTGCAATGCTTTTCGCAGTCCAAACGCAAGTCACCAGCGATTTAAAGCACGAGTGCAAGTGAATGTTAATAGCGTGTTTTTAACGCCTAGGAGAAAAGGTTTAGCTCATAAACTGAAGCGATAAAAAGGAAACGTCTTCTAAACCGCTCAGCTTACGCCCAGTAATAACAGGCCACGGGTAAAGTATGAGAGAGTCGGCAAGAAGCTGCACGTATTCAGCTGGAGTTAGATTATCTGAAGAGTATTAAATACCGAGACCAATGCGAAAAAACAAGCAAAAACAAAAATGTGGTAATAAGGTGGGTCGGAGAAAGAGGAGATGGGAAGCGACTTATCTTCCTGATCCGAAGCACCCAAGGAAGGAGACCCGATGGGCGCAAGCCTTGGAATAATTTGCGGCTGTCATACGTCATTCCCTGGCGTTTTTCTTCAAATTATCATGCGAAAAAGTTTCTGACGAAGAAAACACTGTTCGAAGCCACTAAGAAATTCAAAATACAACTCTTGAGGTACGATCTGACTTTTTTCCCTAGCTTCAATTTTATGCAATTTCCACTGAAAACGGTTGATGCTTCCAACATCACATCGACTATGCCTTCAAGTAACACCATGCATTCGACTATTTTCCTCTATTAGTTGCCTCAACTGCCTTCAGTCGTGGCAAACGCGTGAAAACTCACTTTAATATTCCCACCGATGTCCATCTTCACTGGAGCAAAAGCAGTTGATCCCAGAACATCTGAAACAATAATAAAAAACGTATTCGTGGTGCCTACTTTTTACAAAGCGCTTCCATTGCAGCATGATAACACTGATGATTAACGATCCCTGATCACTAAAATCACACGTGAATACAAATGAATTCTGATTAATATGAGGCGAAAAGTTAAAGGTTTGACTCTCGCAGAGTTAAGGAAATGTTTAGCGATTGTGATTTGGCTTCAAATAACAGCGTGGGACAGGATTCGAACCCGCCCATGACTTCGCGGAAATCGGTGCGACGCTCTACCAGCTGTTGAAGCAGGCCAATCGCGGGCACATACATGCTTAGGAATGACACCTAAACGATTTTTAACATAATTATGAAACAAGTGATGAAAATCTACAGTGCAAGTCTATAGTTTGTTTAACCCATTTAGAAACGTCCATGATGTTATATGGAATTGACAGTCATTATGTCGAGCAAGAAGAGCGGTCAATCCTGGATAAAAATGTCAAAGAAGCGTAGATATGAGACTGATCTTTACTAGATGAAGGATGTATTATACCACTCACCTAAAAATGGCAAAATAGAAGAGCAAGAGCAAAGAAACGGTTTTGTAGGGATTCCATTATCAGCACCGATCTGAAGCTTTTCAAACCTGAAGAGAAAAGAAAAACAAATTTAACACTTGGGTCATCAACGAATAAAATGATTCTGAAGTCACGGATATGCATATCCACGTCACGCTCAAAAGATGTTAAAAGGGAGGGAGAAACTGTTAGCGATCTACTCGCGCACAATTTGATTTCTTTTGTCCTCTTTACTTGTGCACGTCATGCCTCAACGAAAGGAATACGGAAACAAAACTACAGGGGTAAAGGAATATCGCGAGCCGATAGCTGCAAGATTGCATGTAAGACATTTCGATGAAAAGTGGTGATCTTCGGATACTCATATGCGGTTGTGTGGTCAGATCATGTCCTCAGCGTAAAAAATATAAATGGTACTCATAGAGGTCCAGTTAAAAAGAGTTACGGAAGAACAATGTAAGAAAGCAAAAAAATAGTGCTAATCCTAAATCAATGGAGATGCTACACACAATGATACAGTACAATAAATAGAGGATATTGCATGACCACGCTGAGATACGAAACTTCTCTTCTCATGTTGAAAAACTCGAAGAAACATGTCGCATCTCCAAACGACTTTGTAATGATCTATTTATTACATCAACACCAGTGAAACACCAAACCATTTCATTAAATACTTTTTGTAGTTCTCAGCCCAGTCAAAATGTGCCGGCAGCCGGCGATTTTGCCGCCTTCTACGAAATATCTGCCGCCTACTACACACTTAAAAGTTCATTCAATAAATCAGGTTTAAGTTTTAACTTGCCATAAATCAGTAAGCAATTCACGCTGAAGCTCTTAAAGAACTGATATGAAGCCTCTTCTAGATGGAATTGTGACTAAAAAGCATACACCAACGTCTTTTGTGAGTCGATCTGCAAAGGGACGAATGAGCGAACGAATATTTCAGAGCGGCGGGGTAACTGGGGCCGAGGAACGCCTTGCACATTGCGTGGGAAAATGAGCCGCCTGAACGGTCAGCAGTCAATGTTCTTCCAGTTACAAACAAGATTTGAAAAAAAAAAAAACTCTTCAGTGTAATGTAAAAGCTATGTAGGGGCTCCGCTGGGTTTATCCCCCAAACTGCACGAGATACAACCATTTGAAGACAATATTTTCATCTTATTTTCTGGGCAGACATGCCTCTACTCCCCCCAAACACCACCACCATCCCCCCAACCCCCAGGCAGCAAGGGCCTTCGTCCTTATCTGCCTACTACTCCAGCCATCTTGCCTACTACTCAATAAGATTTTGACTGGGCTGAGTTCTAGAGCTCAATTTCTTCCGCAACGATAGCAACGGTGTTATTTTCACGTGTGAAGATATCATGTTTTCGCGCGAAAGCTCACCTGGTACTTCACTGGTGTTTACATAATAAAGAGAATTACTAGAACCGCTATACCAACGCTATCTTCCATGAGTATCACTACTTCCACTCAAAAACACACTGCACAGGAAAAAGACCTAGGAATTGAAAAGAAATTGAATGCAGCGAGATGGGTGGGTCCTCCGTGATAGCTGTAACACGTCATAGAACGATATAGCCAATAGCAAGGAGGTTCTATTTCAGCGCATAGCCTGAGATGATATATAACAGCGCCTGCAATTGGCCAATGATATTCATGAAGTAATGAGTCTTTCCTCTCATACAGGTCACAATTATCATGCTACAAAACGAAAACTGTGAACCACAGGTTACCTGGATTTTGCAGAAGTAAAAAACGTCAATGGCTCGGCATCTCTCGAGTCCTCTGAATTCGAAGAGTGTGAATCAAGCGAATGCTGGGACGACTCAATCGACCCTGTCTTGCGATTGGATGCGGAGCTGTTGGCCGGTTCAACAGCCTGCCCGTGTCCACGCTCACTCTGGTCAGCAGAGTTTGTTGAGGAGCGATTTCCAGTCGGTTGCGATGCGGCCTGGGTCGAAGGATGCTTCCCATTGGGCACAGACATTCTCTCGCTGCCTCCTGATTGGTCACTTGTCGCAGTCATCATACTTGGAGGAACTGGAAAAAAAACACCGCGCAGATGACCGAGAATACTCTAACATAGAGTCAACAGATGCCGAATGATTTACTGAAAGACAAAGTGCCGAGGAACTGTTTATTGTACCTTCTACTCCGTTCTGCGAACAGAAGCAGTAAAACAGTTTTAAACTAAGCATCAGGACATCTTTCCCTTTTGGCGGTCACCAAGTACACTTTCTTGGTTTGGAATATTGATAATTGATATTGGGGGTAGCCCTAAGTACGCATCTCACGAGTCAAGAGAAAGAGCTACATAATCAATGGGTGTCCTTCGCCATTTTAAGATCGGCTCTCTTGTGCTTGAGAGGTGCGCGCGCACCAAGACGTGTTCGCACAATGGACCTTGTTGACGGAGACCGTGACATTGATAAACAACATGCCGGAATCAAATAATATTAGTGTACATAGAGGTTTTTTTTAACATCGACGGAGAAATCAGACTTCGGAGGACTTAAGTGAAGTCGTTGACTCAGGCTAAAAATTAATTAAACATTGAAGTAAGTTGGAGATTTATATTTAGGAATTTGTATATTTTGTTTATAGCATTTTTTCAGAACTTATTTTAATATTATGTAAATAATGGGAGATTTGTAAATAGTAAATAAACGTTGTTGTCTATTTTTAATAATCAACAGAAATAGAAATATACGACCAAAATAGGCAACTTACAAGGAAAACACGGAGAAGTCTAAATACTCGTGTAAGAGAACTCAGAAGGAATTGTGGGAGCTTGTCATACCGATATGTGAATTGTTTACTTCAATTTGGTCGTAGGGGACTTGTCCCACGAACAGTTCTCACGAAGCGTTTTGAGGAACAAGTCGCACGTACTTGTACCAAAAATTCAAATCAGGGACCTAATTTCAGTCCCTGCAACTAGATTTTGTGGCAAATGGCTAGTTTACAGGATGGGACTTGTCCTCGCGACTTGTTGCGGGGACTAGTCGCAGGGACAAGCCCCCCCCCCCCCCCCTCGTGTGTGCCGACCTTATGATCGAGTGGGGATGGCAGGGAGGGTGAAACCGAGTAGGGGTGAAAGAGGGGTGACCCCAAGTGGGGGTGGAAGGGAGGGTGAGATCGAGTGTGGATGGGAAGGGGGTGAGATCAAGTCGAGGTGGGCGATGAGTCCCGCCGAAGCCAAACGTGATCAAACTTTTGAGGAGGATAACGTCCTCCGACGTCTGCACAGTACACTTCTCATTTTCCAAAACACCCACCATTGAATGAAGAGCTAACAGTGCTCGCTACACTAGAAGTCGGCGAGGGAGGCGGCGTTGAAGACCTGTGAACAAAATTAATGAAGTTCACAACATGCACACTGGTGTCAGTAGAGTAGGACGGATACATAGACAGTAATGACGACAGGTAGTATCAGGGAATGATCACCAGTGATGACCTGCAAACGAATCGTTTTCAAAGTAACAATGTACACGCAAAAATTTCAATGCTCTGATTGGTCGAGAGCAAATCAATTAATCCCAAACAGTGAAAAAAGTTGAAATTGAGCGTAAAAATCTAAAAATTGAGAGAAGAAATTTGAAATTAAATTTTTGCATGTATATTATTAACAAGTAATCAATTAATTTCGAGTGCAATTTTGTATAATAACAAATTTTTCAGCACTGAAAACTATTAAATTTTGATTACCTATACAAACTGGTGCTGCATCGGTGAGAGTTTGAAACACAAAAAATGGGTTTATCAAACAAGTTGATCATGTAAAAAGGTACCACTGCACAGTAAGATTTAAGGGGAACAATCAACTGGTTGATATTCTAACGCAATCCTCTTAATTGTTCTATACAAAAGGTATGGGAACCACAAAGGGAAATGTGTTTAAATATTAGGATCGATGTAAGTATCTGAGCACCTACCCCGTCCCTAACCCAAAAAGTTATAAGCTAAACCGTTAGTGTTAATGTTAGGTTAGGAGAGGGATAGGTGCACAATTGCCCAGATGCTTACATTGATCTAAATATTTCAGTTAACATTGGAGATTTGACGGATAGATTTATAGCCAGACTGCTTAAATCAAAGTGTAACAAAAACAGTTCCCTTTAATCTACAGAATACATTTTTCAAGAGCTTTATAACATGATAAAGCCTAACGGGATGTTAGCTGAGCACGAGCTCTATTGTTTTATAATGTAACTAATTAGAGACATGCAGGGAAATATCATGTTACCGTTCCATCCGGGGATTTATAGTGCCATAGAACATAGGCTTGAGGCTGGATCGACCAAAGGAACCTGCATTCTATATATGGGTTATTGACCAAGCTTGTTCGGTCAAGATGGCTGGATATTGGCTAAGTTCTTTTTTTTGCGTTTTTATGGACCGAGACGAAGTCGAGGTCCATAAACACGCAAAAAAAGAACGAGGCCAATATCCAGCCATCTTGACCGAACAAGCTTGGTCAATAAAGGATTTATTATATGGGATAAAACACCAAGAAATGATCCGTGTACGTGTTTATTTTCAAGGACTGAAAAGGAAGCCCGTTACATGCAAAAATCAAGTTTTCTCGTTTTCCAGCTCCATCGATACACAAACCACAGGAAATCTTTAACTGTCACGGAAAAGATTTTTCAGGGAAAAACTAAGAAAGAAAATTTTGGTAAACCGGCTTTCGCCTCGGATGAATTTTCCTTGCGGGACAAAGCCCTTATCCCGAGCGGGCAAGATAGCTCCATATTGCCCGCTCGGGTAGCCAATCACAGCGCGAGATTCGGTTCATCTTGCCCGCTCACGGAGCTAGTTATATAATAAGTGGAGTTACTGAGTGTTATAAACTGTGCTGAGTCTGAGGGTAAACAGGGTTAATATGGGTTATTGTTACGAGACAACAAATATAAATAAATAAGCCTCTTCTCTGTTTGTACAGAAAAGAATGACAAACATACTTCCGTTACGAACTCAACTATTTATTGCAGACTGACAACTGAAATTCGAGTAGTCTACAAGGGGAGCGGGAAGTATTCTAAAGTGGCGGGGTAATCTAAAGTTGCTTCGATCGCTAAACTTATATATACGCTAACAAGCTATCTCAACTCTAAAACTAAAGAACTTTAGTCGCCACTGACAGTTTAAACTCACGAGCTCCTTTGAGACATCCACTTGAGAGGAAACACTTCTCCACTCACGGCAAACGCGATCTCCAATCAACTCTTGACTACTTTAGACTAACTCCGAGCGTCCGTACGTAAGTGCTAGAGCTGTGCGATAGCGCTCTTTAAATAAATTCACAGATAGTTCCAGAACATTCGAAAGATTACAAGAATAACTATTTATAGAAGGGTTACTTAACTTGTTTACATAATATTAGTGCGTCCTACAATTCTCTAAAAGAAAGATTGCGTAACTACGCAAACATCCGCATACTTTATTAACAACAGGTTCTAGAAACATCTCCTCATAACAGTTATACAGTATTGCAATGCTGTCGCATACCTGCCTGCCTCGTGGAGTAATTGTCTTCTCAGTGAACTGTGCTTTGCTGATGACAAACTCTAACCAAAGAAAATCACAAGTTCAGTGGCATGTGTTCATTGAGAAAAAAAAATCTACTACCTGCAACTATTTTTAAGTGATTGAAGAGCATGCATTCCTCCAATACACTACATTTCAGAATGAAAACAGCTGAAACCGTTTTAGTCACTGCACCATCCTTGCTCCTTAGTCACCAAGTGTAGCCAGTACACCAATCAGCCAAGTATTAGATCTGTTCTCTGGGTAATGCACTTTGTCTGTGATGTTACAGAAGCATCAGCAAGGTGTGGAAAGGAACAACTTTAAATTTGTGGCCATAAAACAAGGGCATCACCGAATAAAGAGCCCACTGTGATTTCAAAGGCCTTTATATAACTCTAAAATAGCAAACCCCTCTTAAATTCAGCGAACACCAGGCACTTATCAAGTGTGCACATGAAAGAAAATAAATGACATATAAATCCAATTGTCCTCAAAATCCCCCACTGAAGAAGTTATGAAGTTTCTCCCCAGAGGAAGAACAATGTACTTTAGAGGCATCATTTTCATACCAGTGAAAGCAAAAGGAGACAATTGCCTCATTTGTGCTTTAAATTTACTGTTACAATCACTGTAATGAAGTTAATATTTTACTTATATTACCTTACTCAACGATGTGCTTGGAGATGTTGGAGATGATGGGGAACTTCCTGCAAGAAAGCCGGTGAAAAAAGGTCAAATTATGTTCCAAGGAGGGTCTTGACTAAAAAATCTTGATTTCATTTCATATCTTTAAAAATTAGTCATAAATGTAATGGGAACCTACATCTGTCAGTAACTAATCTCCTACCCTTAAGCAGTTCTTTTTCTTACATTGGAACTCAATCCAATTCAGTACTTTTGGGCATGAACCACTGAATGACATTTGTACAAGTTTGCTTTGGCTGTATCCTCTCACAAAATATTATAACCAACTTACCGAAATTGCTTTCAGCTAGCTCCATGCAATCACAGACGTTCTTGAGGAATTCATCACAGGTTGCTGAGAGCATGGTGGCTGCTTCACTGAATTCCTGTCCAATAAAATACACCTTGTAACTGTCTTTATGAACTTTTATCCAGTACATACTTTCAAGAGGAGTTTGATAGTTTCCAAAAATGGTTAAACTTTAAACCTGAAGATGGAACTATTCAATGTAACACGAGTTAAGAGAGTAAGCAAGTTGTACTGTAGTACTGGCTTCATAAACACTTTATTATTAATTTTATAGTATGGTTCTAATGTATTCATCTGGGAGTAGAATCATGAACAGAGACAATAATCATTAGTTGGATAGAAACTCAGAAGCACTGTAAGTTTCATGATTTGAGTTTCCCTTGCAGTCTTAATTGTAAACAAGACGATCTAAGATCGTAAGTCGGGCAACAGGTAGACGTGCTGTTATGAGTGTTGACCACTTATGGTGCGGAGTGGTCCAAAAAAGAAATGCTAAGGGTACCAAGGTCCTGGTTTCCAACGTGGCATCTTTGTTGTCGTTTCCTCGAGTTTCATCCCGAGGCACCTTGTCTTTATCAGCAAATGCTCTTCTGTCACTCTGTCCACATTTTCTGTTCATTGGTAACTCGTTTGATTTCTGGTTTGATTCTAGTGAGACATTCGCTAAATCATTTGATTCTTTTGTTATTTTCAGTTCGCGGAACGACCCGTTTCGAAATATGCGCTCATTACACACGCCATCTTTTAGAGTCGGTCTACCGCGAACGGTGTGTGGGTCTGTATGTCTGAGTGTAGAAAAGATGACACCATTTGTTTTCGACACCGTAGAAAGAAGGTTGCGCCAGTATTACGTGTCTGCGGTATTCCCCATTGCAGGTGACTGCGATTTGCGATGAAACTCGAGTGTAAACCTATAGTCGGTTGCCCGACTAATTATATCAAGAGAGAGCACAAAAACTTGTAGAAAAAGTAAAGGCACACAGGGGTCTTCAGGCCCACACGGCTGGAGCTTATTCAAGTTTTTGAAGCACCTGGGAGTATTACTAACCCCTGGATGGGATGCTAGTCCATTGCAGGGCCATCCCCAGCATTATATCACTGGTACCCATTTATACACCTGGGTGGAGAGAGACAGTGAGGAGTTGAGTTTCTTGTCTAAGGAAACAACACAGTACCACCACAAGGGCTTGAATTCCAAACCTGCTGGGAAGTCCAGCACGCTAACCACTATACTACCATGTCTCCACGAGCACCCAACCTTGGCTACAGCACATGTAAAGACAGCCCACAACAACCGACAGCTTGTCTGAAGAAACTGTTTTAAACAAGCTGTCTGTTATCGTCTGAGTGACAGACAGCCAATAGTGGGTGAAATGTAAATGGACTGTTAGTATGTCAGTTGCTGGGAAAATATTTAGCTCACAGTCATGATGCATGGACTGAGCAATTGGTCCCTACATTGTGACCTTAGGCTAAATATTTTCCTCTCTGGCTGTTTTACTCAATCAATAAGTACATACCATAATGTACTCCTTTTTGTGATATAGAAACCAGTGAAATACCACGTGAGATTTCAGGTGAAAACATGATATCTTCACACATGAAAGTAACATGATATCTTCACACATGAAAGTAACATGTTATCTTCACACATGAAAAGATCACCCTTGTAATGGTTACATAATCAATTGTGTCTTTCTCACAGGCCCTTTTGAGAGTGGGGCTTTTGTCTTGGCAAAATTTCATCAGAATGGCTAAAAACCTTTATCTAATAAACAAAATATCACATGCCCTCTTGTGAATACGAATTTTATCTTCAAATTTTATCTTCTCAACATCTCGCTCTCACTCATTTGCGGTTGAACACTCGAAGGTAAAATCTGTATTCACTAGCGGGCATGTAATATCCTCTATATATTCCTCAACTTTGTTACATACTCAGCATTAAATTTTCCATTTCAATGCCCAAAATAAACACATACCTGGCTTTCCTCTTTATTGGAGCAAAGTAATTTGATGGTGCTGATCTGTTGCAGCAACAAACTGCGATACATGTCCAACTCCTGCATCCTTTCTTTTAACTGACTCATAGCTGTTTTGGAAGATATGGGATTATTTTTTTAATCCTTTTATATCATATATTTAATCCTGTTAGCCATGAAATAAAAGTACTGTGAACTTTCTGAACACAATCAACATAACAAACTAGAGACCATGGTGAAAACTAGAAAAACAGAAACCTGTTACTTACATTGGCCATGAAGTTCTGAATGTCCATTGTGCTGTATAGTTGTAAGACAAGCCTTAGCTGTTCCAAGAGCTACAAGCCACTGCTGTCTCTCTGCAGGGGTGGCAGCTCTAAGATATATGTGCTGATCTGGGGGAATCTTGAGGTCAATTCTCATAGCATCAGAAGGGTGTACTGTAAAATCAATGATTTATAGCCTGTAAAGCACTGATAAAGTCAAGCAAAAGACCTCCCCGTGGGGCACTGTTGCCTCACGACCACACTGTATCTTGCATACAGTCAACTCTCAATAATTGAATCCCTTGGTGCAGGCCTTCTGACAGGGTGCGCGTGTGCGGGACCGCACAATTAGATCAAAGCTGCACAATCCCACACAATTTCTGAAAATCTGCGAAATACCGCACAATATGGAAAGATTTGGTTAAAAATCTAATTAAATCGGTATTCCCATCGATTGCCAAGGTTTAAAGAAGCTTTTTAGCCTATATTTAGGCTATTTGCCTTGCAAAACAATTGAGAAATCCACCACTTTCCACGATTGAACAGCTCCAGCGGCTCTTCATAGCTCTGTGCCATCCTGGGCACTAGTCTTGGCGATTAGTGGCAATATTGTTTTGCAAATGACGAATCAGATATTCTTTTAAATAGCACCATGTGGCTTTGTGATTCAAAGTGAAAAAAGTATATTCCCTTTCTATTGATCTCTGCCCAATCACACAGAGGCTTGACAAACTATTTTTGTGAGTTATAGATCGATAAACAGAACACAGATCAGTTCTTTGCATTTCCTGACAAGCTTCGAGTGCCTGGCAAAAATGTAGTGAATGCCAAAAATTTTCTTGTAGTTGGTTCTATTTCCGGTCGTTGGCCGGGTTTTTTTGGGCCCGGTGATCAAATATTTGTTTGTTTACACGATTGCGCAATCCCGCACAATCCACGTTTTTACCGCACAATTTGCCTGCCAACTTCCACACAATTTTCTTTTTTTCCTGCACCCTGTCAGAAGGCCTGCTGGTGCAAGAAAAAGTAGCTGCTTATGGAGGTGATCGGTTTTACAGTAGCTAGCAATAGCTAGCAATACTCTTCCATTTGTGTAAAATATCTGTCAGCACTACAAAAACTGAACCTTGTGACATCTGAGTAAGCCAAGGATTTTGGGTGGCCACTTACAAGAGACACAAAACAAATGCACTTGTCAAATTTCAGGCCTCAAAAGTAGTCGCAGTTGCTTAAGTAGTTTGACAGGTGGTCACTTAAGAAAGCTTTTGAGTCAGTGTCTGACTAAAAAGACAAACAGTTCTTTACAAGGTGGTTGCTTAAGACAAGTGGTCTGTACACTGTACCAGGGATGTAGGTAAAAGCCAGGAGCTGGGAAAATTACCCGGCTGTGAGCGTGATTTTTCCGGCTGTAAAGGCGAGTAGCCACCTCAAAAAGGACTTACTCTCTCTCATGAAATGTTTCCAGAGGAATTTCAGTAATTTTTTTATGTACTCACACCTTTCTTTCTCTTTTACTTCCACTGAACGTAACACTCCATTTTGTTAAGTTCGAAGGATGGCATTGAGTTTTTGTTTGCAGGCTCTACCCGTTGCGTCAGCAGTATTTATACCTTATGTATACAAACTAATGAATGTCAAATCGCGAATTCACTGGGAAAAGTTCCAAAGGGGATCAATTTTGGACCCAAAATGAAGGAAAGCATGTTTCCACTCCTGTTAGTACTAACACTTAAATCAGTAGAAAAGTCCTCCATGCGATGTTTCTTATCCTGGTTAGCCACAGAAGTTCTTCGGTTTCACATCATGGATTCTTCAATTTATTCTGTTTTCAGTAGTCGTTTTGTTCAATAACAAGTGCCCATTTCACTCATATAAGTTCTCATTCAAGTGCTCATTTCACTCTATGAGTTCTCATCAAAGCTTACTACATTAGCAAGAGATTTTCTCATCTTCAGATCACTTTCGAGCCAACTGAAATTCATATACTGCCTGTAATCCTGGGGGCAGTCAATGTCGGAAGAGCGAATGTTTATCTTCTCGTCACGTTTAGCCCCTAGCCGAGTGAAAGGCTCATGAAATTCAGAAATCCAAGTTGGCCATTGTCCTAACTGAAGACATTCAAACTCCTTTTGATTTTAGTAAGACCGCTAATCGTCCTGTTAAGCTACAAAATTGCCACAAACTCTGGCACCAGTATGATACACTTTCAGCGTGAAATTTGATCAGTAGACTTCAGTGATGACAATTGTCGTCTTCATATCGGTGCTCCCGAGTTCTATCCCACTAATTACGAACAGTGTCTACACTGGACTGAGTGAGTGAGTGACACTTTGCATATCAGAGTCCCCACAAAAACTCGCAAAATTAATACGCTTCGCGTATCCACGAGTTAAAAAGAAAAGAAAATGGCAATACAAACCAGAAATTTCACAACATCCCATCTTGACCGATCCTCTACTTCCAAGACCAACTTCCTCTTGTGACTTGTAGTAAGCTAGCACACCAACTTCTAGAACAAACCATCTGGGTTGCCATCCTAAAGGCAAAGAGAGGTGAGTGTACACTGTAATGTACACACACTAACTGTAAACTAGTGTTGTGGGGATAGTTTCTAAAGAAACTGGTGCTGCGTTGGTGGGGAAATGAAGCACGACAAATTGGGATAATCAAACGAATTGATAAAGTAAGTTATACCACCGTAAGGTAAAGGGGAGGCCCCTTCATCAGAGCAAAGGGCTAATGCTCGAAACATCAGCACCTCCGTTTTACCTTACAGTATAATTTACCTTATCAATTCGTTTGATTATCCAATTTCTAACTATAAACTGTGCAATTTAAAGCAATTATTCAAATTGCTGCTTCAGTAACTGGTCAATCTCATTGTTTCCTTGCTTCAAAATACTTGACATTGTAAGAAAAAGTGGAATGTTGACATCCCTTGGGAAATAAAATGGTAACATTAACTATCTGTTTAGATAAACATAAACAACGCAGCCATGGGATATAATCTTACTGATCAAACACGCGAGCCACATTGAGTGGAAATCAGCCCAAAGTCTTCACAGTATGGACCTAATGTAGCCAAAAAACAAAGGCCAAGGGCCAATATTCTTCCAGTACAAACCTGAGCAAGCTTTCTCCATAAGGGATTTATCACATGGCTGGAACCTGCACCTAGAATTTTGTACAGTTGACTCCCAAAAACTCAAACCCACACTAATTCAAACCTTGCACTAAATCAAACCAAATTGTTTATTTATCTTTGTCTGAATGCAGCATAGTGTAAGGCAACAAAAGATAAATGGTTTCTTGAATTCCCAAGCACATGTGCATTTGTCGGCAGTGTGTTTAAAGTGGTGGTACATGATTATGTGAAGAAAGTGTGATATGAAATGTAACAAGTATGTATATGTTGTAGTTCAATTTTTTCCTTGGTTCAAATTTTATTTTCCTTTGTTTTCTGGTATGGTAATATATGATAATGAGTCTGAAACAAAGGAAAATAAAATTTAAACCAAGGATAATATTGAACTACAACATATACGCTAAACGGTAAACAAGTTTCATTGTGGATTTTCAATTCAAGCGGATAGTTAAATTTTGTCCTGTAATCTTGAACTCCATATCTCTGAATTGCTTTCAGCTTTTTTTCCTGATGATTGTTCTTGTAACTTAAAACAATTTGTTTAAGTGATTTTGTTGTTGTCTAAAGAAGTGGAAAAAATTGTTTTTTTCTTTTGCTACTGGTTGTATAGTTCAATAAATGGGCTAAGAATTGACTGCTTTTCCTGCATTGCATTCTGGTTGTCAGTTTTTTGGGTGCAGGGAATTCAAGCAATCAATTTCCCCTCTCTTTCTGTCATACATTCACTGTACTTTTACCCTCACTAACTCAATCCCTTGATGACTAGAACCTCCCCCTTGAACCTCCCCCCAATTTTTTGTTTCCCTTCAAGTTATTTTCCAAAAAAAATTTCACCCTCTATGACTTGAACAATGTAGGTCAATCTGTGGCAAGTGTACATGTAATTTGTTCTCCTATTTTGTATTACACAAAATGTGTTAGCCCAGGAACTGAACTTCTCCAGCTGCTGTACTCTATTTTGGTTTTAGGTAACATTCTGATTTTTACAGTGATCTAAAAGTGTATTGTTTTATTGTAACTTAACCTCTCTATTAAAATTGAATTTGGTTAAAATGTACTTTGTATGAATAGAAAAACAGTTAACAATTTTTTTTTCCTTATTACTGGGACCACTTTATCTCAACTACCAATAACTCAACCCTTTTCAACTTCCCTTAAGGTTCCAGTTATCAGACGTCAACTGTACGCTGGAAAATGCTACCCTGACAATGTAGTGAAAATCGTGGTTCTTAAGTGTGAACACTTTTTAGATATTTACGGTTTTGATAGTTGTTATCTCTGTAAATCATATGTCAAGTCCAAATTCATCTTTGATACACCTTACGTTTTCTCAAAGGTAACATTGGGAGCAATGGAGATGTTTTGTAAAAATTATAAAGGTTAAAACACAATATATTGAGCAAGATATATATCTTTTCTCAGGCACCTTCACCAAACAACTATTTATCCACTGTTTTTTCATCAGATGGAATAATCTTTTACAAGTGTTGGCTATTATTAAAGGAGAGAAAGGGGAAAGGTGAGAACATGCAACAATGTACAGCACTCATTTAAGGAATGTTACAAATCAGATCTTAGTAGTGAACAAGTTACCCAAGTAGACTACTATGTTATCGTAAACAAAAGAATGCACAGGAGGGCTTGATCTCCCACCAGGGCGCGACAACAGTGCCGTCCGATAGCCCGGGGCTAGTGGAATGACTTGTCGGGCTAGCGTTTTCTTATCGTAACTTGCCCAACAGGCAAACACCATTGGTTCCTTTTTTCTGACAATAAATTGAGCCTTAGTACCAAAAAGTGTCTACTAGAAAGCTCCTGAGACAATTATGGTAACATTTTGAGACCAAATTATAGTACCATGACAACGTTTTGCGCCGCATTTTAGTTGCCGCAATAGAGTTTGTCAGCTTGATGAGCTTTGAAGAGAATTTACTTCATCGAATGTCGACAGACTTCAGATTACAGTGCTAGTTTAATTGACCGATCGCAACGTTCATGACATTCACAAAAATAACTGTGTTGTCATTTCCGTAAATTTATAATATTTTTGACCGTCAACTAGGGTAAAATGTAAAATACTACGAAGAATTATTTTATATCTATGCCTGGTATCAGTACTTGTATTTTGCGTGATTAAATCTGATTATTCTTTAGAAACAATTTAATTTCGGGCTAGCTCCTCAGAGCTTCGGGCTAGTAACCTCAAGTAACAGCTTGCCCGAAGGGCAACCTGATCTTTTCATTTTCGTCTCACCCTGCCCACACAAGTAAGGTCAAGTAAACTGACATTCACTTTTAAATAAAAGGTATATGTTATGGTTCAATTTTTTCCTTGGTTTAAATTTCTTTTGGTACGGTAATGTATGATAATTAGTTTGAAACAAAGGAAAATAAAATTTAAACCAAGGATAAAATTGAACCACAACATTTACATGTACAGATTGGAACTCGGTTGATTGAACTACAAACTAATTCAAACTCAATATTTCACTTATTTCTGCTCACCCCCTACCGTTAATATCAAGGGCTAGGGGTCGGTTGTATTGGTAGAACAGAATAGATTGACTACGTTTTTTAAGTATCAAATATCTCAATTTACTAACTTCTTTGTTGATGACGTGTTAATCGTTGACTGTAGGATCAAATACGATAATGATGGGCGTTTCTCTTAATATACAAAATATTCGATAGAAATAATTCTCTGAAGTAATTAATGAAATATAGATACCCTTTGTTCACTTTTGAACACGGATAAATAAGTAATGACGTGTAGATGTTCCTGGTGAAACCGTGTGAGGATTTGTCTGGATTTTGACATCAAGCCAGTTGTCTCTGAGAAACATCTACCAGAACGCCAATGGAAAGAAACATACAAAAACCCCGTTGATAAACAGCGTCTTTCGGAACCACTCCACTGGACAATAAATTGTAAGTTTGCAAATGCGAATGAAGCCGACATCTGCAAACTCTTACTATAATCCAAACATACCGGTAGGACTATTATTGAAATTAAAGATGAACGAACGTTGTAGGTTCTACAGATGCAGCATTGCTAAAAATAAATCAAAGTAGTGAGATTAATCATTATGTCCACGTACCACTCAAATAGTTTGTCCATTTCCACAGTACACCTTCCATTATCGCCATATTTGATATTTTTTTGAAGAATTATATTTCGTCGTTACTTTCCTCCGCGGCAACTTTATTCGTGTAGCTGCTAGAGCAGTTATTTATCTACGTCTGTTTCAGCTCTCTATGCCCTCTGTGTGAGACTGTTTATTAATATTTCTAGCCTGCCGCCATTTTACAGAATTTCTAACTTGTATCACGCTTGCGCGGCTCCGAACTTCCGGTACAGAGAAGCATTATGGGATTTAGCAGTGACTTCCGGTAGACGTTTTTTTCCCAACAAAATAGGCTCGCAAAGTGTACTTAGCTTGCTAGGGTTGCTGAGATTCTTTATTTCATAGTCGAGAACCAAAGACTACTTCGGGCTGATCGAGATATTTCAATAATTTCATGCATAACTGATCACTACTATTCATTCCTGAAAGAAGCGTGAAAAATAGCTACGTAAAAAATGAAGCATTCGCTTTCATATTCTAAAACAAGCAAAATTAAAGGAGAGAAGCAAAATAGGAATTAAAAAACTAAATTTCTCGCACCATTTTCGACGAAATTACTAAACAAGACAACCTTGGCCTTCTTATGCTGTAAACAGAAGATACTACAGTTCTTCTCAGTAAGAAAAAGATTGTGAAAAACTGTGAAAGAAAACTTAAACTGTCTTCATTTGCAATTTTCAACCTTTTTCGTGATAATTATCGGCCCTGTTAACGCAATTTACGCTTATAATTAATCGCTTGCATCTGAGTTCGTACGAAAATTAACTGCCTCTTGACATTGTCACTGATGTTTCGTAACACCACTCACAATGCGGTGCTCTCCTCTGTAATCGGCACAACTGATCCTCTGAAACAAGAGACCACGAGCAGTCTGTCTTTTTGTCTGAGATCCTCCGCTCGGACGTTATGTGATTGAGTTGAAAAGAGGGGTGGGAAATTTTCATGCATGGCGGCTTCGCGCCCGCTGCTCGTATCGTGATAACTCGTGCATCGCGCTCCACGCACAAAGAAGGAGAAAAATAGAGACTGCCTCCCAAGGACTATGTTTTTGTCATTTAGATAAAGCTTCATTATTCTAGCCGTTTTGTTTGTACGGAACCAATCAGATGAGTTTTCCTGATCACGTGAATTGTAACTCGATCGTTGTATATAGATTAATTGATGTTCTGATCTTAGGAGTTTTAGAATTTTGAGTAGATCCGAAGAAAATAAACCTAGTAAAACGATTGCGATTTGTCAAGTTTCTTAAACTTATGATCTACTGAAACAACCGCAGTGATAACTTAGATGTTTTTCCTATTTTCATATGTTTAGATCACATGCCCTTGGGTTATACCAAAGCATAGCCCTCACTAGCAATTTCCGTTCTGATTATCATCATCATCAACGCCATCACTATCAAGTCCTTTACTAAATACGCGATGAAAGTCTTTCTCTGTTAAATACAAAATTTGGATTAATTAAAATAAAATAAAACGGTGCGTTAAGTGTAGATTTGATATTTATAGCATTTTCTGGAATATTTGGCGCATCATAGTGGATGAAGTGCCACTCGATTGAAGCTACACATTGATCAATAAAGCAAATTTGATTTCTCAGATATTTGACATGGTGTTTCAGTCCGTTTAAAGTGTAAAGGCGCTGTTACTCTGTACAATGTTTCGTGCAACTTGTCTAGCAACGCCATTGCGCTCGCATTGCAAGACAACTTGCACGAAACATTGCACAATGTAACAGCGCCTTAAACCTTTCATTTAATTTTGGCTCTTTTTCCGTACACCTCTGCAAGATAGGAAATAATGTTTGAATTATCACATGCGTGGAAATCAATCTCTATCCGCTTTTTGCGCAGAACGCATTCAACCTCGATCAAAGGTCAAAGACTTTTATTTTTATGGCAAAATAAAGAACGCGACACAATTTTAGCTCCTTGATATCATTTGTTTAGAACAGAAACACCATATTTCTGCAGTAAAATGCAAAGCTCAAGTGTATTCCTTTGAATGCACCTTGAGTTTGATTGTACGATTTGTTTTTTTTTTGTGTGTGTGTGTGTGTGCTGTTCATAGCAAATGAAGGTGATCTGATATCCATACAACCATTTTGTCAACGGTATCTTTTACAGCAGTGCGAATTTCTGTCAACCTCCATGCAAAAAGCAAAGGATTTAACGCAGAGTTGATGAAAGTGAAAGTCCATGTAATCTGAAACCACAAAGTCAATGACAGTCCCGACAATGAAATAAAAAATGAAGTTACAATGTATGGAAGATAGCACAAAAAGAACATGAAATAAACAAGGAACATATTAATGAAGGACTTTTTTAGACACGCCATTCTTCCTGAGCCGTCATTCGTCTGTAACTGTAGATGCTGTTGAGCTTGTATCTGCATTTCGTGGCGTCTGACGATGCGATAAATCTTGTAGTACAGTATGGTATTGATTACCAAACAGGCCATAACAAATGGTGCAGCCATGAGGCGGGAATATTTTGCATTCCAGAGACTGATCGAGGCGAAAATTAAGGATTCTAACCATGTGTTTACAAGAAGACAACTCACTCTCCTGACTGTGACAATCTCTTGGTATCTTAGGTGAAGTTGAAGAGTCAGAAATCTGTCGACACTGAGCAATGTAACTGTTAAAAACGAAACTGCACAAAGCAAGAAAGCGAGTGTTCTCCTCAACTCGTTTAAAATGCTGTAATCCTCTTCGCAGTCAAAGATATCTAGAACCACGTTGAAAATGAACAGAGGTTGAACAAGAAACCCAACACACACATCTGAGAGGGCAAGTCCAAACAAAATGGTATTGGACGGTGTAAAAAGAGATGGTGTTCTTAAAAACGAAACAAGGATAAAAAAGTTTCCAACCGCCGCTACGAAACAGAATGGAACGTTTGCTGCAGCGTTAATCAGAAACGGAATCGAGCTTATGTTCATCGTGTGACTCGTTTTATGATCTTACTTGACAAACAATCCAGAATAAACGCTGCATACGATTCTTAAAAGTACGGCTTATTAGGTACTGCATGCGAAGTCGACACGTCGTAACTTTGTACAGCACTGAATCTTATGCTGGAACGGATACATTGTTATAAGACAAGTGGCTATTTAGTGCAAAAGACGGTTGAAAAGGAAATTTTAAAATTAATAATGAATCAATTTTGCTTTCCCAGCTTTACTCCTGCACATCTCAGAACGGCGTCTTTCTCACTTGAAAATTAAACTTTGAAGGCCGCATCCCCATGATGGCAAATTTTACAATTTCGACCGAGCAATTGGTTTGTAAAAGAGTACTTTCCAGCACTAAGCTCGCTAATTCTAAAGCACACGACGCCCGCCATTGTTTTAATTTTATACCGTTCCTGTGGGGCAAAATTAAACTTAAAATTATTTTTTCTGTTGTCCTAGGGTGGTCAGTTTTTCATGATTTAAACACCTGTATAATAACCTAACGTAAACGTTATTATAACTTTTTCTTAGCACGCCAAGTGGTACGCTCATTTTCACCCACACGTTTAACGCCAAGGTCAGGCATGAACTTCAAAACACACTGTCCAGAATGTTTTCCGTTTCAAAGACGCGACTCTCTTCCTTAAAAAATAATTAAACATTCAAAATCTTCTGCAGTTGCAATTGTCATGCTGTACATTTTTTTCAGTAACTAGGAGACTGAAGTATAATGTTGGAGAAAGCAAATGTCAGTGTTACAAGTTGGTAAGATTTCCGCACAGGTCCCTACTTCATTATGCATTCTGTAACTATACTATTCGTTCTTCGAACACAAGAAATATTTGCACGTGCCTTACACCAGACAAGACAGCTTCAGAATGCATAATGAATAAGGGACCTGGGCGGAAATCTTACCTTAAAAGTTTTACAAAATGCTGCATCACGCCATGTATGAGTTTTCCAAACCAGTATACATAGTCTATAACTTGTTATCTTTCATCCATTTAACAAATTGACGTCAGTTTTTTATGCGTCTGTCCTCTTATTGATGATAAATTGCGTCATAACATTGTCAAAGTGTTGTAGATCCACGAGCCGATAGTATGATCAGAGGAACCGCCATGTTGTCAGGGAAACTGCTGGCTCACATGATTAAGAGCCGGCCACGCGCGCGCTGTAAGAGAGCCATGAAAAGCTGTCATCAAAGGAACCTATATACTTTGCAAAAATAAAAGGATTTGTAAGGAGGAGCTGCCTATAATTCCAGAAACAAATTGGCATGTCATCAAAAAAGAACCACGTGCCATCTGGGCTGCTGACAGATGGTGAAAACAACGTGATCAGAGACATTTTAGGACAAAAGCGCTACGTAAGTGTTGAAATTAGGCCCGAACATTTATTTTTCACTTGATAAATCATTTTCGCCTTTTTTTCTTTAAATGGCATGTGACACTAAGTCAGCCGGAATCCTGAAGCATGTTAAGTTAAAACTAATTACAAGGTATTGACACGAAAAATTATTCAGTCAGCTCAATAGCAATATGATTAATCAGTGCCACAAATGGGTCTAAGTTTGTTGAATTTAAAAACGAACAGAATATTTATCTCCAGTATATTCCAGTAAAGCAATCTCAATCACATCTCTCGGAAACAGCAGCAAAGCAAGATTTGAAGACGACCATTAATATTCTTTTTGAACAACACTTATTTGCGCAAGGATTTCCCAGAAAGCCCGGCACTAGTCACCTCGTACGAGGTGAACAGTTAAAAATTAGACCCGTAACCCGCAAGGGTTACGGGTCAATAGCTCATGAGGCGCAGCCGATTGTTTTAGTATCACCCAACTAGTCGGACAGAAAAGGCAATAATAAAGTTAGCAAATGCCAGTTGAAAATATATTTATTTGGGAAGAAAGCGTCACGAATTTCGCTTCTCGAGGACTATTAGTCCTCTACAGGAGCCCATGTCCTCTAATAGCGCAACCAATCAGAATGCGGCAATTAGTCCACTTGTTGGGTGATACTGATATCCAGAGATTGTGAGCCAGTATCATATCCTTTTATCTCACTCCTCAGTCGTTAGCAACAGGAGTTGTACAGCTTTACCTAGCTATACCAAGAGATCGTACACGTTGGACTAAGATTACAACTGGAGTGGTGTGCCTGGTCAAAGATGGCCTCCTCAAATCCTATTTCATCAGAGTATTGGACATCACTGTAAGTACCCACAGAAAAAAAATAGTTCCGGCAATACGAAAGTTGAGAATTTTAGACAAAACGCAGCACGGAACGAATAGCGTTAAAATACATTGCAAACCACAGTTTCAGAATAACCGGTCATAATTTGGGTTTTTAGTTTGCGAATTTTTTTACATTGTGTTTGGGAGAATTCTCGAGCAAATACAAACACTCGACCCTTACATCTCCTCACCTTTAGTTTCGTCACGTTTTACAGGATCTGCCCTCGAATTCCCCTAAAAGCACCTCGGTTTGCATAAGCCTGTAGAAAACAAGCAGATGCTTTTTATTTCTTGAGCAAAACCTTTTTTTTTGTTTTGCGACTTTTTTCCTTAAATTGCTTACACTTCGCTTAGGCAAGAGAAAGTAAGGTAAGAGAACGTATCATCCATACTTGGTTCTCTTACTATGTATGATAAGTGTACAGAATCTATTTTTAGATCGGGAAACTATTTCAACTGACCAATGGCTGATGTCCTTCTCATCACGTGGTTGTAATTTCGTTGCGCCATGTGGAAACCGCGTAGCCATGGAACGAGATATAAACAGATTCTGGGCTAAAAATAGATTCTGTCTCCTTATCATACCAGACGGGGTTATGTTCTCTTTCCTCATTTTCTCTTGGCTTAGATTATTTACTTCACCTGTTCTACTTTACATTCACTGATATTATCAGTTACATTCAGTTAACTTTTTTGTATCTCCTTGTTTACTCACATCACTTACAACGGCTCACATGACACGTGTTTCCATAGGGACTGTGCAATAATTATCAAGAGGGGAGCAGTAAAACGAGAGGGGGGGCACAATGTAAACTCACAGCCTTAGGGAGGGGGGGGAAAGTAAATTTCTGGGAAATTGGGGGAGGGGGCAACTGAAAAACTGACTTTAACATTCAAATACCACAGATATTTCACTAAAAGTTATACTCATTACTTTCCGGACTCATATAATAAGAATAAAACATGGCTTACATCACATCTGGGAAGTGTGGGGCGTTCGTTATAATTGTTGGGAGATTTGGAGTGGGATCAGAGCTAATTTACCTGTTTTGAGAGGAGGGGTATTGTGTAATATTTCTCCTTGCGAGGCTCAATTTTCGTCCCACCCTTCTGATAATTTATTCCACAGTCCCTTAATTACATTGCTTACACTTAGTTATAATCACTTACTTTACCTACTCCACTTTACCTACTCCACATTAGCATTCTCATACATTTCTCATACCACCACTTCGCACACTCATTCGTTGATATTCACCAGGCTTAAAATGAAACACAGGAAATTGGGTAAATCAAACGAGTTGATTAAGTAAGTTATACCACCGTAAGGTAAAAGGGAGGCGCTGACGTTTCGAGCGTTAGCCCTTCGTCGGAGCCATTGAGAGAATTGTGGGTTACGTTCAATTTATATAGAGAAGTTTGGAACCATGCTATTGGTGGAACCATAGCATTGTGTGAATGGAAGTGAATAAATTAGATGAATGATTAAATGAATGAGAAACGTTCGTTGATACCGTGGGGATTAAGAGAACCGAGTTGGAAGATAAACTTCTGTTCTAGGTTTTTACGGCTTTCCGTATTGTCCTGATGCACGGAAAGTCCACAAACCGCCATGTTGCAGGGACGGCGGAGCCGGGGGGGCTGGGGGGGCTTTAGCCCCCCCACTTTTGAGGAGGATGACATTTTATTTTGTTTAAGCAACAACTTTACACGAGCCTCGTCGGAAACGTTTCGCCCTTTACGTATTTTTAACATTTTCTCAGCGAGTGCTTCCTTCCCACAGACGGGAAGCTTGTGTTCAAAAACCGCAGGTAAGCGTTGGAGACCGGAAGGCTGAGAAATAACCTCCAAAATATTGCTGTAAGCATTAAAAGTACCTTTCATTTTACGCTTTATCCAGGCTAATTATTTCAAGACGTATGTCGCGGAGAATGTTTTTAATACGATTTCCGAGACTCTAGATTTCAAAATTTTTCCCCAGACCCCCCTACCAACTCGCGCCTCCGGCGCTTATTTTCAGCCCCCCCACTTCAAAATACGCTCCGCCGTCCCTGTGTTGTGAGTTGAGTGGTTAGGTAGATTAAAGCGTCGCGCTACAGGTTTCGATGCATCTTTGTCATTTCGTTCGGATTAGCAAAAAAGCTTGTGATTAAAATGGTTTTCCTCAATGATACGATTGTTATTGAATTGACCACTGTTTTTACCTTTTCGTTGCCATCGCAAGACAAAAATGCACTTTTCAGAACTGAGGACAGTGCCTTTATAGTGAGTACGGTTGTAATGGGTGCACTACAGGTACGTTAAAACCAATTTTCGTTATTGCTTGTTTACAGAAAAGTGAAGTCAACTGGGAACAAGAACTATACAAACAGTTTAAGTACAGAGCTGCTACGCCAACATTCCATACCTTCAATGCCCACGTGAGTAACATTAAGTCAACGGTTACTATAGAAACCGTCGATTGTTGACTATAAACTGTTTACGTTTTCGTCATACATCTTCAGTATTTTCACATTTTGACCTTTATTTGTAGGATTGTCGAGCTGGGTTAAATTTCTGTGAAGAACTGGAAGCAGAGGCTTTCCGCGATGCCATCAAGGAAAGAATTCGAGATTTCAAACGGAAGCGTAAAGGTACAAACATTTCAATAACAGCTAAAACACTTTCACTTTCAAAACACGACTTCGATCGAGTTCTAAGCTGAGTTTCAGATCCAATTTTGATGTTCTAATGTTAGGGAGAAAGCATTGATCATATTTCATTTTTTTAACAACGTTTAACCAATAGAGCGGTTTTCGATCCAATGAGACAGCTCCTACCTATGTGACTGACATTATTGGCTAGAGAACCCCGTGTCACGTTAGCAACTAATCAGAAATGAAAACCAAACTGATCGCGAGGAGACTCACCTCACCCTTTTTACGCACTTTGTGCTGCCCCTGGTCTGCATCCTGATTGGTTCACAACAGTGTGTTCCTCTGCTGCGATTGGTCTAAGTAACTGATTTAGTTTTGGCCATCACTGTAAGACATCAGTTGAAAATCGCCTTAAGAATCCTAGAATTTCATCGCTATTATCAAGTTAAAAAAAAAACAACACATCAATGAAAGATTTTTAAGCGACGGGTGGTATGGAAGTGATGTTATTACTAATGCCATGGTTGTGCGATGTTCAATCAGTTGGGACTGTCCCGAACATTTCTCGGTCCCAATGTCAAGATACAGATTCTCCTAAGTGGTCCCCATACAATTTCTGTAGTCTTAGTATGGAGAATCGGCATTACAACATTCACACAGCTCAATTCTTGTGCTTCTCGTTTACTCTTATTACATGTTTTTATTACCATATGTTGATATCAAAATCATGAACAAATTGATTGCTGATCACTATAAGGATAAACGGATCGGCAATGCTGTTTTCTACGCGTCTCAGCTATCTGTTTGCCACTGACAAATTGCAATGATGTAATCTTTCAGAGGCGCGTCAACGTAAAATGATGACTCAGCAAATGATGAGGATGGGTCCACTGACACAAATTTCACAGATGCAAAGCATGCAACAAATGCCGCAGCTGCAGAAGATGCAGCAACTGCAACAGGTGGCACAAATGCAACAATTCCAGCAAATGCAAAAGATGCAACAAATGCAACAATTGCAAAAAATGCAATCGGCGGTTCACGGTCCAATGGGAAGAGGCATGCAGATGGCTCGTTTCCCGGCAATGTCCGGACGTGGCGCATTAATGCAAGGTCAGCCAAGATTTTCCTCGCACCAGATGATGTTATCACCACAGGGATCGCAAATGATGGGTAGGGAAAATAGAACCTTCTGCTACGATTTAATAAACAGGAAGAGGTAGAAAAAGAAATAAAATAAAAAGACGGAAAACAGGCATCCTGACCGCGGGAGGGCGAATTTGTGCTACAAACAAAGGCATCTATTGATGTTACTTATACTGTCTATCAGTAAGTACGCAGGCTTTGATGGCCAATTAAGGAGACTGCAGCCGTACTATATGGCCCGCTAAATTACTTTCGGTTTAACATCTAAGCTTTTTAAACCATGTCTAGGTGACTTGATTCAACAATTTTGAAAACCGCTAAAATGTGACAGTGAATTGCGTGGAATAATTCGGGGTAATACCCAGTCTGATACCCAGATGATATCGGCCTTCACGAGACAGGAAGAAGAGGGAATCTGATTGACTGATCTTAGTTATTGGGTCTCAGGCCGTTTAAGTTGTGTACTGATCAAGTGACGTATTATTTACTGTATTTCATTTATTAGGACAAAGAATGCCCCAGGGGGGAATGATGCGCTCACCTTTGGCTTACCAACAACAAAGAATGAATATGCAGCGAGGGATGACTAATGGCAGAAATGCAGCTCACTTTGGCGCGGCTCCAGCTACACCAGTAGCGAGAAGACAATTTGAAGGCAGGGTACAGCACCCACCTACCGGTAAGCACTATATTGAACCAAGATACAACGGTAACGGTATCAACAACGATAACGATAACGATATCGATAACGACAACGACAACGACAATGATAACGACAACGACAATGATAATGATAACGATAATGCGAATAATAACGATAATGTTATTGCTAAATTGAACATTGTAGAGCGTATTTTTTATGCTAGAATGAACAAAAAGCCAAAAACAGTGATAAAGATGAAACTATATAAACTAGAAGAACCAACGAGAATTAAAGAACTGCCTCTGAAATTTAAAATCATACGTCTGGGGAAAAATCTTTAAATAATTAACAATTACATGTAACGTAACACCCAGCTGGGTATGGTTCATGTACGACGAGTTTAGGGATCCAGCAGATTTTTCAAAACGGTAGCAGTTAGTAAGAGTTTCGACTAAGTCCGTAATAAGTAATTGAAAATATCTTGTCAAATTCGCGTATATATTTTGCTTACTTACCTTCGAACTTCCATCCCACATCTATTTGCTTCGGTAATATTGTGGGATATTCTTTTCAAGCCAAATTTGAATTTGTCCTCGTCTAATTCAACAAATCTTTCTTCCATGATGACCGTTTTCCGTACTCATGGTATATAGGCTGATAGCCTATGAGTCAGGAACCAATCACAGCGCGCTTCTGCTCATATCCAGGGATTGTAGGTCAAGAGAACATAAGGAACAGAGAGGCACACTCGGGACAAAGGCTGGAATATGGAACTTCAGTAAAGTTATTTATAGAAACGGAAGTAAGTTTTCCGAGACGTCCGCATGAGTCCATTGTAGCCCAATCCTTCTAGATATCTGTATTTAATGGCTGCTCGCTGCTCTTGAATACATACGAGTTTTTCTAATTATGGATTATTCAAACAAGAGTCCAACTCGGTACGTCGCGAACATACACGAGCATCACCGTGAGGCATGCGGACCTCTCGGAAAACAGATTTCTGTGTCCAACGATAACTTTCCTGAAGTTTTCATATTCTAAGGGCTGGACTGAGAGAGTCCCTCTCTGTCTCTTGTACTCTCTTGTTGTAGTTATAATAATTCATAACTAAGTACCAGGCTTCAACCAAGAGAATTTAATAGAGCGTAACGGTAGAACGTGTTCTAATTTAACTGGAGCCCATGATCTAGTAGCGTGCTCACAGACGAGAAATCTATCGGAGCGAGACTTTACTATCCTCTTCTATTAAGCTCAACATACTTTTCAGGGAGAGTAGGTCAGCTGGTCTTGGTACGATTTTTTGTTTCAAATGTATAAGTGCATCTGAGTTGTTTCCTAATTGTTTGGTGCGATTAAATTATGTTTGTTCTTTTATCTTTTTTACTTCAAACCAGTTTCCGGGATGATTTTTTCTCCGGAATTAACAAACCCGCTTCGCTCCCATCTCAAAAATGAAATGGCTCGCGCCGTGAAGTCTGTATTCGCTAGAAAGATCGCGTGAGGAGTTTCCAATTTTATCATTACATTTTATCACCACAGTAACCACCTTCGGTCTACCTAACGATTGTTTAATCATTGACCTTAAAGATTCACAGGAAAGAATATACTCCACAGTCAAGCCAGTGGACACAGAACAAGAGCCTGTTGACATTGCAACAAAGAAAGGGTCTACAAAAGAGAAAATAGACGCCAAAGGTGAGAGCCGACTTCGATAATTATCCAAATTTTCTTACACTTACCGCTGTTTTCAATTACCCTTCCAGGTTCACCGGAGAGTTGTGCTGTTCCATATTCACCTAAAATAGAACCCGTTAAGGATGAAGAGCCGTTTGATGAAGGAAAGAAAAAGAATAAAAAAGAGAAAAAGGGTAAGAAAAGTAAGGGATGAAATTTTCAGAGAGAACCCTTTCCTTGTTTATGGAACTCAAGGACTTTTAAAGCATTTCACAATTTCGGAGGAAGGCAAGTATATATGCAACCTATAAAAAAAAAAACAAAAGAAAAAACAATTAAAAAACGAGGAAAAGAAGCGAAAAGGCGAGTAGGTCGACACAATAACCGTATTAACCATTTCCAGTTAATGTATATTGGATAAAAAAATGGGATGAAAATATGCTAATTCACAATGTGATGCTTCCTATGCTATGTAATAGTGTTTACCTGCTGCTCAACATCGTCAGTATTATCATAATATTGCGCTACAGTCCACAACTGAAAAATCAAACATCTCTTACTCTTTCCCGGTAATTGCCTACAACCATTCGCCGAAATCTGTTACGCGTGTGAGTGGGCAGCCCGGTTCCAGAATAGAGGAGAGGAGACGTGGTTGGTGCTAATACCAAGGGAGTCTCCCCGACATTACCCAGGGGTAAACTGGTATCTAAGGCCGACTTTACTGACGCCATATTGAATGCATTGGCGTAGTGTTGAGTATTAAACGGCTGGGACCATGTTGAATATATAATGACACTTTCAAGGGGAAGTGTGACGTGCTGTGGATGTGAATCGACCGCTGACCGATCGGGTGGCGTCGCAAATATATAGTTACAGAGAACGATGGAGAAGATTCTGGACCAATGGGAAGACGACGACATCACAATGAGCCAATAAAATGTCGTTGAGTACATTATTTTAAGTGATCTCGTGAAGTTGACCATTCTTATATATGTATTTCCTTTTTGTTTTGTAGCAAGACCGGGACTCTATTATTAACAAACTCCAATACACTGTTGCTGTATTGTCTAAAGATAACGCACGTGTCTTTTTTTTTGGAAAAACGAAACAGTGGAGCTACAGCATGTATAATGGTGATGTATGGAGTGATCGGAATTTCCGGTGCCTTTTGAGAAGTCAATACTTCTTCACCAAAAATTTCCGTAAATGCTGCGTAGACTTAACATTGCTGATAATGCTCCAAACTATGGTGACGCCCATACATTGCTGCAGGTCTTAATTTCGCAAACCAAATAATAATTCTATAATTTTGTACTAAACTAACTGTCCTATGATATTACCTGTTTGACAGGGATTTTTGGAGGCCTTTTCAAAAAGAGTCCAAAGGATTCAGGGGTGAAGTCTCGAATTAAACCAGGCAAGCAAGGTTCAGATGCGCCACTCAAAGATGTCGCAGCAACTCCAGGTTAGACTATAGCTTCAGCGCCCGTTGCGCATGACTGTTTTAATTGAAAATTCGGTTTCACGGTTTCAGGGAAGATGTATACGTTTTTTCCTACAATGATGTATTTTAACTGGAAATGAGCAAAATATTTATTACCAACATCATGACGTACCTGTATAAGATCTCACGTTTTTTTTAAAATGAGAATGACTGTCTGTAATTCCGTTGTTGGTTGAACTCTCACGTTCCTGTCAGAGCGAACCCAGGGCCCCCAGCACTCGAAAAGTAAGCTTACCTTTTATATTACAATGGTACCAGCTTAAAAACATTCGTAAATTATCAATTCACATGATAAACCATTTTTTGTGCATGTGTTTCAATTTTCCACCAACCCAACACACGTTTCTTTAGAAACCAACCCCTTTGTATGTTATTCGCAGTGTACAATGCCTTACATTTGTCATTTACCCTGTTCATTGTTCCCAGTCCCACCACCTGCGCCTCATTCCCAGCCCTCCCCTGCTCGGTTCCAAGTCACAGAAAAGAAACAGGATACAAAGCCCGAGATACAGACTACGACAGAGACGTCATCATCGCCACCTCAACCAAATGCTGCCTGTCCGCACCAATCAGCAGAAGTGCCTGCTCCACCGCCGGCACCGCCACTTCCTGTGCCCCAACCTCCTTCCACCATAATTCCACCTGCTCCCGTCGACAGTGGCATGTCGGCACCACCCCCTCCACCACCTCCGCCGCCACCACCACCAATGGATATCAATTTCATCAGTAATACTGTAGTTAAAAGAAGTGTTGAGGGAGGAGGAGGTGGGGCAGCGAGTGGCCCTCCCTCGTTCTTGGACAGTATACTTGCTGGCCCTCAACTGAAAAAGGTAACTGCGGTGTTATGCTATCTGCATATGGAACGAGCTAGAAATAACTAGCGAGTAGCAGGATGAAATAATGTCTGTTAAGCTACTGGTTTCATCCACGTTTATCAATACGACCCCCAAAAATGATAGTCCCTATACCTTGTGGGACAAATCACACCAGGTATGTATGTATGTTTTCACACTTTCATGACTAAAAGGATATTACGCTATGGCTTATATATAGATCACATGTACTCTATATGAGAATATTCATTTGATTTTTATTTTTACATATTGTAATATGGCTCATTAGTTCACCAGATAATAATGAGAGTAAAATATTATCATTATCACCATCATTACAATCATTTTGATTATCACTACCATTATTATTATTATTATTATTGTTATTATTATTATTATTATTGTTATCATAATTATCAGTATTTTTAAAAATAATCAAGTATTTGTATTGACATCAAAAACTAACTATTAAGACCTAATTCCATTTCATTTCAATTTTTAGATTGTTACCAGTTTATAGTGCTTAAAAGTGCTTTTCTAAATAATTTTACATGTATATGATTTTGCTTGACAAATCATTCTATCATAATCTTTTTCATTATCATAGTCTTTTTTTGTTTTTAATTGATCGCGATCATCTTATGTAAATCTTCTTTAAGTTTTGAATAAAGATTATTATTATAATTATTATCATCATCATCATCATCATTATTATTATTATTATTATTATTATTATTATCATAGGATTTTTCCACGATATCTTTTTAGCATTCTCAATCATTCAGAGTTCTGTATCAAAAATCTTCTCAAAAGCCATCCAAAAACTTATTATGGCCAAATAGTAAATTCTTTCCGTGACAAATTAACAAACTGCAGGTTGAAAGAACCACTGCCCCGAAGCAGCAGGAAGAGTTCACTGGAATGATGGGTAATTTAGCACGTGCGCTGGACGAACGACAGAAAGTGATGCACTCATCAGGTAATTCAACTACATCTGTCTTAAAAACAGGTGAAATTAATTCATTGATTTATTTTCCTGCTGATTCATCTTTATATACTTTCAAGTCTTTCTGTGTTTTGAGTACGTTGCGCGCAAAAGTGCAGAATATTGAGTATGAGGCAACTAATTGAAAGGAAACAACCCTGGTAAAGACATAACAACATCTGGGTCATGCCTCGTGTAATATAATTTATTCATTTTCGTTTTTAGTTAGGGTTAGGTACATTGTTAAGAATGCTTTGTGTTCTTTGTTTTACGTCAGTTGTGTGAATAAATTATATTACACCGGAGATGTGCCCGACATCTTGAGATGTTTCGTGGTAAATTTTCCTTTATTTTATATATAAATCACACAAAGATTAGCAAATGGTTTGTTTTTTTCTGTAACTCAGCGAATCCCCACGTCTATTTTTGAACATTTCACTTCGCTTCCTTTTATTTAGACGAAGATGATTCCGACGACGAAGATGACGACTGGGATGACGACGAGGACGACGATTGGTCGGACTAGTCACGACACGTGATCAGAACGTGATCCAATATGTTTTTATATCCTTGGTATCGCATTTTCGATGTTTCGAGAGCTTGTTTTCACCTTATCACATTCGCCGATTTATTTTTTGTTAATCCTAAAATCTCTCTTTAAACCATCTTAGAATTATATCACAGTGTGAGTAAAGTGACTTTCATTTTGACATGAATTGTACTGTGCAATAGTTGGCCAGCAAGCAAAAGTAATAAAGAGAACAATCACCAACTGAATTCCTTCAGCAATTCTCCGACAAAACTACCGACTCAAACAAAATCGCTCTCTGCAGTATCTTTTCATGTGATCGTTACACAGCCCATCCTTGCTTTTGCTTGAGCTCCAGTTCACGACGATTGTGAGGATTTGCGTCTGGGAATGTCAAGGAAATTGTTCAGTTAAACTTTCTCCACCCCTTATGTCCTTATGACGGTATGATACAGTACGTTGTTGTCCTGCGTTGGTCAGTCAAGTAATTTGCGTGTTGTCACGTGATATTTGTGCCTCTGTTCAACGTTTTGATTGGTCGTAAAAGTCGTAATGTTATTGGGTGGTGGTCAGTGAAATTCTAATGAGATTAGCAGTGAAGACTCAAATACGGCCAACTGTCTCTTGAGCGACCACCCTTTGGTACAAGAAAAATTGGTTCCTTTATGGCAAGTACAGTCAAGAAAAGTAGTGGATCCATAGCCTGATTACAGACGTCTCCTATTTCCTTTGTTGCACGCGGAAAAGAAAATAGGAGACGTCTGCGCGCAGGCTGGTGAATCTACTGATTATTAATATTCCTTACCTCACCAATTAAAATGAAGGAAATAAATTGAAACCTCAATCAAGCGCACACCCTCTATATAGTGGACACTTGGGAAAGTCCTGATGCCGGTGTCCACTTTAACTATTTCACATTGGAACTGTTGAATGTTTTAGACCACGTGATCATGACCTACCAGTGTTCTTTAGTTGGGTAAAGTAACTGTTAGCGCTATCCAAAAGCAGACTTCGTGACATCCGAGTTTCGCAAGGATTTTGTGTGGTCGCTTACCCGAAACAAGATGGTCGCTAAAAAGAAGTGGTCGCTTTATTAATAGAGTGGTCGTTAGGAGAGAGTTGACTCTATTACCGGGTAGTTCTTGTCAGTTTCGATCCATTTGTTAGTAAAGTCTTCTATTCAAGGCTAGCCATGTAACTGAGATTTCCTTTTGAACAAGAATATCGGTTAAAGCTTCCGTAAGCAGCCAATCAGAATGCGAATTCACTAAGAATAATACTGTAATAGCCTGGTGTTTGATGCTGTTCACTAATTCTCGGCACGTAAGGAAATGTCAAAAGTCCCTAACTTTCCAAGGTCGAGCCCTTTTCTTGGAATGGAATAACCCATTGACACATTGCGTCAGCCGTATATCAATCGATTGGCTCGCTCCTCACCTGGAATAGCCAATCAGTACAATCGGCTAGTTTCCACTGAACACAGTTCTCACGAGTCTGCTCCCAATATAAGAAACTAGGTAAATCGAACGAGATGATTAAGTAAGTTATACCACCGCAAGATAAAAGGGAGGTGCTGACGTTTCGAGCGTTAGCCCTTCGTCGGAGCGAATCGCTCCGACGAAGGGCTAACGCTCGAAACGTTAGCACCTCCCTTTTATCTTGCGGTGGTATAACTTACTTAATCAACTCGTTTGATTTACCCAGTTTCTTGTGTTTCAATTTCCCACCGACGCAGCACCAGTTTCTTTAGAAACTATCCCCACAATACTTGCTCCCAATATAGAACGTGAAAAACCACACAATTTGAAGGTCTTAAGTTTTATTTAGGAACATACGCAGAACTAAAATTAAAAACTTTACAAAATGAGACGATTAGAAAATAGCCACGCGTTCAATAAAAGGATTTATGACTCATTAAGCAATGTACAACGGATAAGGAAAGTATAATGTTCGAGTTTGATCACTGACTCAGTAACGTACAATTCAGACAGGCTGGAATATACGAGAAGACACAGTACACCTCATGCCGTGTTCACAGATTTCCATGTATTAGCAGGCGCGACCTATGCCCAAAACAGGGAAACTACTACTACGCCCTTTCATTCCAGTGTCAATACTCAAAATTGAGGAAGCTGGCAATAACAAGTTTGACAAATATCGAAAATAAAGCGTCCATAATGTAATTCATCCATAGCTTTAAAAAATACATATTATGCAGCAGTTTCGTCCACAAATCAATAAGTTGAAACCACTTAGTTTACTTAATTAGTAACAAAGCACAATACAATTTACCAGCGATAAAAGAATGGTCAGACTGTATGGTGTGATCCACAGATGAAAACGACAGAACCACACTGTGTAGTAAAACAAACAGTACCACAGTACAGTACTGTTCAGTAGCTTTACAAAGAATGGTCACACTGCATGATTGGATCCACAGATGAAAAAGTTAGAACCACACTGTATAGTAAAACAAACAGTACCACAGTACAGTACTGTTCAGTAGCTTTACAAAGAATGGTCACACTGCATGATTGGATCCACAGATGAAAAAGTTAAAACCACACTGTACAGTAAAACAAACAGTACCACAGTGCAGTACTGTTCAGTAGTTTTCAAAGAATGGTCACACTGCATAGTTTGATTCACAGATGAAAAAGTTGGAACCACACTGTATGGTAAAACAAACAGTACCACAGTACAGTACTGTTCAGTAGCTTTCCAAAGAATGGTCACACTGCATGATTGGATCCACAGATGAAAAAGTTAGAACCACACTGTATAGTAAAACAAACAGTACCACAGTACAGTACTGTTCAGTAGCTTTACAAAGAATGGTCACACTGCATGATTGGATCCACAGATGAAAAAGTTAAAACCACACTGTACAGTAAAACAAACAGTACCACAGTGCAGTACTGTTCAGTAGTTTTCAAAGAATGGTCACACTGCATAGTTTGATTCACAGATGAAAAAGTTGGAACCACACTGTATGGTAAAACAAACAGTACCACAGCACAGTACTATTAATCAACGTTCAAAAGAATGGTCAGACTGTATGGTGTGATGCACAGATAAAAAAAGGCAGAACCACACTGTATAGTAAAACAAACAGTACCACAAAAGAATGGTCCAAGCTGCATGGTTTCGTTCGAGGTTAAAAAAAGTGCTGCCCGAGTAATCCCACGGTAAGAACTCGAGTATGACAACTGGAAGTGAAAGGGATAATCAAAACACGTTCTTTGAAGAGCAAATTTCAGGAAACTCTATCTGTTAACAACGAACAGGTAGTCAAGACCTGCCTTGGTAGTACGAATCAGCAAAGAAAGAAATTCCTGCACCAGTGTAGTAAAAAAGAACAGAACCGAACACGTCACAGCCATTTGGAGAACAAATAAGGTTAATTATTAACCCTGGCTCTCTGTATGTAATACCCAGAAATGGCGACAGGGGCAAACAATAAGAAAGTAGTCGAATGCGAGCACATTTGGGGACCAATGTAGCAAGAGAGCGAGTCCATCTCAAACCTTAAAACTAAGACTGTGTACCTCTGTGCGTCAAAATTACAACAAGCACCACGAAACAGTGCCGAATGTCATCAATGAACAACACTGAACCAATCGTTTAAACTGTCATCTAAGGAGGTTTCGTAATAAAGGTCACAACCGAATGTCACCTAAACACGTTTTGCAAAATTTTGGAGAGGAAAGCAAAATGATTACCGCTTCATTACAGAACATTATTCATGGAATATACGAAAAACTTGCTACATTGTTCACCATTCTATATATCTTAAACATACTGTAAATTCTCACCATACAAATGCTGTGTGATCGAAAAAGAAAATCTTAAAAAAAAGTCCCTTAAAATGAAAAAGGAAAAAACAACCAAAAAAAAAACTTGCAAATCAAAGCTACTCGTAGCATATAATCACCCGGTACACTGTGGCGTCAAATTGTCTAGGACAATATCGATTACAATTACGAACATGTAAACTTTCCAGATAAATCAGTAGATTTGTCTACGTTTTTGTCAAAGTTTTATATGGACTGACAACTACCGCTCTTCACTGTCATTTTATATGCTGTACATAAAGTATTCTAAACCTAAATTTCACGGTTTGTATATATATTCTATCCAGCGCCACACATCTACTGCGTTCCGTTAAAAAAAAAAAAAAACTTAACAGTTTTCTCTACACAATGACGTTGACTATGAGTACATTTGGCACCTTGCACTTTTTTCTACAAGAAAGTTGCAAACTTCTATTTTACTGGGATAGATAAGTACTCTCTATAATGATATTTACAAAAAGCATGTCTCTAATATTTTGTTACTTGGATATACATTTCACGATTAGATTTGTCTCAACACGAAGACACAATAGCTCTATGACATGGCTAATTTAAGTCTGCTCTAGTTATTTAACGGAGTCAACAGCGGCGTTCACAGATAACGCTTGTTAAAAAAGACCTGTATATCTCGATACCTAATCAACGATGGACATTAAAAAAAAATGACAATTACAAATAAAATTTTGATATATTTTTCAAGCTGCAAACAAGGCTGGCGCACAAAATTAGTGGCTTTATATAGAGAAGCAGAGTTTGGAAACCAAAACAGAACTTCACCTAAATGAAACATCGTTTCAGATACACCAGCTGAAGAACTCTGCAATAAATATAAGACTGACACCCTTCAGGGTAAGGCGTGACGCATCAAATGGGCTATGATACGCCACTTTTAGTACCTCTGTTTGATAGGCGGGAATTGGTCTCTACATCGAGTACAAACTATTAGTACTCGTTGGAAAAATCATAAGCAACACCAAAGCAACAATTTTGCCTAGGGCTGTCACCAAGTATTGTAAAGTATATCAGAGGAGAGAGTGAGGTTTGCCCACCGCTTTTCACACGGTACAAAGTTACGAAGTTTCCAATATAACGAAATCGCAAACAAATGGACCTTCTGATGTCATCTCGAGAAATACGATGATTATCTCACGACGTTGTGGATAATGCGATAGCTTCCTTCTTTCTGATAGTAATGAAGTAAGAGATAAATTTTGCGTTTCACGACAGTCACTGAGAGGTACTGTGAAAGTTAAAACATTTAATTTTTAATCCAGCCTCTGCCTACTTCTTAATGGTAAACTGTAGCTATGTACTGTGTACTATGAAGGCCAGATGACTCGTCACATGGCCAAATCAAGAATAATACATGTAGGCCCCGAGGGCCCTGCGATGATGCCTGCATCACACAACAAATGATTTTACATGGTTCTAAATAAACCTAATATAAATGGTTTTAGAAAATCCTATCATTACTAACGCCAACCATTCGCTGCTACGGCCCCATCCATGCGAGGACGCTTTGCCGGTCCGTCTCTGTCAAGGTCACGTTCATCTCTGTTGGTTGCCATCCGTCGGTTGTACGGTGACGTAGGAGAGATTGACGAACGCGAGTTAGGTGAAGATGTATCTCTGTCAGTTGGCTCGGCTTTAATGTTCACTTGCGACATCCCCTGATTAATTGCAGCATTAGGAACAGTGAGCCGGTTTCCCATCAAACTTGCAACCGCACTACTGGTGATAGGCAAGTTCCTGAACAAAGATTGATGAAAGAGAATAAATGTACAATACTGCATGCTTTAGCTTCCTACGACGACATTTTTCGGGATTCGAACCTGTCATGAAACCCTAAAGGGAGTCTGTGACAGAGACTAGCAATATTTCTAATCATTACAAAGATTGCAGGTATTATTCTTCACACGGGCAGTCTATAAATGGACCCACTGAGTCGTCTCCTTCCAGCTTGCATGGCTGGTTAGCTCAGCTGGTAGAGCATAACCCAAGCGCTCCCCAGGTCGCGGGTTCGAATCCCATTCCAACCTGTTCTATTTCAGGCCTTATAATAAACATGCAAAAATTTAAATGCGCTGATTGGGTGAGAGCACGTTAATCAATTCCAAACAATGCATGAAGTTGAAATTGAGTTCAGAAATTTGAAATTAAATTTTTGCATGTATATTATTAACAAGTACTCAAATGATTTCAAGTGCAATTTTGTATAAACAAGCAATCGTAAAGTTTTCAAAGACAACAAATTGTACTCGCCCTACAGGCTCGTGCAATTTTTTTAGTCTTTGAAAAATTTACTCCTGCTTCTTCATTCCAAATTGCACTGGTAACCAATTGATTACCTACAAAAATCTCATAAGTTATCATCGCGTTGATACTATTAATAATAATTGATCAATTTATATTGCAATTTATAACATACAATATTATTAATTAATTACAATGAAACTTAACAAAGGTCGACCACACCACCGGGGTCTACGCCCCCTACTCTTTTCGAACAAGTTGTGGGATCTTTTAACGACCCACAAGAACAGTGCTGTGAAACAGGGCCTACGGGTTTTCTTCCTTTATATCCGAGAAGACTAGAATGTCTAACCATTTGCAGATGTCATAACAAAGACAGCACATTCTCCTCAGTTATTTTAAGGCCTTGTGTTGGTCCGACCGAGGTTTGAACTCACAACTTCCCGCAACTTCTTCAACTACGTTCAATGAAATCACTGTTAGAGTTGTGGTCTAATCCGTAAGGGTGTATAAGGTACAAAGATCTAACGTGTAAACCAAGCCCTTGTCTACACCGGGCAACGCTTCGTACATATTTATAATACAGTGTCTTGTTGAAGAATTAACAAAATGGCTGCAAGCAGTTAAACAGCGAGCAACAGAACTTCGTCGTTATGCAAGACAAAGGAAATTGTAAATTACCAAGGAATGTTACACCAGGCAATTTTCACTGCAACATGCAGCAGTTGAATGAAACTGACCAAAAATGTTGCCGAAAGCATTCCCCAAAGAAAACTGACTTACGCGTGTTTCGTCATATACTGCACAACACAGAATCTGCCTGCTAAATCAAAGCTTTTAAATGGGGAAAATACCCATATCACGACAAACTTAAAATCAGGCTGGGCGGTCCAATCACAGCCTGGTTCTCTTCACCAGGGCCCTGTGCAAATTACGCACCACGGTGAAAGATTAACAAAATCAAAGTAGGACTATGGTGAACTCGTGGATATGTTTACAAAACAGAGAAAAAAGAAATAATTTAAAAATTAACGAGGTGTTTTTTCAGAGTTGTGATTGAATGAACTTGAAGATAATTTTAATAATCTATAATCACAACATAAAAGTGACTAGGGAGCTGAGTAGCTTTTTGAAATAAACATACAGTGAGTACATGACGCCAATCATTTGACTACACTAGGCATCAGTTATAAGGCAGGTGGCAAGAATACAGTTGTTAAAAAATTTGATAACTAAACATAAGGGTACAGGATTAAATGGCACCGAAACCAAATGTAGTTCTGGTATCCTGCTGCTCACTGTCTGTGTGTTCAAAGTAACAGGGTCCTTCTGAATAAGGTCTGAATTTTGTTGCCATGACATTGTCAATTTTATCATCATTATAGTTTTTGTTGTCTACAAGTCTATTCAATGTATTCAACAGAAATATCCACCTTGATTCTGCAGCTGATAATGAACAAAACCATGTAGGATAGCCCAGCTGACGAATCATACCAAACAAGTCTTTCTTGCATTTTTGCAAAGTATGTTAGTGATGATCTTAAAATGCTTAAGAGACTCAATCCTTTATCAAGTTGAATTAGTTTATTTACATTACCATCTCATTTTAGGTTATCAGTGGTATATATATTCAGGGTTGCACTTAAAAAAAATCACACTTGCCATCATTAATACAGCAATACATCTTTGTTTTTATCCTTATAACTTCTTGTTTTTACAATGTAAATATGATGAGTCACACAACAGTAAGCAAAACAGGTAAGCCTATTTTTCCAACATGTCTACTTCAACACAATCTAGTTCACTTCAAGGTAAATTCGGAAATCAATAGACAGAAAACGTTTCATTGTAACGGCTTGTGGTGCATTGTATATAACATAACGCTTAATTTTCTACATGACTTACTCTTTTCGAACCCTGGTTCTCCGTCACGGCATACGCCTCTATATTTAATGGTAAGCGTTGACATACTTCTTGACCGTCCCAATACTTCTCCAACTCCATTCCTGTTAGTACTAACACTTAAATCAGTAGAAAAGTCCTCCATGCGATGTTTCTTATCCAGGTTGGCCGCAGAAGTTCTTCGGTTTCACATCATGGATTCGTCAATTTATTCTGTTTTCAGTAGTAGTTTCGTTCAATAACGAGTACTCATTTCGCTCATATAAATTCTCATTCAAGTGCTAATTTCGCTCTATGAGTTCTCACCAAAGCTTACTACATTAGCAAGAGATTTTCTCATCTTCAGATCACTTTCGAGCCAACTGAAATTCATATACTGCTTGTAATCTTGGGGGCGGTCGATGGCGGTCGATGTCGGAAAAGCGAATAGTTATCATCTGTTCACGTTTAGCGCCTGGCCGAGTAAAAGGCTCATGAAATTCAGTCTCCAAGTTGGTCATTGTCCTAACTGGAAACATTTAAACTCCTTTTGATTTTAGTAAGACCGCTAATGAGGCCCTGTTAGTGAGGTTGTTTATGTCGCGCGTCTGAGTTTCAAACCTTTTCACGTCGCAATTTCGGAAGGTCGAAGGTCGCTGTCGTAATTTCCCGTGAGCGGCTCGTCGTTCGTCGCCATTTCAGGTCCTTTATGTCGCCGTTTCCAGGCCATGTTGCTTGTCGAAATTTACCCCTAACAGGGCCTCGCTAATCGTCCTCTTAAGCTACAAAATCATTACAAACTCTGGCAACGGTACGATACACTTTCAGCGTGAACTTTCATCAACAGACTTCCGTGACTTCGGTCACGACAATTGTCGTCTTCATATCGGTGCCCCCGAGTTCTATCCGACTAATTACGAAGTGTGTCTACACTGGAGTGAGTGAGTGAGTGAGTGAGTGAGCGAGTGAGTGAGTGAGTGAGTGAGTGAGTGAGTGAGTGACAATTTGCATATCGGAGTCCCCACAAAAACTCGCAAATACGCTTCGCGTATCCACGAGTTAAAAAATGGTTTCATCAAAAAAGCTGATAAAGTAAGCTTCATAACCGCAAGATTTAACGGGTGCTCAAGATTCGGGCGTTAGCCCTTCGCCGAGGTACTGTGAACACTTACCCAGCTTGCAGCAGGCCGTGGATGCCGCTAAGCGGATGCTGTAGAAGGGCTGCTTGCTGCTGCTGCATTAACGGCAAAGCCGCTAATTTCTGTGCCAGGTTCTCTGTGTTGTCAACTTGCAATGGAAAGTCAGCGGGGAAACCAGACGCCATGCCTGATGGGAAAGATGGTGGCGCTCCAGGGAGATTTGGAGTTGCCATGGAAATGATGGGGGTCGACAGGGAGTGGTTCTCTGAAGGCACAGACAGCGATATTACTGGTGTTGAAAGGGACGGGTTCTCGTGCGATGAACCTGTATTGTTTCCGTGGCGAATAAGCTGAAAGGCAAAGCATGAGGGTTGAGTACAAAACTGCACTACTTTCAAGGTACTGCATGCCATGCAGCACCTGAAAATCTTGAAATTTCAATCCACCCCATTTACCGCAGACCGTTTGTTTTTAGGTGTTTTTTAGGCCTGTTTTTCTTTTTTTTTTCTATTTTTTTGTACCAATGTTATGCCTGATAAGGGGGAGGCCTTTTTTAAATTTTTATTTCATCAGATTTTCCTTATCACAAAAATGAACATTATCGAATATCTTGTAATAAGGTGAACTTACCTCATCAAAAATGTTAACTTTGGCTCAACGTACATTCAGGTTTTTTTCCTTCCTCGTTAAAAAAGGTTGTTGGAAAGGTGAAGGTATAGGAGGGGGACTCGGGAAAACATGGAAAGAAAATTGGGGGCCCTGAAAAAATTACAGTCCATGGAGGGGGGTGAGGGGCAGGGACATTTTTTTGGAATATTGCTTAATTTTCCTCCAGCCCACCCCTTATGTTTAATTAATGAACGTTCCCTAACTAACTCCCTCATTCACCACTGACTATCAAACTAGTTTACGTATATAACTTATCTAACACACCATTTGTCCTGCTGAAGGGCCTCTACTGTGTGGAATGTTTATCTTCAAAGAAGGTCTGTTTGAACCAGGAGTTGGAATCTGGGGATGTGGAGATACAGAATTTCTTCCATTGCTCGTCACTGCAGAAGGCGGCGAGGCAAAGTGGACATCATTTCCTTGTACAGAATTGGGTGTGACACTTCTTCGAGTCAATCCTGCTGCAGCTACCAGGTCCGACATGCTTTGTGTGTTTCCTGAAGAAAGTAATACAAACAATTTAGAGGAGCAAAAAAATTACAGTCAAACAAACTGCAGCTTGAGAGAAAACCAAATTAAAATTTACATATACATCAAGTAGGACAAATTAATTCATCAATAGCTGAGCATATCATTATTACCTAGAGTGACAATTTTCTGTGCTATGATTATTGACCAGCAGCTACAAATGTCTAACATGCTGTTACAAAATCCAAATTTCCCTTTTAATCATTCCAAAAAAGATGGGAAAAACAAAGCGCTGGAAAAAGGTCACTGAACCAAGAATTGTAATTTATCTTTCCAGCAATGGATACAACTGCCGCTACAATTGCAATGTTAATAGCTTAAATGGGGGCACTGAAGGGCAAAAAGGATTTCTGGTACATGCCACATGAAGAACTAAGGTGGGATTTCAGAGTCACCCACTCCAACAATCTTCATAGCCAGCTGATACCTTGACAACTGAGCTTAAAAGTGAGAAAACACTATTTCAAAAATCAGACTTAGGCTTCTCTTTTCAACTACATGGAGTGTTGAAAACATAATGCAGCCAGACAATAAAATCAAAACAAGTTTTTAAAAGAATATGGCATGAACATTGTCATTGAGATGAATAGCCAGGGCATGAAAAAGAATATTACTATTTACACAAATAATGTGAAGCTATTCAGAGAAGTTTTACACCATAAGTCGTAGAATTTGGCATGTAGACAACATATTGGTTTCCTTTAGGGGACAAGCTGAGAAAAGAGCAAACAGGTACAACCAGAAACCATCCAGAGATACACGTAAGTTCCGACATCATAGAAATTAAAAGCCACTGAGAGAAGAGAAAACAATGAATATTTCTGCAATCCTGCAATACAATTATGGCCTGTTTGGAAGACAGAACTGAAATGACACCTTATTATCTGTGATATTGCTTTCAGACTGTGACTGTTAATAAATGTACATACTACAAATCACTTGTAAATTGACATGTCCTGTTTTCTATCCTATAAAAGTACATATATATGTATCAAATGACGATTTAATTTGAGGATTTTGTCTGTAAAAGAGGAAAACTAATCCTCGTAAGCATTGATGTTGGAATTCTTGAATTTTGGAGTAAGGGTATACTGACATATGCAAAGCAGAAAAATGCAATAATAGTGCTGTATTTTATTGCTTTTCATGATAACAGTAGTTTTCTCAACTTTCCACATCCAGAAATGCTCTATTGGGTGTTTAAATACATGCCCTTAGGAAAATGCTTGCAATTACTTCTTTTGATTATTTGGGGATACATTTCATGATGATATCTAAGAAAATATGAATTGGTTTATGCAAACAGAAAGCAACAATACAAACAGAATTGAAGTCAACATTTTAAGTTTATTTCCAGCTCAAACTGAAAAATTACAATAAATGTGTTGTAAAATGCATTTTGACAGAGCACTACATTGTCAATAAACCTTAACTGTTTATATGTCGGTTATATTAATTTAATTTCTACTGTTGGTTTAAGCAACCAAAATAGAAAACTGTTTATTTTTAAGGAGAGACTTGTTTAACAACAGTTATAAAGAAGGTATTATAATCTTAAAAATAATTAAATACAGGATTATAATTTATGTAAGACTATAGTTTAGGAATGTACTGAGTTCACAAGCTTAACTTTAACATCTAAATTAAAAAAAATGCAATGATTCATGCACAACCTTCTTGAAAAGTGGGGTCTTTTGAATTCAACTGTTTAAAAAATAATATAAGTGTATGTTTAAAGGGAAGACAGTTGACTTAGAAGTCAGAATGAAATGAAATTTAAATTTCTCTTTTAAAAAACTGGACCATCAAATAAGAGCATTTTAACAGTAAACTTCATCATTTCTGTATAACAGTAATTCTTGGATCACAAGCAGGACTTAATACCCTTTTGACCATTTACATTATTATGAAATATGTATTTAATTTCATTGATCATGATTTGGGTTTACTTTGACTTTTAAAAAATGGATCCACCAGGTTACTTCTGCAGTAGATTTGTTTAATAACAAAAAACTTGCACATCTACATGCTACAATAAATTAATTCTTTGAATAACTTTAACCTTAAACTCCTGAAGAGCAAAACCAAAATATTTGGTTCAGAGAACATTTGGCAACATGCTCACTTCCTCTTACAAATTCCACAAAGAATTGAATGAAAAAATAAGCTTGAAAATGAAGCAAGCACCATGCAGTCAACACTTAGGGTAATCAAAATTAAGGTGAATACACTGCATAATACTGCTTAGTTCTGTTATTAAGATGTCTTTCATGTTCTTAATTATATTATACTCTGCAGAGATGCATTTCTTTTTGTCAAATAATAATAAAACACTACACAATGTGCCAAGCCATGCTAAATTACACCAAGTCTTTTACACCTGCCCCTTAAAAGTATACAACTCAGTGGTTGCCTATTCTTAATGTAAGCATCAAGCATCTATTAAAAGAGGGCTGCTGTTGGTTTCATTATGCAGGGTATCTGACAGGATGCAATACCACAATTAATAATATACATGAAAAAATTACTCGGTTCTGATTGGCTGAGAGCAGTGCAGTTCAAGTGTAACACCAGTGCAAATTACACATTGATATTCTGGATTATGATATTTTTTATTTTTAAATGAACCGCTTTGAGTTCGTAGCATTATCAGCTGATCTTCATCAGCCAATCAGAAAATAAAGTGTCAAATCCATGTCAAATGCTCACTTCCTGCCCGCAATGAGATCTTCCAACACTTCCTCCAGGCGAATTTTTTCATGTTTGTATTATTAATAAGTAATCATACGGTTTTTCTCATTCAATTTGGAATTAATTTGCACTTATGAGTTTTTCAAAAAGCTGAAATTGCACTCACTGTAGCAGCTCATGCAATTTCAGCTTTTTGAAAAACTCACTCGTGCAAATTAATTCCAAATTGAACTTGAAACTGTATGATTACATTTACTAAAACCATGATACAGCAATCAAATCTGCATCTCTCATACCTATCACAAATTTCCTGCATAAAACTTAAAATTTTATTCAAAAGTAAAAATAGAAGAGGTGATATTCTCATTCACAAAAATAACCTCGGACATGATCATTAGTTCACAGAATGATATCCATTGCAAAAGTACCCTACATGTAGGCATTCCACTGCATTGTTTGACCAAAGGTCGGACAACTAAATTTAATATTCTCACTCCCATGATGCCACAGATTTGACATGCTCAGGCTTGTCAAAGAATGGTCTTCACTTAGTATCAATAACATTTCAATAAAGACATGGGCTGGGATTCTCATTTGGCTGCATGGATAAGCAAATTCCATGGCAACAAAGGCTCTCTGACAAAAAGGAGTCATTACAACATGAAGGTGTTTCATCAAAGAAACAATGATACAGTATGCTTAATACAATGACTGGCCACTTTAACCCTGTAAGTCCCAGTAGTGACCAGCATCCAATTTCTCATCGCAATATTCATAGTTCATCAACCATTTATGTCATGAGAATAACAAAAAAGATCACCAAAAAAGAGTTGTAATGATATTTAAACAAATTCCCCTCACTAGTACCAAAATAAATTTGTATGAGAACAGTTAGGAGAAAATGAATATTGATATTGGGGCTTAAAGGACTAATATTCTATTTCTGCATCTAAATTGCTTGCACAGTTTTGGCACATCCAATCAGAGGCTGTGATTATGCTTTCCAAATTAATGCTTAATGAGTGAAATTCAAAGCCTTGCAAACTATAATGCACAAGAACATTTTAGTGCCAGGTGATCCTTTATCTGCTTTGGGACGTTTCAGGGTACAATTGGTCTGAAATACAAAAATCATAACTGTTGAGTAGCTATACAGATTATGGGCATACCTAAATGTATATCAATAGTGTGCAAAAAATCAAAGGTTTGAAGAAATGATGTCAGTCAGTCTATAACTTAAACCTTGTTGTGAACTGCAAAACAAAGACATGTCACTCAAATGTTTAACAAAACAAATCCATTTTATCTGGAGAAGAAATTCAAACTCAAATACAGTGTTTCATCTCCTACTTGTATCAAATACTGAGAAGATAATTGTAGTGAATCCATTATAAAGTACAATATAGGTATCCACCTGTTTGATATTACCATAATTCCTCAATAATTAAATGATTAAGTAGAAATTACAGATGCAAAACAAGTTGCTTTTTATCTGATATTCAAAACGTTACAGCACCTGGTTTGCCTTGTAGTTATTTTTGCATTACTTATACTTGTATGAATGAATCAAACAATAAATTTGCTACCTGTTACAAACAGATCACAGTTTCCATAATTACGCTTATGTAGATGCCTCATATCACTTACAAATGCAAGTGTCACACTCAATAAATGCCATGAGTTGCAGTAATACTGAAAACCTTAGTACACCATCCACAATAAAAAATGTAGATGAATTCATTTCCATTCAAAATGTTGCAAGACTGAAATTTGAGCAGATTATTGACTGAAAGATGCCTTGTTTAACCCTATGGGTGGTGGCAATTCCAGAGAATTTTGTGCACACAGTTTCATGGCATTATTTGATCACCAACTGTTGACATAAATTTTCATGCAACGAGCATTTTCACCAGTGATTTGTTTAACTAACTAATCACATTATTACAACACATGGTGAACAAGCTGGTAAATTGTACTTTCATGTTATAAGTAATGTAGTTTATATTGACACACTGTCTTCCATGGGTTATATGAAAAGTTGACTGAGGTATGTTTGTTCATTACTGTACATGAAAACAACCTTGACTATGCAGATGTTCAACAAAATTAATGAAAGATGGTAAATTGGGTCTTTCCCAGTTGTGTAATTATTACAAACACTACAGAATGTAAACCCTTTGTCTCTCATGACATGTCCCCCTTTTGTTGTCTGATGCTAAAACTAACTATAGTCTTATATAATGTACCAAGGATTCAGATTTATCCATGATATCAATTAAATGTTTTATAAATTGTTGTAGATGCTAGCTGGTATCAAAAAGAGCCTAGTTGGCAGGGATGACTCAAAAAGCTACATAACAACCAAGATAGTCAACATAAGGAAGTGACTAACAAGCTACGAACAAAGGTGAACACATCTTCTAACAAAAATCATTCTCTATGATACCCTAAAGTGCTTCATCATCATGGCAGATTTTTTTTTCCACTTATGATGCAGTTATCTAACTGACTTTTGACATGTTTTACACAGTTTTACTGTATGCAGTGTAACATTACCCCGGCACATTAAAAAGATGGACTGCTGGAACTGACCCTGAGGGTGTCTCCTTCAGGGAGAGCCAACTGCACATCTACCTTAAAGGACACATGTCATAGGAATTGTGATGTTTATACGGGAGTTTGAAGGTGAATCAAAACCAAACTTCAGAGGTTAGAACCGCTCGCTTTATTGTCTTTCTCTTAACTCCCTTTGCTACACCAAATATGGTGCTTACATCGAGTTGCCATAGTAACAACATTACATCCCTCCCCTTTTAGGAGAAAACCTAACTACGAAAAAAAAAAACAATTTACAAGCTAAGGCGGTTATAATTACCAAATAAACAAATGAAGCAAAAGTGTTCAAGATCAATTATCAGTCCTTAAAGGACACATGTCATAGGAATTCGTCCACTTTTGGCCAATGTTGTGTTAGAACTGTGTTATAAAATGTACAACTTTGCTAATATGCAATTTTCATCTTAAACACCTGAATAACGATTCAAATTTGGAATTCTTACAAGGGCTGAGCAAAGTATAAATATCTATTGGCAATTTTAGTACAACACAACAACCATGCTTAAAAATAAAAGCCAACTTTTAATCTACCGTAATTGCATCATAGTTTGACTGCAGTAGTAATTGTCACATTTATTTATTTTCTCATGAACAATGTTCCTACCTGAGATACCCATAGTATTCCCAGCGGAGGAGTAGACAACATTTGGTGTACCTGCTGAGATTCTTCCACTTGTACTGACAGACAGGCTAGAGTTTATTCCTCCTCCTTCAGCATTAGGCCTGCTGTTATGGTAGCTGTCATCCACACCATTGTTTGAGGACACTGGAACAGTGACTGGCAATGTGTGGTAGTTCTGACCTTCACTTGCACCAGACGATTGCTTAAGTACAAAAATGTAACAAGGTTGTGTATAAATACAGGCAGAATTTCCTGACATTGTACTGTAACCACTGTACTTCAACCTTTTCACCATAATGAGCAGAGTGGTAGTTCTCCTTAGTAAAAGCCATAAGCCGTAAATGCTCAATCAAGCCATCTGGGTGACTTATTTATTTAAGGGGAGGGGGGAGTGGGGTTAGCTGGCTTTGGCTTGTTTGTTTATAGCTAAATGCAGCATTAAAGTTTTGCAATCTTTAAAGACCCATATATCATTTAACCTCTTCATTCCCATGCTCCGTTGTTTTCAGTGTTTCCTGTTGCTTTTTCTTACAACAAGGATACAAAAAGGCACAAGAGCTGCATACCACACCTTCTACGTGTGTCACAGACCCATTCTTAAAAATCCAGATAACTTAACGGGCCTACAACATTCCTTAGTACATGTAAAAGTGTACAAGTCCACCAAGTGTTTTTCTAGTTCTTATAGAGTAAAAACCAGTTTCACATACAAGAATTGCCCAGCCTTAAAAACCAACAAAAACTGGACTTTCCATTGCAAACTTTGTGACCATAAAGTATTTTTCTGGGTCCTGACAAGTTATTAGGCCTTCAGAGGAAACAGGCCCCAAATGAGATTTTAAATATGAGGACATGTTATGGTGGTGATGTTCCCAAACTTTGTAGCATCTACTTATGATCAGCAGTGGGCTTTCTTTGAAAGTTTATCAGTGGTGATATAAACAATAATAAAAAGATTCTACATGTACTAACAGGCTGAAGAAGATTCTTTTTCATCATCTGATCAAATTCTTCATTGATTTTGTTGAATTTTTCTTCTGTTCTTGGCGTTAAAGCATATTGCTGAAACAAACAAAATCAATATTTGGTTGGAACAATAACTGCATGCACTCAAATGAAAGCAATTATTGTTTTTACTTGAATGTATGTTAATATTTATTCCCCTTTTTGTCGGCAAAGAACCTTTACTTAGACTCATAGAAAATCAATTTACAATACATAGGACTGTTTTAATTTCTTCCACGCTACTCAGTTTTCAACCAGCAGTAGCAACAACAAGCTGACATATGACACAATTAGTTCATGAAACAACAATTTTGGGACACAATTATTAATGGATGGCAAAATGAATTTCCCTGATCTCCCATTAGTATAACAAGAAACAAGGAAGTTTGATAATTGTTGCATTAATGTTATTTCCTTTCTTAATTTATTGAATGTACACCAGTTATTCCATTTCCTCCTGCATATATCAAGATTGTATGCACATTCACCTTCACACATAAGATTCAGAGTTTTGCCTCTTGAATAAAAATACTTGATATAATTAGGGTTAGAAAGTTTAACAAAATGCCTGATCATTTAAGTTTAACAAACGTATACTGGACATCCAAACAGTGTCAGGTTGCAGTTACTGTATGTGCCATGTTGCATTTTAGGGCTTTTTATAAACAACGAGGATACAAGACAATTGAAATAATAAAATTATTATGTGTACATTCATGATACCTTGGGGTACAAATGCAAATTGAATGAGGAATCAATCAGACACAGGAAAAATTATGTGCTATAAAAATTGTGAATTATTTTTCATTACATTCCCAACATAGAGTGATCCAGTGATTCTGATATGAAAAAGAAACACCTTTCCTTCCACCCAGTCAATGCCAATAAGACACTTAAGTTACATACCAAAAACCCTTTTCCTCTCACCTTTTCAAAGTTGTCTTTTTAAGTTATTAGCATGGTTTTGAAACAATCTTAAAGCAGTAACATTGATAACAATGATAAGGGGGACAGTAATGTATTAATTTTGGTACTGGGTATGAAATTAGTGGCTCCTGCAAAGTGTGCACTGTCCCAAGTAACTTTAAGATCTGGTTTTGAAATACTAGGAACAATGATAAAAGGGGGAGAAAGGTCCAGTGTGTGAGGCAAACAATAAATTACTGACTCCCCCAAAGAGTGAACTGTCTCAAGTAATATTACAACTACAGTAAATAGAAGTCAAATAGAACATACCTTGTCTGGCTCATCTGGAGATGCAAGAGATTTATTTTCTTTCTTGGATATTGTCTATGAAAAGAATTAAAAAGCAGCTACATGTAAGTTATCAAAAAACAAAATATAAATTTTAATATCTGATAAAATGCACAATAACTCTGGAGTTACCATAGAAGGTCAACACTGCCTCTTTTTGACTAATGATAGATCTCACTTCTGGCATGTTACTTTTTGAAGAAAATTAAAATGATTTGGCTTACACATGTATAAGTTCAGGAACACAAAGTTTATACTGTCAGTGGTAATACATTTTTCACACTTTAAGCCCCAATATCAATATTTATTTTTTGGTAACTGCTCACATATATTTGTTACAGTACTACTGTAGTTAGGAGAATTTGTTTAAATATCAATACAACTTGTGATCACTTTTGTTATTCTCAACCTGAATGGTTGATGAACAGTGAATATCGTGATGAGAAATTGGATGCTGGTCACTACTTGGACTTAAAGGGTCAAGGAATGTATTTAGACTGAGGAGGGGTTACTTATGTACAAATTATGGCATAAAGCGGAATGAGTATGTACAGTAGTTCATGGCTAGTAAAGAAACAGGAATTCAAATTTGCCAGCTGCATGTATGTTTATGGAGGTGGAGATGATAAATAGAAGAGTTTTCTTTCAATTTTCAAACCCTGAGCAACAATGCCCAATTGGTAATAATTACATCCCAATATATCTTAATCTTGATCTTGACTTGCTTGAACACTTGAATGATTATTTTGGCAAGCTACAGGTATATTGTGATGTCAGGACTACACACATAACCAATTGTTGTGCAAATTTCTCAAGAGGTCATTGTGCCTGACATTTCAAAAAGGCAAGTTTGGAACGCCCTAGCTAAATTCAAGCAAACAGCTACAGGTCCTGACAACAACCCTTTCTAGTTCTGGAAGGATTATGCCCGACTGTTGATGACAGTTATTACCCAAGTCTGGAATTTGTCGCTGTTACCGTAATTTCCGGAAGATTACCCGCGGGTAATGCGTTAATTTTTCAGTAAACTACCGTTGCTGCGGGTAATAGGGTGGTGCGGGTTATCTGATAATTTTTTAATCTTCCCGTAAGTATTTGACAGTAATTATTATAGTACTGACAGAAGATAAAACAAAGATAAGAGTCATTAAATATACCCTTGCCACAAACCTATGTAATGCCTCATTTGTTTAAATGAGAAAGAAGTCCTATCAACTCTTGTATCGTGCTTTATTTGCTATAAAATTCTTTTAAATGTTGATTGACTGTAGCTGATGCGAGCCAAATTTTACAAGTCAGTTCAACTCTCAATGAATATCGAAAACAATGGGTGTGAAAATTTACTAATTGCACACTGGAAATTGCTTTGTTAACAAAAACAATGAATAAAGTTTTCTTCGATGCAAAATCGTTATAAAAGGCTAACTGACTCAATAAGTTTTACAAACTCAATCATTTACGATAAGTGCATCCACGAGTCAGTTACGAGTTTAATACGAGTTCAATTTAAAAATGCCTGGTTTGAAACGCAGACGACAAAGTATCACATTTGAGTACAAGCTGAGAGTTATCACTCGGGCAGATGAAATCGGTAACAGAGCAGCAGCACGAGAGTTTGAGATTGATGAATCCATAATCCGTTAATGGCGAAAGAAGAAGGCTGTAATGACGAAAATGCCAAAGCGTCTACGCACCTGCCATACTGGTAAAGCGAAGTTTCCTGCATTGGAGAGAACTTTGAAAGAGTGGGTCATCAGCCAAAGAGAAAAGAGCCGTGCAGTCACCACCGTTATGATCCATTTCAAAGCGAAGGAGTTGGCAAAGCAGATGAATGTCGCTGAATTTGTTGGTGGTCCGAGCTGCCCCTCACACCTACCCCATAAGGATCTTTTACACTCGTCCCAGCTTTCTCTCAACCTTACAAAAATGGCGCTCAACAATCGATTTTCTTTTGTTTTTTTTTGTGCGGGTTATCTGCCAGTGCGGGTAATCTGTTGACTCTTTTTTCTCATTTTGGCAAAAAACGACCGGTGCGGGTAATCTGCCGTGCGGGTAATCTGCCAGAAATTACAATAACTCACCCCTGGCTGGACTCTCGGAAGAGGGCAAACATCAACCCCTACCAAAGATTGACATCCCCAATGAGGATTGCGACTACCGAGGCATTAAGACATACCACACCCATGTAAAATCGGTTATAGACAAAACCATCAGCCCCACCCAACTTGCACACAGGCGGGTGACTGCGCAAACACCTTGTTATCAGTCTATTCAACACCTTGTATATATAGACATCTTGAAAACAGTGACTGTAGCACAGTTAGATTATTTACAATGGATTTTAGTACAAACTGTTTGATTCCGTTAATCATACCGAGTTATCAGCTAAACTTAAGCAACTACCCCTCGATCCTCACATTGTTAACTAGTATTACAGGTTCTTGTTTGCTAGGCAACAGCAAATTTTCTACAATAATCACCCCTGTAACAACTGGAAGGCCATTAACAAGGGTATCACCCAAGGAAATATAAGCAGTAGTTGTTCGTTGAGTTTGATTGTCCTGGTGTAGGTAGTTCTGGAAAGGACTGTTGTTGATGACATGGCTGATCAAAATCAACAAACAACTACTAGTAGTTCTGAGTTCAAACAATTTACAATTTGACATACTGTAAATTTATGGTTTTGCTAGTACATGTACGCAAGGGTTTTGATGGTTAATGCACGGAACAACTGTGAATAGTTGTGCTACAGCTCTAAATAATTATTCCTGGTTACTGCAGTCTGGTTAACAATTAGCAGTCATCTAATTACAATAACAAAGTTACTGTCTATAGATAAAAGACAATAACATCCACAATGGTCATTTTTTAGATAATAAAAATTGCACTTATTTATAGATTAATTGCAAAACCCTTTCTAAACACTTCCTTGGCTAAATCTCCCTATTATGGCTTTCTCTAAGATCGAGCAATACGTCAGTTTGGACCACTTGTGCAGATGTTCAATGTACAACGTCATCCTGGCACAGAGAGACAGCCTGACTAAAACTGGTCACTGTTATAATCACTTCGCTAAAATAATGGTGGCATGGCTAGAGCTACTCAGATGTGAGACAGAGAAGATGTACTTTGCTGGGAGATGAACACCTTAAGACCCAAAATCAAAATGCAAATTCTCTCCAGTGGTTTCTATATACTATAAATACAGTTCATTATAGCCGTGGATCATTCTCACATCTTCTCATTACATTTATTCATTACTATATGTAAAATTAATAAGAGAAATTCAGTGCTTATCAGGCATCATACCTCAACAATATCTGCGTTAGTACGGCTCTCATGAGGCTCATTGTACTCAGTATACTTGAGCAGAATCTTGTCCATATCTGTACTTGCATATTGAAACAATTTGTTCCCAGAGTTGAAGATAATCAATGCTATTTCACAGTCACAAAGGATGCTCAGCTCATAGGCTTTTTTCATTAATCCAAACTTACGTTTGGTAAAGGTAACCTGAAAGTATATGAAATAAAAAGTTACAAATCTATCAAAGAATAAATGACAAAGATGCAAAATACAGTTTTGCTTTTTGAAAATATCTTTGTCTAGTCTGTCACAATATACCACACCCAGCATTTTGAATAAAACTGTATGTCCATGTCTCTATCACTGATCAACTAACTGACAGATTCCATTTCTTTTAAAATCAGCCATAAAGTTTGGATAGATCTCCCACAAAAACTCTGTGCTTCACTTTCCATTAAATATATACCAAAAATTGATTCTTGTGAGTACTGTACTATGTTCCTAAGATTGGCCCTTTACTCTAATTCAAATAAGAAAGAAAAAATTCAAAGGGACACATGTCTGCTGTCAAATCAAAAGCTGCATTCTTGCATTTCCCATATTGAAGTTACATTTTCCTTCCAAAATAAACAAAAAAGGATTTAGAATATTTTTGCAGAATATAGACAGTTTTTTTGAAATTTTATTAATAGAGCCAAACATTAAATGCTATTCAGTCTGTAAATGACATAATGGGCATCACTTTGGCATTTCCCTAACTAGCATGTACATGATTCCTTTCTTGGCAAAATATAAGATCTGGTGTTGTAACATAATGCAAAATCACTTGATCATAGACAAGATAATAACTACAAAAGAGAAAGGAAGCTTCTAGCTTTCAATCAATTTCAGTCAAGAAATTAAACACCAGAAGGGTAACTCAAACAGTATTTATCAATGGTATTGATGACAAATGAAGACAGACCCTAGATTCTTGGCATACTAAGCTGGTATCAGTGCCTTTTCTTTTAACTCTAAAGATAAATACCAAACGTTTGCTCATTGAGGTGGTGATTTATTTGTCAAAAGGCCAAACTCGGTGTGTAACCATTTCAGATTATAATTACTTTTAGCCTCCAATTAATTATTTTTGCAAATTGCTGTTTGTTTCCAATGTTCCTTTTCTTTGATTTCAAACACTCAATCTTGGAGAACAAATCAAACTTGAAGTTGCAAACAATAATTGTTAGTAACTTCAAGTTTGATTTATTTTTCAAGGGTGCAAAAAATGATAAATGGGCAAAATGGAAGATAGGGCTGTAAACTGCCCAACATTTCCATTACTATGAAGACGATAAGGATGCCAAGGATTTCAAATCAGTGGCTGGTTCATTTCTTCCAGTAAAATAAAACTTCATTAATAGAGCAAGCACAGAATATTAAGGGAAAGCTACCGAAAAAAGTTAATTAAGCAACACAATGCTTTGGATAACTATACATGTCCATTCTCTCTGGACACAAATACTTCTTCAGGCAAATAGACTCCCAGCAGGAGTTCCAGGCATTCAATTCAGGAATGTTTGGAAAGACGTTTAGATTAATGGAATACACTTGGCCGGCAAACAGACACAAATGTCATCAATTTACGCTATAAGCGTGAAATTAGAGACAAACATGTTTACCCTTGCCTTCGAATTTCCCAAAAGGAAAAGAAAGTTATGTAAACAAACGATCATGAATGGAAAGGCCTGAAAACATGTTGAGTATTGTGAATAATTTAAATCAATTTTATCTTCACTTAAAAAAGGAAATAATAGCAAGGGACGGGCTGAGAGAAAAGATTTTCTAAGCATGTATCTCCCGCGTAGTCTTAAAAAAAAATGGTTTCCAGATAAAAGATATTCGGTTTTTTTTCGCAAGCCGGTAGAGTAGAAGTTACTAGAGCATACGTGAAAAAATAGCAGTGAGACCCCTCGACAGTGAAACCTTTTAGTTTCATCACGACAGAGAAATGCCGCGAAATTTAGGTGTCCGTGCAAGCAAAATAGGCCATCAAAGACGAAGAGTCTCTCCAACGAACAAGACGTTCACAGCACATTGTTAATGCGATGTTAAAAAACACGTTCTTAGTCAAAAGGCAAACAAAGAAACCAAAAATATCTTTCAACACGAAACGCTAAGAAACGCAATAACAAAAAACCCTCACCAAACATAATTGAACCCGTGGACTGCTGTTCGGAACATTTTTCCAAACAGAGTATGAGCATAGGAATAGCTCTTACTCATACATTCTTTAACGAACGAGACATTGACAAAAATCTGCAGGTACCGACAAGGTACTGCACAAGACAGAAAGGTGTACAATGAGGGTTTGAAATAATCCACGGTTCATTAAGTCGCGCAGCACGGTACACCCACATAGACGAGTTCGATCTTCTATACATTCATAGATAAATGCATAGAACTCCACGACATTGTCAAAGAGTAACCTGGCTGACCTACGCGAGCTAAAAATACCGCTCTATAATGAAATTCTAACCCAAAACCGCTCTTGCTATTTTCGACCTCGGAGTGCAATATTTAGAAAGTAATAGACGCCCTCGCTTATGAAAAAAGCTCTGACTGGTAGTAAATTCTTTTCAATAGAGGCAGCTCATTTTGAAAATAAATGGTGTTCTCGTCGCGTTCCAAAGCAAACCGCAAGCCGTTCTGTTCTAACCTGACGGTTTCTTTCGTCGCCGATCCTAGAAATTTGAATCTTCTTTCGACCCATCCTGAAATGTGGCAACTTTTTCACAAGGCAAGCTTCGTCGATGGCAAGGTTAGGGGGGATTCCTGCCAGCTTGTAAAGGAGCGATTTTTGAGGTGCCGAGGAGTGTATCTGTAAATGAACAGAATCAAACAACAAAGTGAGTTCATTAAATCATTTAAACCCCAGCAAGTACCGGCTGCGTTCAGAACAAGCTTAAGACACTACAAAGATCATCAATTCAATCTCTTCGCACGGCTACACACGTTTACAACGAGGTCGAAAACGACGACAGGTCCTGATTTTTCGTGTTTCTCGCTAAAATTAACCCTAGGATGACCTTAGTGGCGAGTAACATTTCTTCCTTCGAGTTTGAATCCGTTTTTCATTGCGTGAAATGATGTCATGGGAGTTCACTGATTTCTCTCGAAGATCAGCTGGAATGACCTCACATAGGAAACATTCCCGCAAAACTTTAGGCTTTCGATGTCTTCGATACACATCAAAAGAAGAAATCATCGAGGCCTGAGCGCTGGAACTACGAAAGAAACTGCCGTGTACAGAAATCGATCTTCTCGAGACTACAGCCGGAAGTTATTCGGTCATCTTGTACGTACGTACCATGTTGGATATTCCTCGAGCACGCTAACAGGCCATTGCCTGTCGAGTACAAGAGACGAACCACGCCGTTTCTTACTTTACTGTACTAAAATAATCATTCCGGACCTCATCTAATAAGATAAGTGGTACAAAATTCATATATTTGACTAAACAGACAATCGTAAATGCCTAGCACAACAAGCGAGTTAGCTTTCGTATGAAATTATGTGAAATAAACAAACGGTGTCGTGGTGAACATTTACAATTATTTACCAAAATATGCTACCGTGTTTTCGTTCAGTTCTAGGATTCTAGGCGTACTAACTATTTCCCAAAGTAATCTTCGAATTCACATCTGACTCTGAACGGGAATTCGGCAACTGGGAATTTCAACGCATACTCTGATACCCCATGGTCTACCTAACTCACGTCGGAGCAAAATTACCGAACAAGGCCATGTTTGTGTGGGGAAACCATAACCACGAAAAAAGCTACAACCTCCTAAATTTATGTGGAATCATAACTGAGTAAAGGGCTACAAGAAAGGGTAAAACCGATCTGCACGGCGTAAGACAAGAAAGCTATTTACCGAGGTAAAATATTATTCGGCTTCTTTCGTATGGCGGTTCGGATCAGAAACTGGCTGTAAGTGCTGGAAGGGCATGATGTCTTCAAGAGTCCAAAAATAAATTCATTTACCTAAATTGCTAGAGGATTATAGCATTTTAAGAACGGAAGCTGCGAAGCAACAGCAGAGCGACTAACAGTAGCTAGGTATCAGCAAAAAAATTGCGGAAACTTCGAGCGATCGTCTACGACCAAACGTGAAACACTGTTCGACAAAACAAGAAACGAAGTGTGCAAAACGGAGCACACAAAACCCAGGGGTTAACGAGCAAAACCTCTCGAAATCTAACTATGCTTTCCTTACTGTTTATACTTCAGGTTAGACGGAAATAAAAATTCAAAGATCTATTTTTACCCACCAGTAGATACGCCTTTTCACAACAGCTGCTCTGACAATGTATATGTTTGTTCTATTTGTGGCAACAACTTCGAGCTCGAGAAAAGTGGTTCGGGAATTTGCATTTTGGGAGCGCCGTGATGTCATGATGATGTCATAGCAAAGTACAGAGAATATACCTTCTGATCAGCACAACAACGGATCGAGACGTCTTCCCATTTTCAACTTCTTTTTTGTCGATTTCCCAAACAGCCTCCGCCAAAAGAAGCGATCATAACTTCGCTCGGGCTATTCATATCTTCAGAAAGTCAGACAAAGGGGTCTTATTTTGGAAAAGCCAGAGCAAAATTGGAACGTGATGTATCGATTACAAAATTCAATTATCGCTTGAAGGAAATACTTCTCAGGGCTGTGCTGCCAAAGTTGAGTCTCGTATCTAGTCACGAGCAGAGAACTGACTCAGAAGATAAGCGATAAAAAGTACATGGCATATCTATGCCGTCGTTCTAAAACAGTGTGCATAATACGAGAGAAAGATTGAGAAAAACCGTATGCCACACTGAATTTGCATATTGCTATCAGATGTAAAATTCTTCCAAGTAGATTCTTAGGTTACTATTGGTGTCGCTTGCGTCATGTTATCGCTTCCTGTTTTCCTTCCCATTTCAATTACGTAGAATTAAAATTTTCACCTAATAATTCAACCGGGAAAAAACTTGACTAATGGATCTGAGCGTCCTCCAACAGCCACTGTACAATTTGTAGTGGCCGCAAATTAAATGAAGCAGAAATATAATGCGTGAAACTTATAAATAGGTGAATAATCTTATAGCGGATACAACCGAGTATACTTGACCGGAAGCCAGGGGACTTACCCTGAATAGTATGACACGAAGACGAAAAACAAGGTGTCGTTTTGATTCGCTTCAACTTTCAAACGCCTCTAGCTGTGGTCTCTGAAATACTTTGCGATCCTCAACGGTTTCAAACAACTGACTCGCACCGCTTAGACCTGTCACCTTTTATCACGATACTATTTCAACATGATGGTTTCGATTTCCACAACAATTTGGAAAAACATCTTCACCGATTCTCAGTTGGCACTTTCCTGGTCACAGGCAATATTGAGCTTCCGTTTGGGAGAAGTTCAACGGTTAGAAATAACGGAAGAAACATGGATTAAGAAACGTTTCATTTTCCTGCCAGAAGATTCCAGTAACACTTTTTCCCAAAAATATTCAGTTTCGGGATGTATGAAAAAAATATTTTTATTTGCTAACAGTATTACCAAATGATAGAAGCAAAAAACAAGACCATATTTTTTTGTTGAGGCATTCTTATTTTGAATTGATGCAGACCGCCCCATCAATAATTTGTGCGAAACGCAAAATTATCATCTGGAGTCTCCAGGCCCGATCTTTGAGTCCGCGCATGTGTCCAACCGAAGAAGTCTCGGTTTTGAATATCATATATTGTCCGCCGGTTGGCTGGAAAAGAACAGCTATGTCTCTTAACGACGGAAACGTATCGAATGTTAAAGTTACAACAAGTTAGATTTGAAATAAGGCGATTTTCTTTAAAAATTTTTCCTCTTTAGAGATCAGATCTTTGTAAAGTGTGGATACTTTGTAATAGTTTCATTAAGGTCGTCAGAGGAAGTCATTCGTGTTTGTACATGTACACGCGATCTTTTCTTATTTTTCATTATGGCATCCTTCTTTTGTTTTTCCTGTAGTTTCTTTGGTTTTTAAAACAGAAACCAGTGTTCAAACTAACGCGTGACATTTTATTATCAGTTATCGGTTTAGACAATCAGCCTTCCCTTTCTAAAGTGTCCGCTCTCCGCCCAGCCGCCATTCGATAGCCCCATTTATTTTGAGTGCTCACAAAGGTCGGTGATGTCTTAAACGTGAACGTCTTTACTTCACCATACTTTAAAAGCTTCACGTGTGTCTTAACAGCTTGGACCTGTCATTACAGCTATCGGAAAATGGACTAACACCCCCTATGAGCGCGAGGAAGTCTAGTTAAAACGCGCGTGTCACGCGTGCCGCACCCAAGGAACAAAACTACAATCCAAAATTAGCTTTCGTATTTTTCATCGTGTTTTAAAGTGATATGAAACGGGTGTTTTCGTGCAATTGGGTCAAAGCTGTTCCTGATTTGTCACTGACTGGGGCTTTTACTTGACTTTCTATGCCAATAGAAAGACAATGAAGACGAGTTCGTGAGGAAAGACAAATCGTACCGAATACTCCCCCTCACACTGAGACAAACTGAAAAGGCTGACCCGGCTTCCTTTGACTGCAATCCACTTCCATCCTTGCCATCGTCGGTCAAAGTCAACAACAAAACAGAATTAATGTGGTTTTATAACATCCGTTAACAAAACGGAATGGTTAGTTTTAGATTCGCATTGATCAAAATATTTTTTAAAGATGTTTATTTTAATTTATGCCGTACTAATTAGTGGCAAAGGCTTTCTTAATCACCAGTAAATTATCAGCTTGTGCTGGACGAAGTACTGAGTGTTTTTGTGAGCCGGTTCAACTATTCCATATCATTGAGCTTATTATGTTGAATGGACTTTTTTTGTTTATATTAGCGCGATAGATGGGAATATTTATCAGAATATTTATCAGCTGTTTCAAAGAAAGCAACATCGACATGCGACACATGAACTGGTATGAGACATCTCCTATGATACGCAAAATCGCAAGGTTCAACAAAAAGCCACGCTGCATGTCTAACGTTTCAGCTTTGACTGAGGTAAAGGGTCGTAGCGAAACTTGATTTACATCACTGCCAGTTTTTTACTTTCATCTACATAATTTTCCATCTACAACATTTTTCCAAACCAGAATAAAAACAACAATTATATATATAAATATATTTATATATAATTTCGTCGCTTTGTTAAATGGCCGTCTTGTTACCAAAAGATATTGTTCATGTCAAGGCAGTAACACTTTTGACGTGGTTCAGTTTGTTGTTTTAAGCAGTTGAATTTCATCACTTGAATCTTCGATTCGGACCTGAAATTACACAATGATGGCTTTCAATTTAATTTTTACACGGCCTTTGAGACTTGAGTTGTACATTGTCAATTTGTTTGTTGAACCAAGTATGAAACATAGAAACACCCACCTACGCAATACGGTTTCAGCGTACAACCTCTCGGTTCTCAGTTTTTACTGTACTGTGTGGTGGTACCTCTTTCATCGTCGGAACAGAGCTATGCATTGGCATTTTGCTAGAATGGTACAGTTCTGAGAGAGTACTGTTTGTTTACTAAAACAAGAGTTTCGTTCTTAGCCGGACAAAAACCATGCAGTCCTACATACCATTTTAAATTTGTAAAGCCCAGTTCCTCAAGTTCTGAAATATTGTACGTCTTACTTTAGTATGGCTTTAAACTCTCTCAGTTAGGGGGGGGGGGGGGGGGGGATAAAAGTATGCATTGTGACCATTCATTTAGAAATTTACCGTACCGGCCGGCAACAGGGTGCTGTTTGTCCCACCAAAAAATACTGTTCTAACTCAGTTTTCTGTCCGTTGATTAATTCAGGGTGACCATTTCTTAGGAAGGTACTGAGCAACACACTCTGTGATACTGTTTGTTTCACTACTACAGTTAATGTGGCTAGCATTTCACATTCTTTGAAGAACTACTGAACAGTGGTACAGACAGGAACTGTTTGTTTCATTGTACACTATCGTTCAAACTTTTCCATCTGTGGATGCGAAGTCCCATGCAGTGTGACCCTTCCTTGGAAATTGCATAGTTGGAATGCTTTCGATCTGAAGACAAAGGGGTTTCGGAGAATAAGTTTGAGAACAGGAAATCATCATAAGCGATCATTTGAGGGGGTTCCCCTTCAAAAAAGTCGTTAACGAACGGAACTGTTCGAGAGCTCCTTAACGAAAGAAGGAACTTTTTCGTTCACTCACGGAAAAGATGCAGCCATTTTTGTTCTATTCCATGGAGTGAAGCTTATGTGTGACAAGAAGAGAAATCGTCTTTCATATCTAACAGAAACACACTGCTACTTAACAAATGAATCAATCTCTTATGATTTTCACTTTGTTATCCATCACTCAGCGGCTTCTACAAGATTTCTTCTTTCCTGAAACATAATTAAACGCTCGGGCACGTATATTGTTTTCCTTTTGCCATTTTGGGGAAAAAATTTAAACGATCGGATCTTGAGCTTTCAGTAAAAAAAAAACTAGAACTCGTGTCTCCAGAAAAAGTGAAATCGCGTCTTACAATTGGCGCTTGATGTACTTTCAAGTTTTGGATTCTTTTTATAATTTTCTAACACTTATAAGAAAATTCTCTAGAATTCTGAGGTCACCTACCTACGAGTTGGAGAAAAATCCTTCTAGTTAACGTCTTCAGTTGAATGCCGTTGTAACGCTATTCCGAATTTCTCATCTTACCAAGGTAAACCTTATTTCTATCCAGTGTGGTTTAAGCCCTTGAATTCTTGAATGAAAACCTTAAGTGCGACTATTCAATTAGCGCTATTGAGCAGTACTCTCACATGACAAGAAGTGGCTCGTTTTACAAGAAATTTCTCTTTTTGAGGCAGAAAAACCAGTCGAGGGCTCTTACACACATTTGTGACTGAAGAGAAAATGCCAATGTCGAGGAGAACTTAACAATTGATCACTTCTGCAAGCTGAAAGAGAACGACTAATGATTAACAGGCGACAGAGAAATTGGATTCATTGGAATATTCAAGATAAAATGACCCCAGTAACCTTAATAAAGGAAAAAATAACACGAAACTAGAATATGAGCAGCATAGATTTAACTGGAATCTCAGCAATGCTAATCAAAGTGATTCATCTTTAGTTTTGACAGTTCGCATAAGAGGGTGTGTAACTTTGTAAAATACTCTTGCTGTAGCAACTCAATTTTACACAGGGGAAATAAACAGCGGACAAGAAAACATTGTTTTTTTTATTGTTCCTGTTGGGGTGATTTTAGTTCTGAAATGACTAATTAAACGTGTAATATTTCAAACCCACCGAAGACAATGACAACAACCCAATGTCGCCGAAAACGCCATTAAAAACGTGACTGCAAACTGAAATCGATGTAGAGGAATCTGTGCGATAGACACCTGGTCAAAAAACAAATGACCCAGCTCACGGTAATGGCATTATTTACGCAAAAGTCTAAAGTTACAAGCCGCTGGTGAAAAGAAAGTACATTTTTTCCAAAATGTAAATGAATTCTTGATATCTTTCTCTCTGAACTACGAGAACTCCGTCCTAACTTCACGACTAAACCAAACAGCACGCAACAGACAACATGTTCATCTGTGAACGGAGCTAAACATTGTGACCATTTTTACTGAGTACCGTTTCTTCATCTAAACAGTTCGTTTCTCACTCTCAAGTTTTTTATCTCATATAACTATGCAATGGGGCCATTCTTTGAAACTACTGAATAGACGTGTTTAAAGTGTGTCATTGTTCGTTTTACTGTGCAGTGTGGATCTAACTTTATTCATTCTCTGGATCGCAGTGATCTGTAAAGCTGCTAAACAGGGCTGAACAGCGTTGTTTTTTTCTGACATGTGTGTCTCAGTCGAGTCTTCACTTTTGATGAATGAAACCATGCGTAGTGTTACCAATCCATTGGAAGACTCTGAATAAGTACCCTGTTTGCCCGCTGAAGAATGAAAATCCTTTATAAAGCTAATTAACAGTATTGATCACGAGCTGTAATTTTCTTTGTTCTTACAGTGTGCTTCCAACTTTACATAGGTGAATGCTGAACTGAAAAACTATCCAATCCGAACCATTTTTTGCCCCGCTACCGAATAAGTAAACTGGAGTTCAACGGCTGCTTTCTAGAGTCGGAAAAAATGCATTCCTGATAGTGTATTTTAACGAAAAGAGCTACAGTTACAAGTTTCGAGTTGACTGAATGTTCCAATGGGCGTTGACTACACTTAGGGACCAGGTGGTGAATGGTAACATCACGCGTTGTATTGCTGACGCCACTTGTAGTACATGGACTCCCATTCACATCTAGCTCGAGTCAGTGAAGTGAGAAAAAAAAACCGGGACAGATCAAAAGGCGCAGGTTAGCTAAACCTGACTGCTCCTTAGGCAGGAATTCACCCTGCAGACAGCTACCGAAGGAGCAACAGTAGGATACGAAAAAAAGAACAGAGAAATTGCGTTCCCTTGGTCTTGTTTGGTTGAGGATAGGGTTAATGAAGGCGGAACGGCAGTGCATTGTCATACACTGCCTACAAGTTAGTATGGTTAGAACTGGTTTTTTGGGTCTTCAGGGAGCAAAATAAAACTTCTGTGTGTATATATTCACATTAAAATTTGATGCAATCTTGCCACCTTGTCACAGGGTTTTCTTCCTCGCTCGCAGTCTTGGATATCGAGTGGGACTGCACCCGGCGCCATTTTTAAAAGTGATCTTTCATTCGAACTGTGTTGGTATCACTTTCTCGTTTAAACTGGACAGTTATTTAATTTGATAGCAAGGTTTCATTTAATGAATTCAGTTGTGAAAAGTTAATGATTGAGTTCTTTGTTTGACAAACCTGATTGCGAGAGATCTAACTAGAATTGGAATGAAGAGTTGGAATTGGAATGAAGAATGTTGCTGAAAGCTGGAAACAATACAATACCCCTTCCATGTCAGGAGCGAATTGATTCCCTCCTGTTCATGAACAACGACGCTTTTATAGTGTCCGTTTTACGATCACTTTTCCGTTGCAACCTGAAGACAACCTACATGCATTTTGACCATTGTTTAGGGACAACTTTGTAGTATTTGTAAGATAGTTTTCCGCATGTTTCTGCTAGGGTTTTCATTTGATCATTTCCGACTTTCTTACGAACCTGGAAAACAACGATCGAAGCCATACTATCGCATTTGTTTTTAATTGACACACGTGCGTGGCTTACCGCTTTGATTGTTGTGGTTTCACAGCCATGTAGAAGGCGAGCAAAATTACAAAATTACCGGCAAACCGCGTAATCTGTGAGCAGTCGTCCCCATTACAAGACATACCGGGGGGGACTCTCATGTATCGTAGGGCGGGTATGATCGTCGGAAATTTTAAAAGTACTCCTAAAAGATACCAGATCCCTGATTTTGACCTCTAAAAGATACGACGATGGTCCCGGTCCGTGGCCAACTGGAGTTCTCCCCCGGGAAGAGAAACGACTTGGCAGCTTTTGCTAAGACCATGCAAGAAACCCAGGGCGACTATGTACAGCCTTGACTGAAGGTCAGTTACACATTCGGTTTCACAGCAAACACGACAAAACATAAAACAAATGTTGCAAACACATTTGAGCGGTCTCGCCACAAGAATGCAGTCAACCGCAGCTTTCTTATTAAATTAACAATGGTGTTTTGGGTTCTCTGAAGAATGTTATAAGTTTAACAGCTGATGAACGCTACCGCAACGAGATAGTATGACAAACAATTATTTCGATTACCGGTGTAAACAGGTCTTGACCTAGAACGTTTCTCCCCTCAGTTAGAAATAACAAAATGCAAATTATACCATGCAAAAACACGAATGACAGCAAATGGAGCTAACCTGACTTAATGCGTTTTATACGTGAGCTCGAACGCAAAACGCAGAACCGGTTAACGGTTAGTTCTTCAGTTCTTGAGCGATAGAAAATGGAGTTAAAGTAAATATAAAAACCCGAGTTTTAACAAAAAAATAGGGTATTTTAAGGAGCTTCGTGCCCATCAAAACGACTTATGTATATCCTGTAACGGGGTCGTACTTCAGTGTCCCACCGATAAAAAAAAAATAAAAGGAAAGTAAAAAACAGAAAAGCAGTTTGATTTAGCTACCAATCGAAATTCTGTTTTCCGACAATTGACAAAAATTTTGGAAAAAAGCTTTAAGCTAGTTGGTTAGTCATCTTGTAAAGTTAGTGGTCTAAAGATGTTTGTCTTTCTTTACTGATGCAAATAAGTTTAGTTTTGTGGGAGATGTAATTTTCAACAAGGTCACGTATAGGTCAACACGTTTTAACTTAAGGCGCATTATTTGCGTGACATACCACAAACACTGAATGCGAAACATTCAGCTGAATATAGTTGATGACACCAGCAAGCACAAGGTCAAATGGCGATCTCAATAACACCCATATCGCAGCCACTTCTAAGAGTGTGTGCTTGCTACTGAGTGGGACTGTTTGTACACCATTAAGAAAATGCGTCAGGATTTAAGGACTAGAGAGAGATTAACAGCAACCTCAAACAAGAACCTATTGAAATCGGCGGCGTACGTCTGGACGCCCGGACACAAGATGGCATTCCATTAAACTCCAGTACCACTGTATAAATGTTCTTTTTGTTATCTACGTTTCCGGTTACGTACACAAGATCTTTGACCCAATATTGGCGCTAAGCCATCATGTGGTTTGATCTTGGGCTTTTATCACTGGCTTATACTGACAATGCTTCGCTCAAGAGGAAAAATGGGGAAATGTCGAGTGAACTCGAAAAGCTGTGAACAGTTGCACAGCAATCAGACTTATGAAAAAAAAAATCGTCAGCGACTCAACAGTTGCTGGAATAGCTTCGCCCCGTGTAAAATTTTAAAATGGTATAGTGATTTTAGAGTTAACTGTCCACTCCAAACCAAGCATGGGAATTTTGCTTAGGACTGAAAAACACTCAGGCTTGGGAAACTCCTTCTTGTCCTGCGTGGTGCAGATTCAGTTTAACTATAATGACTTCTCAAGAGAAAGCGTTACAATTTGCATTTTTTGCACCACTATTTGTTTTCCAAAACAGCTTGCACTTTTGGAGTCAGTGGCTGAAATTTTAGATCATAAACATCCACAAGAAACGAACTGAGCAATAAAGAACGGGCTACAAGTGTTCGGTTTAGCATCAGCATCAGTTTGTGACGGTCAGATGAAGAAAGCCTCAAATGGCCGTCTACAGTCCGACCGTGCAATTCAAGGTGAACTAGAATTTTCGAATATCCGCAAACACACAGGCCTTCGGATTTTCGAACCGCAATGCAATACAATTTTTGGCACTTAAAAAGGTCACCTAGCAATTTCGGATGAGCAAATGGTTCGTTGGGAAGTTTTTAGAAGGTGCTGGCCAGCTAGCAATTTCTGAAATGAAGAGCATCATTCCCTAAAATTTTCGAACACTTCAATATTCAGCTGAGATATCCGAACAGATCAAATTCTTCTAGGTGATAAAAACATCACTCTACACAATCTTTAAACATTATAAGGAGCCTAGAAATGTCTCTCAGAGGCCTTTAACTCAATCTGCTCGTTGGGTGCCCCTGATCGTGATGCCTGTTTACTACTTGTTTTTACAAGTTTTCCGCTCAAATTTGTTTCTGTTGACAAACCTTGGAAAGCAAGAGGTGCGGCCACGGTGAACGATATTTAAAGCTCTGTGCAGGGCATAACAGATACAAAATAAAACAATCAGGAACAAAATGAAAATAAAAAATCCCTTTTACACTACAAAGTATTCTTCCTGTCCATCAAACCAAGAATTGTTACAGTTTTACACTCAAAATTGTAGAATGCAGTTGAATTAAAGTGTCCATATCAGTTTAGAACTAGATTATTAACTGGTTGGAAAAATGGGATCTTGAAGACGCTGGGACGTTAGGCAATTCTGATTTTGAGATTCACTGGGAAATTTATTGACCGTTGAAAACAGCGAGTTTTTTGGCCGCAAAATGAATGCGACCACGTCAAACCCACCCAACGTAAAAATCGAAGGAGCCCTATGAATTCAAAGCTCTTATTTAAGACGGAATAACGTGAGAATTTATGTGTGACGTGGCTGAAAATAGCCGCAAAGCGAAACATATATGGTCCTATATATAACATACCAGCTTTGAGAATCCGTTAGGTCACGCGAAAGTAACGAGAATTTGGTAGAGCTGGACTTGCAGAGGGATGAAAAAGGAACTCTGTGTTGATGCTCATATACAAAGAGTAAAACAACAGCGTTTATTTAAAAATATAGTGCAAAGTTCCCGATTGCTTTTTTTTTCTTTTCTGCTAATGAAGTTTTTACGTTCACAAAAGCAGAAACAAATACCCAAGATAAAATCAGTTGTAAAAATAGATTAAAAATACGGAAACAAACGCGACAGAACCTTAAAACGTTCAGCAAGGTTAGATTCTCAACCGCACATTACTTGCAACAATTTGATTACAAATGAACTAGAAAAGCCGGTTCAATACAAAAACTTTCGCCGTTTAACATAAGATGGGTCATTGAATTTGGCAGTAGGCAGAATTTATTTAGGATTAAAAGTAATCAACAGAGAAAAAAAACTTACGTACTCTGGCCACGTAAAACAAATTTCCTTTCGCGAGGATTGCTTTGACGCGGTCCTCTCCAAAGAAGAGGTGGAATCACACTTGAAGGGTTGGCACAGCGTAACAAAATTACCGAGTTCTATAAAGTTTGAGAGCAAACTTTTAAAGCGTAAAAAAATTTTCCAAGAGGGTTGTCAGGGACCAATATAGCTGTGATGTCATCAGCCTTGCGCTTGGCGCCATTGGTAATTGATGTCAACAAATTAAGAGCGTCTTTATATACAAATATTTGCATTCGCTCGAGACATACAGTCATGCAATTACCAAGTACCCCCTGGGTTAATAAGAGTAAAAATAAAAAAATGCACTGACTTCCTTCGATTCCTGCTTAGTGGTTTTGGGAGATTCCGCAGCAGAGATTAAACTTCGTGGTTTCACAAAGTTATCCCAAATTCCATGAGATGTGGTGTTAAACAAAATCTATGTTCTCAGTATTGCCCTTTCCTTAGTATCTTAAGTTACCATATTAGGGAATGTTCTGTATAATGTATTATTATGAAGTGTATTTTCCATTTTCGAGGCTGATTAACGTCATATGGCGGAGACTGGAGCGGAAAGAAAGTCATGATGTCATGTAGGAGACAATTAATTGTCCTCATTACTCGGGCTTCTTTCGAAGGAATGCCCGAGGTATCAATTCGGCTTTATTTTCTAATACGTTATCTGAATTCACTGAATAAAGCACAATTTTCAATGCACAAAACCTAATACTAGGTCCAGCATAAGCCTGTCAATTTAAAAACGCCCGTGAAATCTTCAATTCTACCATTACTATTCGGTACTTGTCTAGTACAAGAGAAAATGAGGAAAGAGAACATAACCCCGTCTGGTATGATAAGGGGTCAGCATCTATTTTTAGCACGGAATCTATTTATATCTCATTCCATGGCTGCGCGGTTTGCCATGCATAGCGCATTGAAATTACAACCACGTGATGAGAACGACATCAGCCATTGGTCAGTTAAAATAGTTTCCGGATCTAAAAATAGATTCTGCCCCCTTATCATAGTAAGGGACGGACCATTAGAAAAGTGATGGGGGGGGGGGGGGTGGGGAATTTTCAGCTTGCACGAATTTTTTTTTTCGCTCACTGCTTTTGCAGGAATTTTTTTTTTCAGGTGAACCTCTCTGCACGAATTTTTTTTACTACGTGTGAAAAAGTCACAATTGGACCTTCCTTCTGGATGAATTTTTTTTTTACCTTCTTCTTTGCATGAATTTATTTTTTTGGCATTTTGCCTTGCATGAATTTTTTTTTGTTTTTTTTTCCCCACCATCCCCCCCCCCCCCCATCACTTTTCTAATGGTCCGTCCCTAAGAGAACCCAGTATGCAAGATGCGTTCTCTTACCTCATTTTCTCTTCTCTAGTACTCACTATAATCTTATAACTGTGGGCTAAGCCGAGTTCCGGCAAAATAAAACTATACAAAGCCGATGTGCGATTTAACTGACAACCGCTTTCCCCGGCCTTTGCATTTTTGCTTAGATCAAATTTAGTAGTTGAGCAAGTTACAGTCAAAACGTAAAACGCATGTAAACGTAAACCATGCCTTACAGCAAAACAAACGGTATCGAAATCATACGGGCATTTTTTTGCCAAGGGGGCGGTGAAACATTTGCCCAAAAATTCTCGCAAGTTGCTCAAATTTTTACGAAACAGTCGAAAAGAGACGAGGATCATATGATGCACTAACATAGGCCTACATACGAAGTGAAAATATTCTTACATATGAAACATACATACGAGTTCATAAAACACACACACACACAAATGCAGAATTCTTTAAAAATTGGCTTTGCCTAGATTTCTCTTGATACCCAAAAAATCTAAGTTGCCCCAATTTTTTTTTTGGAGGGGAGGGGTGGCTGCAGCCCCCTCCACAACCCCCACGGCATGTACGCCTATGATAAAAATCCGTTTGATCATTTTGATGAACAAACACTACGTATGACAGTGACAGCACTGTTCAGTAACTTATCAAAGAATGGTCACACTGCACGGTTGGATTTACACAGTGAATAGTAAAATAAACAGTTCAACAGTATTGAGAATTAAGGGAAGGTGCGTGAAAGTTGAAAAACGATTTCCACATCAGTATTCTGTGTAAGGCAAAGGATGGTTGTTTCGCGTGCTCAGATTTGAAAACCTCACTCCGATATCATTCCTTGGAAAATCAATGCAACGCTATACTGCGGCTGACAACGTTCAATACTATGCCGAGACTTGAATTGGTTAACTGATGCAGAGATTGATAAACAAGCATTGTGTGGTGAATAGCACGAAAACGAGCACAAAATAGTTTCCTTATAGCACATTGGCCCGTTTCCCGAAAGACTAGCTAACTTATCGGGCCCGGAAAGCTGTTTCAGATTCATCGCAGTTTTCACAACGGGAATTACAATTCTGTTGTTTTTCCAGGTTCAGCAATATAAATTTTAGGTAACTCGCACGTTAGGTTGGTTTGTAAGCTAAAAACAACAAAAAGCATTCGATGAACCCTAATCTGTGAAAAGGAGCTCCGACCGGGCCCGTGAAGTTAGCGGGACTTTTTCGAGAAACGGGTCATGGGGTGCTAGGGTTGTTGCAGCGCACACATAGAAAGGAAAATATTTTTGTATTGATTTGATTGATTTGTTATGACTGTCGAATTTTTAATTACGAACCGTTATTGTGTATGATCAATTTAATTTAGCTGAACTAAAGATTTGTAGAGGAACTTGTGGGGTACGTAAACAATAGGTTGTTGCTACATAACGTGAAGAAACAATTAGAAAAGTTAAATTGGGAAATTGTAAATTTTGTAAACTTTTCATGAGATAGCGCACCTCCTTTGCCATTTTATCACAAGATTAGTGGTAACGATTTTGCTCAGGGAAGATCCCTAGGAATGCCTGATGTCGATAAGACTTAATTCATCTTTGCTGGTAACTAAACTACTCATCAATCGTTTGTAAAAAAGCAAAATCCATTGATACAAGAAATATTTTATCTGAAATTCATATTCTACAAAAGTAAGTCGGTTAATAATAGGACTCGAATTGAAATCCATACTTCTATAAAAAGTAAATAATTATAATAATAATAATAATAATAATAATAATAATAATAAGCACTTATGTAGCGCTAAATCGACTACTTCTTCATAGTACTTTACAATATTTACTATAGAATAAAACAATTCAAGTTGATAAAAAAGAAATGCAGTAATAGTTAAAAAGCTATCACAACCATGATTGTTAGCTACTGAAGCCAATAGCGCGCATTCAGTGTCAGTCTTATCATGGTATTTATAACCTAAAATCGTTTTTTGTTCGCATCTAGTTATGGATCTTATTTAGAGATTAAATTAAAGTATTTTCACTAACCTTCAAACGAGTCAAAAACTCCGCGGAATTCACGGGAGATGGCTCCCTATTCGTGAGAACTATTCGCACAGCAGAAAACACATAAATGCTCTACCTGAGAAGGGAACGCATTTAGTATTCAACTGCAGTCAGCAATACAAACAAGCTAAATATAGTCTCACACACAACTAGTAAAAACTTCCGCTCTTAGTAATCACTGGTTACAATACTGGACAGGAAATAATAATAATCATTGAATGATAAAATAAATAAATAAATAAATAAAACGGCAAATCCCTCCTTATATAGTTCTAGCTCCCACTTTTATTGGAAGTTTCGGCTATAATTAAAGGGAACTATAACGGTGTCTCCCTCTGTTGAACCGTCACACCAAAAGACAATAAATTATCAATTTCCTTTCCTTGTTAGTCTACTTTTGTGAATCAGAGTTTGAGCACGGTTGAACAATATTTGGATCAGGTCAGGAGCCGATTACGTCATCGGTTCCTGATCAGGTAGATTTATTTGACTTCCGCCTTTCTTCTTTCACTAGTTCTGTTATTTTATATTTTACCCTTGCTTAGATTTCTTTTCGAGCATTTCATTTTTAAGCTAAATTTATGTTTTCTTCAAATCCATTGTAGCCTGGGGACGTACCATTTGCAAGCAAAACACGAGAAAAATTCTGTTCGTCCAACCAGCAACGCGAACGATGAATTTGACCAGTGATAAAATGTGTAAATGGTTTTACAAGTTATTTCCAAGTCTAAATCTCAGTACATGTTGCAACTTTAATAATTAAATCCGCTCATTCATCTGACCCATTCACTCACAAGATGTGAGTAGTAATTCTCCTTGGTGATTAGCATACACTTGAATTTCCATATGTTTTTCGAAAGAGAATTGATAAGTAAAAAAATACATGCTACTACTTTGCTGTACTGGGCCACACTGTTTATAAAACATCAGGTACCACAATAAATATTGAACAATAGCTGTACAATAAAGAGTCCGACTCATGATTTCATCGACAGACATATAAATCAGTCAAAGCCACGATAGCAAAATTCTGTTCGATTCAAAATCGGGATGACCTCGTGATTCCTTCGTAAGCGTTCGTAAGCTATTTTTCGCTAGTTCGTAATGTTCAGGTTCGTTCTGAAGTTTGAATACAACACGTGAGCTTGGGTATTTTTAATATCTGGGACTTTTCCCTCGATATTTTGCTCGCAAGAAAGGCCAGAAATATAAATAACTGCAATTTATCCTATGACCTGTCCGGTTCCACCCGCGCAATTCGAGAGAAAACTGTAGTAAATTTTGACGTGTGTACAGAGCCGGAAAAAACCGTCCGGCCCTCAGTGGTGCACTTGTTCGGCCTTGTTGCAAAAAAAAAAACATTAAAATACAACAAAACTGAGAAAATAGGTCGAGTTTCTTGATGAATTGCGAATTTCTTGTTCTGACTCGAAAAATGAAGGAAGAGTTTTTATTGTAGAATCTTTTCTTGTAATTTTTCCCGCGCACGCTAGGCTATCGCTTCCTATTTAGAATAAAAACAAATTTTCGAAATTTTCCAAACTTAGTCAGTGGTCGTATGATAAAATGCTTATTGACTGTTAGGTCGGGCCGGACGAGAAAATATTTGGCTCTCGCTCATGACACACGGAGCTCGCTGCGCTCGGTCTGTAAGTCATGACCTCGAGCCAAACATTTTCTCGTCCGGCCCTCCCACTTAGTCAATAAGCACATAATCAGAACAGGTCAGACATTTGTGTGAGTTGCAAGACAGATTGGTGACTCGAATAGTTTGTCGAGATAAATATACAACTTTTCGTATTCACACGTCTCACCGTCAATTCTGACATAGATTTGTCGTTGAAACATGGGGCCTGTACTGGGTAAATTTAACTTTTGGTGTTTATTTGTGTCAGAATACTGAGAGTAAACATGGAAAATAGTGCATCCGAGTCGAAGGAGGAAAAGGTCTCGATAATCAAAGCAGGTGCAGTTTGAAAAATCGGACATGACAAAAAAAAAATGAAAAACGGGCTTCACTGTGAAGTACTGAACTGTTCAGTAGCAGTTAACAGTGCTGGTCAGCCACGCTGTGCAGTAAGAGGAACATTCACTTTCGTTCACAATAGACGGCTGTTCAGGATCTTTCCAAAGAGTGCGAACTGCATGGTTTGATACACAGATGCAAAAGATTGCATGGCTTGAAGCAAAGGTGAAAAATTTTAAAACCACACTGTAGGATTGAACAAACAGCACAGTACTGATTAGTAGTTTTACGAAGAATGGTCACACTGCATGGTTTGATCCACAGATGAAGAGGTTCGAAACACCGTGACTGTATAGTAAAACAAACAGTACCTCAATTATAGTGCTGTTCAGTAGGGTCACACTGAAAATTAAAATCCTGTTCACGAGCCTGCATTTTTAGGTCTTATGTCACATATAACTGCGACGATCCTTCACTTATTTAATCTTCAGTTCTTCTGCACCTTGCATTTGTGAAATTTTCATATATCATTTTATACACTGAATATTGACCACAGATGGAAAACTCGAAATTTCTTCCTTCTTACCACAATGGGTGATACATTACCGTTTTAAATTTATTTATCGTCTTCAAAAAGTAATTTGGTCTAAAATTATTCGCCACGCACCGAACGTTCCACAATATTTTGGCGAATCAATTGCAGAGCATTTATTCTCTCTTAAGCAAGATGGCCCGCAAGTCACTAGAGTACACGAAAGCCTGATGAATTGAAAAGCAGCCATATTGTGAAGGACATGATTGAATATAATGTTAGTTTCAATCTCAAAACGCGAAAATATCATTGTGAAAGGATAAGAAAACAGAGACTTTGATTTACAGAATGAAATCTTATTCCGACATATGCAGTTGGGCGGTTTGCCGCCAAACTGAAACATCTGGTTGCTTCGTACTTTTCTGATATCTCAATACCGAGTCCTTCTTTAACCGTTTACTTGTAAAATGGCAGCAAACTAAATTTCAGAATCCTTAAAATAGGCGTCGATTAAACGACACACGGCCCCAAAAAGGCATAGTAGAGTAAAAATGTCTCGCAATATAAATAACTGGCCAATTACGCGATCAAAAATGGCAGATATAATTGGCTGTGAATGTCGATTCCAAAATTAACAGATGAGATTAAAACAACAGAATTAAACAGCAGAATTCTAATTTGTACTCAAATGGAAGGCGGCAAATTTGGTGATTAGACCCGGCCATAAAGTTAAATTGCGCGCCAACCTCTAGCAAAATTGCTTTTCGATACAACAGGACAAAAAGTTATAGCTGCGTTTGCTGTGGTCATATAATCTGAAACATCTTAGAGCTTGACTTACCTCGACTTCTACTTAGTTATCGGGAGATTTGGTCTGGAAAGAAGAGAATGGAAACAAGTTAATGCTTTTTCTTACATCAAAGCACGTTGAAACTATTTCAGAAGCTCTGGATCGATCCATTTACCGCGTCACACCAGAAATTCGGTCGACAAGCCGGACCTTTTTGCAGCGTCGATTCCTGAAAAGAAGAGCTCGGTTTGCACAATTAGCTAGCGGAATTGGTAATACGCAAAAGACAAACTCAAAAACAGGAAGTACAATTCCTGTTGAAGGGCGTGGGCGACAATACGGACGTTGTTGATACGTCACAAGTAGGCTAAGGCAATACGAAACTCGACGAGCTTGAAAATAAAAGTAGACAAAACCGTGCCACCCAAAAAAGGCTTTTCGCATTCTGTAAAGAGGAGTTAAGCCTCTCAAACAAAAGAATGCAAATAATTTCAACTGTTTGCCAGGGTTTGGGCGACCTTTTACTCAGTGGTTTAGAACAGTAACTGCACAAACGGATCTAGCTCCTCCTGTTTTTAACTGTGGCAAATGCCTGGGGATGTTTAACCAGAGAAAAGAAAACATCGATACAATTGTTAACATGAGTAAGTGGGGCGTGTTTAACAGGTTTCGCGAACCCTATTAGAAGACCGCTGCGGCAGATGCGAATTCCAGGTGCATTCTGTATCGCCCTAAGGTTTTGGCTCTAGTAACTCGCTTGCATAACAGAGAGGCTAAAACGCGGAGTGGTGATTTGCTTAACAACGGCTGCTATACATGTACAGGCTTCAAATGTAATTGGCCGCACTGTTGGCTGTCGTTCCGTCACCTGCTAAATCCTGATGAAAAGATTGCGGCTCCAACTGCTGCCATCTTCATGTATTGAAAGGACAGTCAGCTTTTGGATTTCAAAGGCGAATCTCTGGAACAACTAACAATAAGTTCACATTTGCTCTCTTCAGAACAAATTATGTTGCCCTGGCGTTTGTTTTCGCACGCAAACATGCATACATACTGAGCGAAATCCAGTTAGTTTCCGGTCAGCCTGCACAGTGGAACATACAGTACCAAAGTACAGTAGTAGGGTGACGTTCAGAGTATTGTAGGATATCATGCCAGGTGCGGCTCTTCGAAGGAAATGGGGTAAAAATAAACGCATTCTGTGAATTGAGAGTGAAAGGGTCAAAACCTTGCGCCACATCGGTACGACTCACGGTTTGATCATTGGAGTGAGCGCTGGGTTAAAGCTTAAGCAACATGCGTGGCTTACGGTTTGATTCTGGAAGTGATGAGGTTAAAAGCTAGAACCGCTTTGTATGACGCATGGCTTGACTCTGGGACGAATAATAAAAAAAAACAAACTTGAAACCGCGCTACACGCCTGCATTTTGCACTCTTGAAGAGAAGTGTCACCATTTCAGTGGAATTGAATCACATTGTATGAGCTAACTTTGAGACTTCCATGCAAGTTAAAACTAACTTGCATTTCCTATGGAATACTGTAGTTGTAAAATGATTATTTCAATGAAAACAAACCAATGAAAACAAACCATTGAAAAATAACATCGTGAAAGTCAGCTCTTTCCTTATAAGAATAAATTAGTATGATTTGTGTCAACTGTTAACATCTCACAGGACCAAAGGTTACCCAATGCTTGCAGTTCTTCACTGACGCGATCAATGTAATGTACTAAGAAACCGATAACTGCGCTTCGATACGCGTACGTTTCCTCGGGTTTCTTCAAGGATAATATCCGTGATGAAATCAATAGCCCATTTCCGATTTGCTACATGCCTCAGTTTCATAGCGAGTCCAGGTGCAAGACCATTCAAATGGAAATGATAGAGTATTCTTATGCAAATTAAACTCATTTCCATTTAAATGGTCTTGCACCTGGACTCGCTATGAAACTGAGGCATGTAGCAACTCGGAAATGGGCTATTCTTAAGGGCGAAAATGTAACGGCAACTGAAACAAGTGTAAGACTTCACGTTCTCCTGAGTGGAAAAATGAATCAAGATACGTTTGTAGCATAATACTTCTGACTTCTCTGAGAGGAAAGACCTATTACGTCTTGAATATCATTGGCCAATGGTAGGTGCTATTATATTCCATGGTATTTCATCACAGCCTATGCGTTAAAATAGAACCTCTCTTGCTATTGGCTGTATCGCTCTATAACGTATCAGAGTCACAGCTATCACGGAGGTCTCACCCATCTCGCTCTAATCAAAAGATTTTACAATTAAACTTTCTTGGAGGCACCTGTTGCTGCAGCAACCATGATGCACAGGGTGCCTACTAGACCCAGCAGACAAGAACTTAATGCATATGAACAATCACAAGTCTAGGGTGTTATAAAACTAAAAACATTTCCATTTTTGTAAGCTTTTTTCATAATCATATTAGAATTTCTGCAAAACGTTATTGATCATTATTTCGAAAAATGCAAAATTCAAAACATATTTGCGTGAAACCCACCTACTGTGGTTGTTCAGTCTTAAACATGCAGTGGAACCTCGTTCCAGGGGCTTTTCCGCCATTTTTCTTTCTAGGGAAAAGCCCTGGGAACGAGGTTGCGAAGTGCCATGGTAACGAAGAAATTGTTCGTTATAGCGTAGACCCCGCTATAACGAATTATCTCGTTGACAGCAAAAATATTCGTTATAGCGGGGTACGTTAATTAATAACTATTATCAAATATCAAGAGAAAATGAGGTAAGAGAACGTATCTTCCATCCTGGGTTCTCTTACTATGATAAGGGGTCAGAATCTATTTTTCAGATCCGGAACCTATTTTAATGACCAATGCTGATGTCCTTCTCACCACGTGGTTGCAATTTCAATCCGCCATGTGGAAACCGCGTTGCCATGGAACGAGATATAAATAGGCCGCGCTAAAAAAGGATTCCACCCCTTATCATATCAGACGCAGTTATGCTCTCTTTCCTTATTTTCTCTTGCAAATATTCAATAGTGTAGGAAGAAAACATTATTTTATTCATTTGATATTGTAAACTGTAAGTGTACACGTATTTGTCTAAACATAAAGCAAGCTGTGATTTCTGCTCAAATCACCTCTTGACTGATTGCTGCGAGTGACCAGACAAACGTTATAGCGGGGTAAAATGTGCGATGGGACCGTCAAAATCTGTTCGTTATAGCAGGGATTTCGTTATAGCGGGATTCGTTGTAGCACGGTTCGTTTCCACGGGGTCTTTGTTTTAGCGGGGTTCAACCCTAAGAGCATTTGGGAAAAATTCGAGAGCAGATCTGAGTGCTGTTGGCTCAACGCCCACAAAGTTGTTCTTCATTTAACTTTAAAAAATTATTTTGAGAAACCTGAGAACTAACTCCCCTTACTTCCTCATACTTTCAAGTTTTTACCAACACCAAAGTGCTCAAGATTCTTGTTCAAGTTCAAGTATGGCCTTAAAATAGAACTAATGAATAAAATCATCCATTGGCGGGCATTTATGCAAAAGGACCATCAGTCTCTATTACTTAAACTACAGTTTTTGAGAGGAATTTGTGCTATTGAGAGATATGAAAATTTTACGTGTGTCAATACGATAATTTTACTCAGTTCCGCAGGATTTGAGGTTTGCAAAGCGACAGTAGTCAAATTTGAAAAAGCTAAGAGCAGCGCCTTACATTTCAAAGCATTTGAGTTTCTGTTACGGTCTCACATTGTTAACTAATTTTATGGGCTTCTGAAATAACTTTTTCATAGTCTTTTAGCTGTATTCGACTGATCGTAGTCGCAAAGAGCTCTTTTTGATCTTGAAATAAAATTGTTTTACGTAAACACCTGGTGTTTGTCAGTATGATGCATGGACGTTAGGGCATACGGAATTTCTCTTCTCGCGTTCAAATCAATATCTCACTCGATATCGACTGAAACCGACACTCGAAGTGAAATTTCACATCTCCGCGTAGCATGTATTATTCTCTATTTGTGTTGTTAAAAAAGAATCACAACAGTGAAAGAAATTAGCAACCGTCGTATAACCATTCGACGTTTTCCATTAATTTAAGTAAAGGTAGGACGGGATATGGGAATTTTCCTCCATGCGACAGGCGCGCTACAGCAATTCTGAGACGAATCAACATCGACATTATCTTGTCTAAATTGCTGGTCCTCGAGTCTCCAGTCTCTCCGCAGAGATCTGTCCTAAACAATCCATGTTTGTTTACTGAAGAAAAAACTTTTTCTCTCGTAGTGTCCGAAACTTTGGGATATTTCGTCGGCGTTCCTTTATGCCCTTCCTTTATGCCCTTAATAAGTCTAGCTTCAATGTCGCCGGCTTTCGAAAGCGGAAGTTTAGTTCCATATGAACGACTTTCGTCACCATGGAGAAAAGCTTCCGCTCCGCTCGAAACGGAACTGTTTGCAGAATTTTCCAGCGGGACAAAACGGTTCGTTCCCGTCAAAGGATTTCCATTTTCCTTTCCTTTTGATGTATTACTGGGGAAAATCCCTAAGATATAGTCAGATGGGCCAGTCTCCATGAGGCCATGAACAAAGGTTTTTCCAACTTCGGTTAGGCCTCCACCTTCCAGAAAAACTGACATGCCTTTACAGCTACTTGGTTGAGTGCTTTCTTCTTGAAGGCTCGCAAATTTTTCTCCAGTAGATTTCGGCGAAGTTCCTTGGATTTCGCTTTCGTTCTCCGAGCACGACTCATCCTCTGAACCGTATACAACAGCGAGGGCTTCCAATACACTTGCTTCGAGCAAATTGACTTCTCGTGTATTAAACCCAATTTTGCCAGCAGTGTGGCTTGTCTGTTGAAACGTAGCGTTCCTGTTGGCATTTTTGATGCGGTTGCTTTCGTCGGGCCTGTTCATAATTTCTGTGTATATCGAGCGTTCGCTGCTAAACGGTTCTGTAAGTTCTGTCTTCAACTGGTAGCAGACAGAACCAGATAATCCTACATCTTTATACATCTCGTGATGGACAGTTTTCTCTGTGCTCGGTAATTTATCATTCTCGGATTCAAAAGCCGAGAAAAGTTGTCCAGACACAGCGATGTTTCGGCTACGAGTAGTTTCCTTTAATTCTTTCACGTTCGATAATTTTTCGTAAATGTTCGACTCAAGGCTTTGAACAAAATGCTCCCAATTACGAAGAATAAAATGAAGGTAGTGAAGAATGTACTCCAGGAATCGCGTTTCCGATGAAATCAGAAAATCAAGTAGAACTGAATGATCGAAATCGATCGACTCAACAAAGAAGGCAAAGAGGTAATGAGGATTGAACTGGTCAAGGAAATCCTTTTGACTCTTATCACTGTTGCACATGCTGAAAACAAAACGAGAAACGTCATACAAAACGAGAAGCGTTATACAGCCATTTTCGTAGGCGCCAATCCTGGTCTAATCTCATCCATCAACACACAAAGCAAAACTATCTTGGGCTAACAGGATATTTATGAAAAATTATTATATCCCAATATCTTTGAGGTAAAGGCGCACACGAGCCATAAAGCCAACACGACCGAAGCTTATCCCGGTTTCAATAGCATGAAGCAGCACCGGGGAGTATTATTACCCCCCCCTGGATGGGATGCTAGTCAAACGCAGGGTTACCGCCAGCATTACATCACTGGTACTCATTTACACACCTGGGTGGGGGAGAGAGAGAGTGTGGAGTTAAGCTTCTTGTCTAAAGAAACAACACAGTGCCGTCACCAGAGCTCGAACTCCGGACCTCCAACTCCGAAGTAGACACACAAAGGGATGGAGTATTTTATTTATTTATTTAATTATTTATTTATTATGATTATGATTATGATAATTATTATTATTACTTTTTTTTTGGGGGGGGGAGCAATTTTGTCGTGTCAATAATTTTTTTTCCGAACACTCCGATGAAGACTCGTGTTTGTCAGCTATGTTCATTGTCGCTACAGGCGGTTATCATGCTACATATCGATCATGCACTAGCTTGCGATTGGCTCTCCCGAACAAATTCGCGGGAAAGACGATCTAAAAATAACCTTACTTGTGAAAATGCCGCGGACATGGGAGTTGCACACTCCGGGTAATGGGCTCCTGCCCAGACCCCCACCTCAAAAATAAACTGGTCCATCCCTGACAAGTACGCTATCATGGCTCCATAACTTACCCGATTCACCCACTGAGCTGTACCTATACAGCCCATATATGGGAGAACCCCCCCCCCCCCCCGTGGGATTAATACACAAAGCAACTAACTGCTCTGTCTCCACACATTCCATTATCATCAGCTGTTAATCCTTCCATTTGCCAGTCATATTATGTTGTTTTAATGCACTCTCTGGCAATCGGTTTGAGACATATTTTTATGATAACACAAATTCTTCTTTTGTCACACAATGTAGTCACTGGATGTTTATCATCACATACATATTATCATCACATTTTCCATGATGAACAACAACCCATATTAACACATATTTTTATGTCTTTTTCTGATGAAAAACACACTAAAACGGCCCCGCCTTCAACAAAACACCACTCACAGTCACAGCCAGCTAGCAAAACCCAACTGAAAATTTTTATTCTGTCGCAATCACATATAGCTGACAAGGGACTTATTATGCAATCTACGAATTACATAAATGGGTAAAGTGAGACTTCTAGAAAATTCTGAGCAGTTCTTGAATGCAAAAAACTAGCAGTCTCAAAGTTAAAAACAAGATACAAATGTCTGCATTTTACAAGAGTGGAATTCAAGCATATTCTTCCAACATTTACTACTTTTTATTAGTTTTTGGTAACAGAATTCTGTTTCAAAGCAAAGTCAAAGGATAAAACTTTTACGTACTACGCTTCACTGACCTTTCCATTTTCTGGAAGAGCAGAAGGAATAACAACAAAGCTTCTATCAGCTCATCATCTTGGTCAGAAAACAGGAAAACAAGAACGTGGAAACTTTGTCTGTGCCCTGAGGAGTAAAGGCCATTCCCTGAGAGAATCTCAGGTGCCAGAGAGAGAAAACTGGAATTCCAGATATTGAAGCACTTTAAAGATAGATTCTGTATCACAAAATAACCTATAGAGAAAATGAAGAGAAACACAATTCAGAACTAGTATAGAAGAGTTAGTTTCTAAAGGGCTCATCCTCAAAACTTTAGTTTCCCTCTCATCTAAAGACAGTACAATTCATGTTTATTAATTCATTAGATAAACTCATTTTTTGCATTTAGGAGCTACCTTCTTTCCAGAGGTTTCCTCCTTTCTCTTGGCAAGTAGATCTACAATCATTATTATAGTAAGAGATAAAAGAAGCAAGAAACCCTCTGGGGACAGGAAAGAAACAGCAGCTGTATCTGAAATAATAATAATAATAATAATAATAATAATAATAATAATAATAATAATAATAACTTTTATTTGAGCGTCAACTGTATCTAGCACTGACGTACTAATTGGGGACACTGTAAAGCACAAATTAAATCAAATCAAATCATATTAAATCACGGTAAATGAAATCAATCAAATCAAATCAAATGTTGGTTCTTGTAAAGAGGGGAAAACCAGAGTACCCAGAGAAAAAACTCTCGGAGCAGAGTAGAGAACCAACAAACTCATTAGTTTCAAATGTTTGGAACCAGTTAGTTAATATAGACTACAAAGGAAGCACTCACTTAAGGTACACTTAAGTGTTCAACGTATAAAACAGCGCTTTCATGTTTGTATTTTTCATCTAATCTGTGTAATAGACCGGTATTGCTTACCAATAAAAGGCTGATAATGAGCCAAACCTGCAAATAAACAAAGAAATGAGGATAATTAACAGCAAAGTGAAGTCCTCTCTTTATCCAGTTTTCCCAAAAGAATAATTGACTTACCCTAGCGATCTTTAGCCATAAAAGGGCTGCCTAAACAATTATTGGCAACAGAATCTGTCATTAATTTTCTTGAGCCAGACAAAATTAAAACTAAAACCAATTTTGACTAGCCTGTATACATTATTCCATGCTAGGTAAATTTTAATTTACTCCACTTTTGCCTGAATGCAAGTCTGTGAGGCATGGAAACCACAACAATATTACTATGGTCCCTTCAAAATTTCCATATCAAATTGAAATTTAGAGGTGTTGGTTTTTATGGAGGAAGAAAAACCAAAGAAACCAGAGAAAAAAGCCTTAGAGCAAGGAGAGAACCAAAAACAAACTTAACCCACATGAGGTGGTGGTAAGTAAACACAGATCACAGAGGTGGCAGGCAAGTGCTCTCAGTACTGTGCCTACCTTGCTATCTCTCGCTTGCTCTCCTCTCTCTGGTACTGGTGACATGTATTTGCTTCGGGTTTTAATAGGTTTACTGGACTGTTTACATTGTTGTGTATGACAGGCCAGAGTGATCACTACGGTCTTAATTTTCCTACAGTATGTTGAAAACTGTTCAAAGCATCAGTTATCAGAATTTGCAAACCTTCTTGTTCCATGGTAGTCTCCAGTGCTATAAATACAGACTTCATTATTAGTAATGTGGCTTTCCTGAATGCAATCAGATCTGTTTTATTTGGAGTATCACCTCTGACCATGCCATGTGAGCTTCTTATATTAGATCCACCAAAACCAACAAAACCTGAACATTTGGGAACATTGTTCAAAAGGCAACACTCAACTACACTCAGTAGAGAGATGGCAGACTGTCTCAGAATTTTCTTACTCCATTTGTAGTCTCTTTTGCTGCTGCAGTTAACAGTGCTCAAGGGTAAAGCTATCACTTGGTTTAAAACTTCCACGATCTCCCTATAAACTAGGCATGGAAGTTTCTGATAGTGCAAGTATTGGGTCAGAAGGGTCACAACTGAGCACAGTTCATCTCCCTTAGCAGCTACAGTGCTTGATAAGTCCCACTCTTGAGATGACTCTTGTAGCTGTTCCTCCAATACTTCAGTGCTACACCTAGAGTTCTGTACGGTCACACAAGATGCAGTGCTCAAAGTTTTGGCAGAGTTACACTCTCTATTCTTTTCACTGGAACTTGACTGATTTTTGACATCATTGAGTTTTTTTAGGTATGTTTTACTGTCTTGAAAATATCTTGCCAATTCCAGAAGCAACTGAAGAAATGCAATGAAGGTATGTTCCTTAGTCCTACCGAAGACACATAGGGTATCCTCTTGGGCATGGATTGCACAGCCCAATTTCAGACAAGCTTGAAGTAAAGAAATACCGGCAACTGGGCAACCGCCGAGGGTGCTGGACCTATTAACAAAGGAATAGATCCCATTTGGTCTTACTACAAAAGGGATCCAGCGAAAAAAGATATGCAATAAGTTGAAACTTTTAAACAGCCAAAGAGTTAGTTCGCTGCCAGAGGCTTTGGAAATTCCAGTATCTGAGTCACGGTGACAACCGCACATCTGACAGTATTCTTGAAACGGTAGCCTGGAAGTCATTCGTTGTCGCTCTCCAATGGACCTTGCAACTTGTGTCAGTAGATCTATAGTGTAGAGATGTGTCCACGGTCCTTCGCGATTGGGTTCATATTCAGTGAAATTAAGCAGCGTATGAATCCAGTCTACTGTCACATGATCTTTGGATATCATTCGTAAATTGGCCGCGATTGATTTGGCAGCGGAAAATGCGACATGTTGATCCTTTGAACCAAGGCACATCATCAAACCATTCATAACATCACCCAGCAAGGAATGATCACTGCCTATTTTCACCAAATACGGGCAGCTGGGCGATTCAAGTCTTTGAAAAAGTTTTTGAATTACAGCCAACTTCAACAGCAGCGAATCCTTGCGTTCAGGGGGACAATCGTTTTGCTCAGTAAATTTCCACAGTTCGTCGTAATCGTGATTTCTCCAAGCTTTTTCAAAACAGCTTGAGGTTAGTGTTAGAGAATATAAGGTTTGTAGTTCATCCATAACAAATTATACAAGTTGTTTCACTAATGAAGATTGCTTGAAGGAAGCTTCAAAACCCCGCCATCTTGATTTATCCAAGTTGGCGATGATATTACACATTTGACTACACACAATATTTTATGTTGAATTCATAGTCCGCGTACCGCTCGCCGGCTCGTTTCAGAACAGAGCATGCGCAACATATATGTGAATTTTGAGTTCAAAATGTCCGCACCTCGAAGACCTCCCCCTCCTATACCACGGCCGGGTGAGTGTTGATTACGAGGTTTCTACTTAATTTGTGGATATACGTCTCACATAAACTGATATTCCTTCTGACATTCTCAGATCATGTGCAAGTTGTGCGAGCATTGTTCAACTACACTGCACAGCAGGTCTGTCGTAATTTCCTGGTTCTTTCAATTCAAAATTCCACTTTCGCCCTAGATATCGATTTGTGTGGTCCTCTTGTAATTAAGTTTCTATCTTCACTGTTTTTTCCTTTAATTTCTCTTTGCAGCGGGACGAACTGAGCTTCGAAGAAGGAGATATTTTATACATAATTGACAGGGTAATTGATTTTCTATCACGTTGTACTTAGTACATGTATATCGGAAATGCAACACTTACATTGCTCTGACCTTCAAAAATT
>OX453273.1:35975537-35988037 GCA_949710005.1 Ricordea florida
CTGACACACACTCAGATCTATTTGCAGTCACAATTTTTTGGTCTGAACCATTCCCATTGAAATTATCATTTACAGTAAATTCACAGTCAAATGCTAACATGCATGAAAACACCTCTATATGTAAACTGCTCCTTGCATATTTCATGATGCCCAATAGAAATGCTGGAGAAAATAAGTTGACTGATACAAGAGGTGTGGCCATTCCATGTATCTGACACTGTACTTTGTTTGTACTGCAGTTGGAGAACATACAGAATCTGTAGAAAACCCGTTACATGAAGCAGCTAAAAGAGGTGAGATGGTTAAATACCACTGCAAACATCGAGTCTCATACTGTCTTTCTGGAAACAAAATAATTTTAATACTTAATGTAAGGTTGCCACAATATTGGTCAGAAGGTCTAAATGTATACTTTTTGTAATTTTTTCTTTTATTTTTTTCTCTCAAATCTCATCGGGCCGGACTCCCAAATCCTCGAATCTGATTGGCTAATCGCGCGCTCGTATCCGGTCCAGCTTTTTACGATATGGACCACGGTCCGGATTTGTATCCGCGCTTTTCGCGGCAAATTGAAATTGTTGCGAAAAAAATCAAACAAACAGAAAAAATAAATAAGTTATTTACCGGTGTAGGTCGGTCCGTATGAGAAAAAACTGTGCCCTTGGTCTTGAGTATGGCCCTCGGCCTTTGGCCTCGGGCCGTACTCAAGACCTCGGGCACAGTTTTTTCCCATACGGACCTCCCGCCCGGTAAATAACATATATATATTGTCATTTGAGAGGCAAAAATGGGATTTTGACAAAATTTAGTGCTTGTCTCGAGTGTTGAAAATAAACATTTGCTGGACAGGCCAAAAATACACTCACCAATGATGAAGTTTGATATTAAACAGTCCCCTTTTCCTGTGTATTTTCCAATTATTATTGTTGATAATACGTTCATGTGTTTCTTTACATTAATTCTACTTTCAGAGTCTAATTGTTGGCTTACTACAGTGTAAATTTTGTTGTTTCTGTTTTGATCAGGAAACATGGGATTTCTGCAGGAATGTCTTCAAAATAAGGTGAAAAATAACTTTGTAATGAAAGGAACTGCTTCTTATGACAAACATTTGTTGTAATTGAGGTAATTGTATTTTTGGAATTCTTAATGCTGAAAGTAGTTGTCCATACTGGTATCACATGCATGTAGAGGCCTTACTACATTAAAGCAAGGTGCTATAATTGGGCTGTTACTGATAGCAAAATCATAAAATTAAAAGAAAGTCAGTGCATATCAGTACTCAATTTGAAATAAATACAAAGTAACTTTACTTCTAATGGTGCTTTTTGTCTTATCCCTTTCACTCCCAAGGGGTCTCCATTTGACAAGTAAAATCGTCTGGCATTAGACAGAGTAAAATCTGTGAAGTCACTCTTGGAAGTGAAAGGGTTAACCCTTGCACTCCTGTAATTATTTTGAAGCAATTTAACACAGTTGTATTTTTCAAGTGAGCATTTATACCTGTCCTGGAAAGGCTCTTTTAAATTCATCCTTGGGGGCAGGTTCAAACCATTCTTCAGCCTTTCCCATGCTGCCAAGTCTGTTGGACTCAACATTTGTGTTCTTTGGTAATTGACTGACAGGTGTCTGTTAATGGACTTGACAAGTCTGGCTCCACCCCTCTTCATTGGGCTGCTCAAGGTGGACATACAGGTAAGAATCTACCTCTAACTGCAATGCTCCAATTTATATGTTGTAGCAAAAATGTAAATGTCATTCAAGTACTTAGGTTTGTTTTTTTGCTAATATAGATTAGATACGTAGGGGAAGGGAATGGTATTATGGTAATCCAGACTAACTGTTCACTTATCATATTTTGCAATCAGAGTGTGTTAAAGTCTTGTTGGCCCAACCAAGAATACAGATTTCAGTGCAGGTACAGTCACAGATTTAAGGGGGTCTCCCTGTGATGAGTAAAATTGTCTGGTGTTAGCCAGAGTAAACTCTATAAAGTCACCCTTAGGGCTTAAAGGGTTAAGGGAGATAGTTTTTTAACTCTTTAAGCCCCAAGGAGTCTCCCTGAGACAAGTAAAATTGTGTAGCATTGATGTTTGATTTTGCTGATCACCTGTACAGTAAAGGTATTTTACTTTGCTAAATAATCAATATATACTTCATTGTTTTGAGACAATTTTATTGATTTTACAGAACATTACAACTGTTTTATTTGCATCTTGATCTTCCTTTAGAACAAGCTTGGAGATACAGCACTGCATTCAGCATCATGGAAAAGCCATCCTGATATTGTTGAACTACTGTTAGAGAAAGGTAGTGTAGCTTGTACCCATGTATTAATTTTGGTTGGCCATAATTATGAATTTACTTGACTTTTTTGCCTGTATGCACCTTTGTCAAGCATGGAAACCACAACAGCAAAGGCCAGTTACGGTGTTCCAAATTGAATTGTAATTGTTAGGTGTTGGTCTTATAGAGGGAAAAAGGGGAACTCAGAGAAAAACCCTCAGAGCAAGGAGTGAACCAACCACAAATGCAACCCACATGGGATGGTGGGAATTGAACTTTAATTTTGAAATAAATAATGTCCTATATTTTTATTGGTAATAAAAATATAGGACAGTGCAAACTGCTAGTCAGTTTTTCTTCCACCTACTGCTTTGGATGATTGCACAATAAAAAAGTTGTGAAATTATTATTATGTTCAGTTTTAAATACATGAAGTCATTAATAATTACAATTTTTACTCTAATCAAACAAGTCCACTCAAGAATAATGTTATTAGTTCTTATTATCATTATTGTCATTTTTATCATTACTATAATAATTATTATTTTTATTGTTGTTGTTAATAATGAATAGTCTTCCTGTATGTTTGTTGTAACAGGTGCAAGGACTGACATAAGAAACAATGCAAAGCAAACTCCTTATGACCTTGCCAGAGATGCTGAGGTTGGGAGACTTTTGAGAGGTGCTGTAGGTGAGTCCAGAAATGTATATTGGGTGAGAACAAAGGTATGGGGAAGTACTTTGACTTTAACTGAATTCTGTCATGGTAACCCAAGCAAACACAGGTAAATTATGCACTCTTGAGCAATTTGTTACAGACATATTCTTAGCTCTTATTTGGTGTTACCCAATCCATTCCCCTTAACTGAATTTTCAATGAACTCTCTCCATCTTCATCAGAAATCAAAATCCAAGTGTAATGTTTTTTGAGTTTTGCTGTTTGTAAGCAATAAATATTTATTAGTATATACCAAATCAGCAACCTTGGCATTTTGAGCAGTCCGATTGGCTCCTTACCTCGGGATATTCAACACTATCCACCACGGTGAATAATGTAGGGCATGGCTTTCGTTAGAAGCCAGATACTGCCGGAGCCCCGGTAGCTGTGAGTCATCGAGCCACAGGCTACTTGGCCATGTTTGTCAACAAATACTTCAAAAATACAATATATATATATATTTCTTTTATGATAAGTTTACATATATCATTAACTTTATTTTTCATGCCAAAAAAGCTGGAAATTGCATTTCAGGGCTTCTAAATATAAAAATTTTCTGGGGGAACATGCCTCCAGACCCCCCTAGAAAAGGTGGCCTTTGGCCAGCTAAATAGTCAGAGCCACCTACTATGATATGGGCAGACGTCTACTTCAAATCTTAGTGAAAGCCCTGTAAGGGCTTCTGGGTAATCATTGTGCCAGTGAGTTTTTCTTTGGAAAAAAATAAAATGGTTTCCAAGCCAGTGAAATATGGCTGCTGTTGATTCTCACATTAGAGCTTCTCTGCAGAGGTTTTACTAGGGAAATTTAGCAAAACACTACCACAATGAAAGGTTGACCAGGGCAGGACCAAGTAATAGTGCAAAATGAACAACACAATAAAACTGCATGTGCAAAAAGTCTAGTACGTCTCTTTTGTCATACAAATTGAACACTTAAACACTTAAATGTTTCACAGGTTGTGTTATCCTCAGTGTAGCCATCATGTTTGAGGTTGCTTCATTGGGATGATTTATACTAAAACAATTATTCTCATCAATCTCAGTGAATAGTGGCTTTGGGAATATTTACCTCAATATCTGAGAATAACTGTTGTAAGAAAGTTAAAACATTAGTCAAAGAGGCATTCAATAGTTAGGTAATTAAATGGTTTCGAGTGCAGTTTGGAATAAAATTTATTCCAAACTGCACTCGAAACCATTTAATAAGCACAAGTGAATTTTTCAAAGACCAAAAAGATTGCACGAGCCTGTAGGTTGAAATTTATGATTGTGCTTGTAATTTCATGCCTTGCGCTCAGCTGATTTGAAATCCCTTGCCTGATTACTCCCTAATTGTTCTCCACTCAGTTCCATTACCATTACTAATGGTTTTGATTTACCATTCTGTGTGCTAATTTGTAGCTGTAAAATTTATGTCTACATTTGTACCATATGTGTTTGAATGTAATAATGATAATAATAACAATATTATTGTAGTACAGTATTGCATTGGCTACCATTTTTTCTTGATGATATTTTCAATAAATTTATGTTCCAGAAGGGCCAGGTGCAGATGACTATGGTGAAGATGAGGACTCGGATTAAATAAATGTAACAGTTTTATAGAAGATCATCTTGTAATGAGATATCAAGTCAACGTAGATAGAAATCATTTTTTTATAAAATTTGTGTAAATTTATGGTAATGAAAGACTCAAGAATATAGTTAATCCTTTCTTCAAGTTTATACTTACAGTGATTAGGAAATATGATTACTTCCCAGACTTATTAATAATGCTTTATTAAGACAAGGAAATAGGAAATCAAGTACCACACAATGTTTTTGTACATGTATATCTGATGAAACATTCATGGCTTGAATAATGGCTTCTTTAATTTTTAACCTCCAAATCACAGGCTCCTCTATGTGCAGTAGCGTAAACTGAATGTCTCACATGAGATGAAACAATTTACCTGTAGATGGCATATTGCCTGGTGTGCTGATGATATTTTTGTTGCACCTTTTTCCATTTAAGACTGGACATCACATATTTCATACATATTTTGTATTTCACATTTCTTTTGAAAATTTCACCATTTGTGCAACAATATACTCCTTCTTAGGTTGAGATAAAGTCCATTACTAGTAATTGATTTTTCTACATTTTATGTGCAAGAATACACTTAGTTTGACAAAATTGATCCATATCAATTGGGTTAAGAACCCTGTCATAATACTACTATCACACTGCACAAAAGGGGACTTATTGAGTTTTTGGCCATAAATGTTTTCCAGAGAATCAACTTTATTTTTATATGTAGACTTGTTTTTGTGTGATAAGCAATGTTCCATAATAACTCTTGTTGACAATAATTTTTCTGAAGGACATTAAGCTTAGAATGGTAGGTTGGAGGCCAGGGTTTTAGAAAAGGGGGGTTATGATTTGCCACAAAACCATAACACATTATTGGTGCCAGTACATGATTAGCAGTTGTGAAAGCAAACGAACAAGACTCTGCATGTGATTGAAACTTTTTTTCGTGTTGTGGTCTACCATTCACATTCATAGGGGTGGCTTGCAACCTGTCTATCCCTGGTGTTGTTTTAAAGCTCAATAAAACAGTTGTGACTTGTTATTGTGGGGCTTCCAACAAACTCAAAAGAAAGAGGCAATCACTCCCTGTATCATTGATTTAATGGTGTAAGCTTTTGACAACACACAAAGCTGTAGATAGTCAAATTGTTTAAAATGTATGTGTTTTCAACAATAACAGGTATAAACTGTATAAGCTGTTTCAAGATTATAGAGGTGTCTTTCTTGTGAAATGGGATCTTGAAATAAATGTTTTTGTAAAGAAAATGTATAGAAGGATATTGAATGTATATGTTGTGGTTCAATTTAATGCTTGGTTTAAAATCCCTCTGTTTTAAATTAATTATCATACATTATCATACATTACCATAGCCAAAAACAAAGGGAGAAAAATTTTTTAACCAAGGATAAAATTGAACCACAACATATACGTAGGTGGATTGGTTGTGAAACCTGATACAATGCTGTATTATTTTTGTTTTTTCAAATGAACACATGTATGTAATGTGGTAATTATTACTAGTGATAAATTGTATTTTGTGGTATATGATGAAGGTAATCTTATTAACGTCACACATGCCTGACATAACTGTTTAAAAGCACAACAGAAAAAAATTCAGCTATTGGGAGAAACGATTTACTGTATCTGTGGACATTTCAAATTGTTAGATGTACAGATTGAAAGTTACCATTACACGGTTGATATAGGCCTTTCCAACTCATGTGAGCATGACTCGCTAACGCAAAAAAAAAATAACTTACTTTACATCCCGACAACGCTAATTTGAAAAAGGAAATTATAGATTTGGATAACAAGGATTTGATATACCGGTATTTCATTTCTGCAAGTGTAAACAATTACGGTGCTCCCTTAATTGAGTTAACCTCCATGGGATGTGTCTTTTTTCAGTTATGAAAGCGATTTTCCAAGCGAAGACCTCTCAGTTGAATGTTATGTGCCATTATGTAAACTGCGAACTCGTGAAAAATAACGAAGACAAGACTACGTAGAAATGATCAGTCTAGCAAAATTATATTGAGAGAGCTACCATATGCATGATCATTTTTGGTTGCTTCATGTCGTATCATATACATGCATTGCGACTACACATCTGGTAATTCTATAGTTTCGCCAAGAAGAAACGGTTTAAAACAGCCAGGACTACAGACGACAAACAAATAGGCTTTCTCATCAAAGTGTGTTTCTTTTTAACTACCTAGCGATTGTCCTCTCGCCTATTGAAACTCGGTTGGGGTTCATGTTAAACGGTGTTTCTTTGACATTTCCTTGGGTCACAAGATGAGCCCGTGTAGTCTGTATTGGTGGCAGAAATCGAAATCCTGACTTTTCCACTGCATTTTGTCCTTTTTGAGGTCTCAATACAGTCGGTCTTTCCGACGAGAAATCTTCTGTAATCATCTCGTTTCTTCTCGAACCAGTCGCGCTTGCCTGCCTTTCGAAAGCTTTTAGCCTCTTATTCAAGTCGAGTGCATCTTGAAGCAATTCGTCAAGTTCCGTCTCGGAAAGCTTGTCAAATTGATCCATCAAAGTTTCATAGTCCGTATTCGGATCTTCGTATTCTTTTTCCTCTGCTTCGACAGTTCTTCCACCTTTCAAATTCCCAAACGGGATACTTCCGCGTTTTGAAGAAGTATGGATATCTCCGCGTGAGCTGGCCATCTTGCAACAGCTGGCCGTGAAATTTATATCACGAATGTAAACGTTTGTTCTATTGTCTCATTTAACAGACAAATATTGTTTTCATCTTCGTCTATCTATGTTTACATTGCCTTTTGCCAACGACATGTGATATGAAGACTGTGTGCACTTCAGATCTCTTGGAAACGGACAAAGTTGTGTATTTTGGAAGTAACCAATCAGAGTTAGAGGTCATTTCTTCCCCTGGGGAGACCTTACGGGTTTTCGCGCCCTTCGTGTGAAATCGAAAGGCTGTCAACAACACCGTAACTGATGGAGAAATACCGTATTTTCAAAGCATTGTTTGTCGCTTTGTTTTCCTTCATTATCCTGTAGAGCAGTTGAAAACCATTATCTGGCTGTATCAGAGTTTACAGAGCTGCAGTGGCTAGACACGTGCTACCTTCAAGTTCCCACTATGGCGGAAGTGAATCTTCTTTCAAGCGCACGTTCTGTTGCAGAAGAAGCGATTCAAAATTGTAACGGTAATGGCCACGGCAAAGCGAAGAAATCTTTAAACTCCAAGAAAAATAGTGAAGTGATTGATAGTTGTTACAAAAAATTGGAGAGCGGTGGGTTTGCAGAAACTATCTGTGAAGAAGACTCACCGAACCAAGGGCAATCATGGAAAAATAAGTCGTCAACCACCTTTTTCAGTGCGAGCAAACATTCATGCAACAGAAATAGAGAGTCCAAAGAGGACATCAAAGTCTCAAGCACTTCAGAATCCGACCATAATCACGAAGATTTCAGTTTTGGTGTTCACGGTCCAGTCTTCAAGGAAAACACATCGCTTACGAGTGAGAAAGAATGTACTCCAAAAGATTCTGTATCCGATGAGCTGCATTTTAATGACACCTCCCATTTGCTGTGTAAGAGTCGCGTCTCTTCAATAGGTGAAGCTGAAAAACCCAAAGAAAGTGAACAATTTCGTTGCAACCAAATGCAACCTAAAGCTCCATGCAGTTTTACTGAACAGACATCTTGTTCAGGTGTTGCACTGAGTTCTGCAAACACATGTAACCTTAACTGGTCTACATCAGCTTCCTCTTCTTTAACTGCTTCAAGTCCTAGTATGTCTTTTGTAACTTCTCAGAGCCAGAAAGTACAGAATACTATACTTGATATACCGATATCAATGCAAAACTGTGCTCAAGCAACATCACAAAGATCAAATTTAACCAGGACATTACCTAACTGTCTTTCAGACATAGCAGTGACTGGCGTGACATATCAAGTAGGGAATTCAATACCACCATCAACTCCAACTGAAGGACTTTCATTTGATCAACCAAGTCCAGAATCAGGGACAGTCACTACTGTGGCAGATAGAAAAAATCATACGGTAGAACCTGCTGCAAAGAAAGGAACAAACATACTCAGTGATATGCAGCATTCCCTGAAAGCATATTCCTCTCTATCTTTAGCCCCACTTACGGCAACAAATACTACAGCAGTCGTATCAAATAAGCCAGTGTTGATTTCAGGGCTTAACAAGTGTCCAAAATGCAACTCACTGCTTGTCTGTTCTTGTCCACAGTCATCTAGTGTTAGCTTTATTAGTGAGAGTACTGGTTCTTCTGCTAACCCGTATTGTGCCTCTAGTGAGGGTTCAAGTAAAAATACTGGGGAAGATGATATAAAACCGTCACTCTCTTTGTTTGGAGGAAAAAAACTAAAAGAGGAAGATGTCGAACCAGTTAGTTATCCTTCAGTGGTAAGCTTGTGTTTTCATTTTTTGTATGGTTTGTAAGGGCGTATTTACTGGAAAATAATTTGGGCACGTTGCATTGGAATATTGCAAACAAGCTAGGCCAAAGGCCTGAGATGCAAAGCCCCAAATGACATAACTCTCAAAGAACACACATCACAATATACACATTGTAGGGCTCAACAAAGTCCTGTCTGGTCATCTGGGATTGATGGATTTTGTGTCAGTTAAGTGAATTCCCCAAATAATTTGGCCAATAGGTAAGCCACCCCTTAAGATGAGATGCCTTGTGGTGGTATTGCAGCAGTTTTGAATTTTTTTTTAGGCTTAGATGGTGAAACGGCTATCAAAGTGACTAACAGTGAAATGGCAGTGAATTGCCTTTGACTCATACTCGAGCAACCCAACACTTCCAAATAAGCAAAATTTGAGAGATGCTTGACTAAAGGAGGAGCTGAGTTTCAAGTTTTTGTTGAGCCCTGCCTTAAAACCAAACTTATAATCAATAATCATAGTAAAAGATTTAAAATATATAAACACACAGAATTTAGTTAATTGAACATCTTTGTGGATAATATGGTAAACAAGCCATCAATAGTGTTTTACATGGGGTAGTCTTTATTACTTGAACAATACTTCTCAAAGACAAGTGGCCCACACACAATACTGTATCTGGATATTGATGACCACTTTTTTGTTTCAGCCATTGAACCATTTGGATTCACTGTTTGACGAGCTTGTTGAATATGACAAGGTTTCCAAAGCTGAACAGCCAGAGGTAATTGACAAGAATCAAACTTTTTAAATGTGCCTTTTGTTGATTGAAATATTTTCCTTTTTAGTATCACTGTGCACCAAGTGTCAGTAGCTTTTTGAGGTGTAAGTTAATACAAGTTCTTTTCTAATATGGGGTGGTATTGTGTCCAATACGCGTTGCTCAGAAAGGGGGCTGCCACTCCTGCACTGTAATTGTAGTCTGCAGCTATTCCTTGCAAATATTGTGTACATAATCTATAACCTTTCTTTGGCTGGGCCATGATGTGCAAAGGTGTTTGCTTTAGGACATTAATTTCTTCCGAGAAATGAACAGTTTTCTGTGAATAAATCCCAAGGAAAATGATTGAGGAACAGTTAACATCCAGGGAAAGCCACTCATGCATTTTTCCAAGCCAGATACAGCTATACAGATACTTGAAACACTGTCACAATCTTTTATCTCTGAAATTTACAGTGTGTACAACAGTGCTACAAAGTCCATCTTTAAACATGGGCTACTGCAAAGCAATGCTTTTTTGACCTTTAGAGGAGCTCTGTTGGTATAAACCTTTTGGTATTGTGTAGCACCACTTTGTTATAGAGTAGATTAATCCTATTGTTTATTATCATAGCAACACACTACAGTACTGTATGTCATCTTAAAACTTATAAAATTGAAAACTGAAGGGTATTTCTTGGGATATCCTCAGCCATCTTCCCCTTTTAGCTGGAGTATTATTTTGGCACATGTGGCATCTTGGCTAATTAGGCACAGGTACAAATATTCTGTAAATTTTAAATTTTGTTTTTTTCTACCTACCCTTGATTTGGACATTTCATTCATGCATGCTCTAACAATTTTTTTCACAATTGCTTCTCATTCTTCATCTTTTTTTAATAGGCCATCACCACAAAGCTTTTTCCTTACCAACAACAAGCCTTAGGTTGGATGATAATAAGAGAAAACAACACTGATTTAGCTCCATTCTGGGTGCAAGTGAACCCAAATTCTTGGGTCAATAAAGGAACAGGCATTTCTACTGACAGAGAGCCAGTCTCACCAAAAGGTGGCATACTTGCTGATGACATGGGGCTGGGTAAAACTCTGATTGTTATTTCGCTTATTATGGCTAATCATCTTAATGGACAGCCAATGTTTTCACGGCGATCTTCAAAACGTAAGGTTTGTACTTTCTTTGTTGTTACTGTACATTTTATCTTTCATTCTTAGAATCATTTCAGTATCCCTTATTTTATAACAAAAAGGTATGTAGGTGTTACTGTCTATGCCTTACAGTAGGTCAATATAGCTGTTTTTATATGGCTGCAATAGTATGTGCGCTCTGATTGGTTGCTGAGAGGGAAGATTTTCTTGTAAATTTTTTTTGTTAATATAGACAAAAGTTGTCACATTTTCAAAGAAACTGTTTCTTCTGTCACTTCTAGCTTTGATTGCATGGTCAGGTGTGTAATAACCTCACTCTCAGTTAGTAAACAGAAAACATGTACCGTGTTTCTATCGAGTTTTAGTATAAATCTACTAGTGTTCTATTATAAATGCCATGCTCTGATTGGCTACGCTACCCACTATCTATTAAACAATTAGATTATGAGCTTGCGCCCTCGTCAACTATCACGCATAGAAATCGAGAGCGAATAATCTAATTGTTTTAGTATAAATCTACTAGTCGTTCAAAACTTTGTCTTTTCTGGAACAGCCTCGACCAATCAGCGTGTGCATTTTCTTAGGACTGTTCTCTAAATAGTTTATATTGGCCAATTTATTTTGGTGTGTTCTTATTGACTGAGACATAAAAGGCATGGTCAATATCCAGCCATCTTGACAGAACAAGGTTGGTCAATATAGGATTTGTTTTGGTTTGTTTCAAGGGACAAAGTTGGAAATCCCGAGCTGAACAGATGGATCCATTTTGCCTGCTCCAGCAGCCACTTAAAACTCAGCGTTGTCCTTATACTTTCTAGCTCGTGGAACCAGCCATGTAATAGGCTGGTTACTGAAGTGTTATTTATAAGAGTGCAGATCCATGTAACTGATCTTTGATGAATGGTACACAATAAATCGGCATTATCAAAAAATTCTGATTTGCCAATCTGGAATGTATGCTTTAACATGCAACAGAGCATGGCATGTACCTTTAGGTTTTTTGCAGTAAATGTACATGATTATTAACTTAGTAATAGTTCTTTTTCATTCGTGTATATGAATAAAATATTTCAGCAATGCCACAGAGAATCAGAGACAAGCCAAGATAGCCCCACGCCCCCGGTGAAAAAGTTGTCTCGGCAAGGGAGTTGTGGTGGCCACAGTGATGAAAATGATATCATTTTAGAAGAAAAGAAATCTACCAAATCGGTGACCATTAAACGGAAAAGAGGAGTACCAGACACAAAGCAGAGGTACAGAAAACGTCAGTTACTATAGTAAATTAATTAATAGCATGTGGTGATAATGCTGTATGACGTCAAATGGGGCTTAGATTTTCAAAGCTCTGTCTCAAACCTTGGAGACTTTGAAGCCTGGTTTAGGATTTGTAAACAAGGGTCTCATTGTATAGCAGTTTTGCTTATTAACTAGTTCACAGTGTACTATAAGACCCCTAATATTTATCCAACCCTGTCAAAGGCCCTTTGGCATGTAGTACTGTTGTTTGTTTTTTTAGATGTTAGCCAAACCACAGTTTAAATTCACCTGATTTATATATCACCTAAATGCAGTGTGGTATAGTTAATTCACA
>OX453273.1:35993037-36335537 GCA_949710005.1 Ricordea florida
TTCTACTCAAATCTGTCGTCTTTACTGACTGCTGCGAGCGATCGGACAAAATATTCGTTATAGCGGGGTAAATTGTGCGTTGGGACCATCAAAATCTGTTCGTTATAGCGGGAATTTCGTTATTGCGGGGTTCGTTAGAGCGGGGTTCGTATCCACATATTTTACTGTAATTCTGCCGGGCTTTCAGATTTTGTTCGTTATAACGGGGTCTTCGTTATAGCGGGGTTCGTTATAGCGGGGTTCGTTATAGCGGGGTTCCACTGTAGAAAACAATTTTCATAAAAATTAAGCACATGATAATAAATGATTAATTAATCATTTCTTAGATTGACTTAATGACGTTGATTCCATAACTTGTGCTGGTAAAGAATTGGAGATAACAAAAGTAGAAAATTTATTCATGATAAATAAAATCCTTCCTGGTTTAAACATTCACATTTTTGTAGTGACACTGCATTTCCTAAGCGTGGTATGATTTGGCTGATTTTATTTGAAGGGTTTGTATGAAAGTCAAATGGATATGTCTTCAAGTTGAAGGAAATTTAATATTCTTCAAGAAAATCTACTTTGTTCCTGTTCTATGTTGTCATCCCAATTCTTAGGTCATTTGAGAGTGATTTTAGCAAGTAAATGCTTAAGGGAATGACAATTGGAAGGATAAAAGATATCAGTTATGAACAAATTCATTCAGTTTTATTTTTGTGTGTTTCAGGATCAGATCTGTTCCCATGTGCATGCTGATGTCAGTCTGCAGGTTTATATGTACTATGGTATAGAGCGCCTGAGGGATGCACAATTTCTGAGTCAGCAAGACATTATCCTCACCACTTATCCTACACTAACCAATGACTACAGTAGGGTGAGATTCTTGCATCACACTGTCATATTCCTAAAGCATAGAACAGGGAAGTTCCTAATATAAGTCAGCACTTTTTTATGGCTATTGCGTTGTAAAATGCCATGGACTTCTGGATATGGTGCTATTATAATCCTTTGTTATTATTATTATTATTATTATTATTATTATTATTATTATTATTATTTTTGTTCTTATTATTATTATTACTATGTAACTGTAACACTTATGCTCTGGCAGATGTTACACCAGTTTTACACCAAAGAAGCAAGTCATAGCCAATGGCTAAAGGTCCTTTGGGTCACTCCTGCTCCTTCAGCTTTCTAAAACCTTCCTCATAATCCTTGCTGTTCCTAGCAAGGCTGTTCTCTGCAACAATCCCATCCTTGTAGTAGTTCTTAGCCTCCCAAGTCATGCATCTAACCTTTTAGTTACTACTTGTGTCCTGTGCACGTGTTGGGTGTCCTGTGCACGTGTTGGGTGTCATGTAGTACAGGCGAAATTATTTGAGTCTCCTGTTGGTCTGTGTGCGATGAAAACTTAGGATGCATATTTTGTATTGTCTTAATCCAGGAAACCTACACACCCTTCTATCTAGTTACTTTCGACCTACTGTACAATAATACTAGGAGATTGTAGGAACTGACTTTGCGGTCTATAAATTACATGTACATGTTGTAGTTCAATTTTAATAAAATTTAAATCAACGAAAAAAGTGAATCACAACTTATAAAACAACAGCAGTCATTTTTTATTGGGTAATGTCTTAGTGACGTGATTGCTCTCTCGACAGAATGACTCTCCGCTTCACAAAATAAAGTGGCTTCGAGTCATCTTAGATGAAGGGCACACCATAAGGAATGCTCGCACTCGACTGACTAAATGTATGATGGACCTAAATGCAAAGCGCAGATGGGTGCTCACAGGAACCCCAATACAAAACAGGTTGGATGACCTTTGGTCTGTGATCAAGTTTCTTCGATTGGAGCCGTTTGAGGATAAGAGCTGGTGGAACGCTGCTGTTGCCTCAAGTGTGAGAAGAGGAGATGAGCGTGGAGTCAAGTATGTCGCTTGTTTACATTAACTCTGATTGTAAATGTTACTGCTACAAATCACTTCTTATAATATCGATCATGAGAATTCAAACAGTGATCTCAGATACTGAATGAATCTTGCTCCAAATTCTCGATCCTTGTCGTATAAGGAAATATCTGGCAGTCACTTAAAACGGTTCTTTCTCACACCAACCTCTGGCCCTTATCAGAGTCTTCTTACCAAACATATCAAGTACAAAAAAGATGTAGAAATGTAGCTCACTGTACACTTTGGTGCTTGGTTCTCTTATTTGCATTATTTAGACAAATCTTGTGACAGCTACTGTAATCAAAGGCTTTTAAAATTTCATATTTTTCCACTCCTGTCCTGGGTGACAAAAAGGCGATCGCCGGCTGAACTTTGGCCGTTGTTCAACTTATGGCAACGACCAATGACTACCTGAGTCTATTGCCAGCCGGCTGAACAGCTTCTTCAACCGGCAGGCAATTTTCTTGGCTACAACCCTGCACTTATAACACACAACACACGCACGCACGCACACAACTAACATTGGTACAGCAACAGTACGGATGTGACCAGTCCGTGCCAAATATCAAGTAGAGGTAGATGTTGTTGATGTTTTTTTATAGTCGTTTGCAGAAGCTGTTGAAACACATCTCCATTCGGCGTCTCAAGACAGATCAGAACGAGGGCAAGCCACTGGTCATACTGCCTCCTCGTAAAGTCGTCGTTCACGAGATTGAGCTATCCGAAGGAGAAAGGCATCTTTACGACGCTATGCAGAAATACGGGCAGCACATTATCGGCAGGTCCGTTGGTAAATCATATTATTTTTTTCTGAAGCATCTCAGCGGGCCGGAATACCAAATCCTCGAATCTGATTGGCTAATGGCGCGCTCGTAACCGGTCCAGCTTTTTACGATACGGACCACGGTCCGGATTTTTATCCACGCTATTCGAGGCAAATTGAAAAAGAAAAGCAAACAAACAGAAAAAATAAATAAGTTATTTACCGGTCTAGGTCGGTCCGTATGAAAAAAACTGTGCCCTTGGTCTTGAGTACGGCCCTCGGCCCGTACTCAAGAGCTCGGGCACAGTTTTTTCCCATACGGACCTCCCGCCCGGTAAATAACATATATATATGCATAGTGTGTGCAAGTTTGCATATGCATATTGCATGTATCGCTTATAAAATATGCATGTGCATTTTTTATGCATGATTTATGCACAGCATCTGCAAAGGTATTTATGTATCTTGAATATGTTGTGGTTCATGTTTATCCTTGGTTTCAATTTTATTTTCCTTGGTCTTTTGGAGTGGTAATGTGTGATAATGAATTTGAAACAAAGAAAAAGAAAATTCAAAATGAACCACAACAAATACATATTGTATGCATTTCGTAAGCAATTATGCATATTGTATGTATGCATCGCGTATGCAATTATGTATGTTCAGGGTTCGAAATTAACGGGCGTCCAGTCGTCAGGAACAACCAGAACTTAATACTGTCGACCAAATCCTAGAACATGGTTGCCCCTTGGACGACTAGAATTTAGCTGTCCACTTACTAAAGATATGAACAATTAGTATAAATACTCAGGTGATTATACAAAACCGCGCGCTCTGATTGGTTCGCTATCTCGGATTATCAGCCGATAATCACCTCGACGAACAAAATGGCTGCCAGTCGTTCGCGCGCATTTGATGAAATATAATTTTTTCGTGTTGTACAATACTTTTTTTTCTTATTTTGAAATAATCAACTATGTATTTATACTAAAACAATTATTCGCCTCAGGCTCAGTGATTATCGATGAATATTCACCTCGACTTCGTCTCGGTGAATATTCCCCGATAATCACTTCGCCTTCGGCGAATAATTGTTAATTATCATGATAACGGAAAGTTATAATCCTAAGTCAGTATTTCTGCTTGATGAATGGAACAGTGTAAAAATGATCAATTATCTATTCCATTTTTGCAATTCGTATGTACATACGTGTACACGATCGTTCGCATTGTCCACCATCTTGTTTTCGTTTACCGCTGTGCATAGGACTAATACCCAAGCTCCAAGAAAATTCCCGAATGTACATGCCATGTGCTTCTTTGAAAATCATGGCGGATTCACCTAAGCAGAACGATTTGTTTCGCTATTTAAGCACATCGGACAAAACAAAAAAGATGCAAGGGAAGGGAAAAGAAGATTCAAACGTTTCTGAAAAATAGACTGAAGAAGAACTTTCAGCCATCGCCTTGGCAAACAAGAAAACTCGAGAAGAAGCAGAATGCTCTAAACCTTAACTATGCCGTGTATTAGTGAGCCACAAGCATTTTCTGATAATATCTATGACACGTTTTGGCTTTTAGTCTACATTAGTTTTACTTTGCACCTACATTTTACCTTGGACGACCAGATGTGGAAAAATGGTTTCCCCATGGGCGACCTAGTTCAAAAGTAATTTCGAACCCTGATATGCTAGCATGTACAAAGATGCATAATTATGCACCTTCTGTGCACAGCATATGCAAATATGTATCTTGTATGCATAGCGTGTGCAAGTATGTGTGTGTGCAATTTTACATACTCAAAACTAATAAATTAAATGCACTATGAATAAATGGTACATTATTGTTGTTATTGTTGTCTCTCCGACAGTTACATCCAGAATGGCATAGTGTTACAGAAGTACGCACATTGCTTTGCCATTTTGATGAGGCTTCGACAGCTATGCCTTCACCCCAAGCTGTGCGAGGAGGAGTGCGAAAACCTCAAGCACGCACGCAATCTCCTACAAGGTGCCACACAGATTAAGTTTTCAAAAATTTGTCCTTTGTTTACCATGGACACAAACGCACAGAATGAAAACTGTCGAATATCCACGTACAGTATTTATTAGTAAGTTTTCAATTAGTGGTCACACTGCATGGTTTTATGCCCAGATATAAAAAAGTTGGAACCACACTGTATAGTAAAACAAACAGTACCTCAGTACAGTACTGTTCACTAGCTTTCCGTAGAATGGTCACACTGCATGGTTTTATCCACAGATGAACACGTTACAACTACACTGTATAGTAAAACAAATAGTACCAAAGTACAGTACTGTTCAGTAGCTTTTCAGACGATGGTCACACCGCATGGTTTGATCCACAGATGAAAAAGTTAGAACCACACTGTATAGTAAAACAAACAGTACCACAGTAAAGTACTGTTCAGTAGCTTTTGATACGATGGTCACACTGCATGATTTAATCCACAGATGAAAAATTTAGGACTACACTGTATAGTAAAACAAACAGTACCACAATACAGTACTGTTCAGTAGCTTTCCAAAGAATGGTCACACTGCATGGTTTGATCCACAGATGAAAAAGTTAGAACCACACTGTATGGTAAAACTAACATTACCACAGTACAGTACTGTTCAGTAGCTTTTGATACGATAGTCACACTGCATGGTTTAATCCACAGATGAAATATTTAGGACCACACAGTATGGTTATACAACCAGTGCCATAGTACAGTACTATTCAGTAGCTTTTCATACAATGGTCACACCGCATGGTTCGATTCACAGAATAAAAATTTAGAACCTCACTGTGTAGTACAACAATCAGTACCACAATACGGTACTGTTCAGTAGCTTTCCATATAATGGTCACACTGCATGGTTTGATCCACAGATGAAAAAGTTAGAACCACACTGTATAGTAAAACAAACAGTACCACAGTACAGTACTGTTCAGTAGCTTTTCATAGAATGGTCAGTCCATGGGTTTCAATAAAAGCCGCGTATCATGCCTCTTACCGCCGTTAAAGACTGTGTTCATTTGTCAATAAAAATAATCTTATAACACAGCTTTGGGAAAGTGCGCGCTAGGATTTGTTGCAGCAGCCGCTTGTAAAAAAGACTTATTGAAACCCCTGATAGTTACACCACATGACTTGATCCACAGATGAAAAAGCTAGAACCAGACAGTATCATGGTTCAGCTGGGCTTAGACCTTTGAAAATAGTTTGACTGGGTGGGTGGGTTGGTTTACTCGAAGTTGGAGATGTAACCGTCTATATTAATTCTTAGGTTTGGACGATTCCGACGACGACGACCTTGACGTAGACATCGAAACTCAACGACTTATCAAAGATCTCCTCACGACCCTATCTTCGGGAGTCGACGAAGAATGTTCGGTATGCCTCGACTCACTCGTCGACCCTGTAATCACCCGATGTGCACATGTGTTTTGTCAGGCATGTATTATGGATGTGATTTCTTCCGAACAGTTGGCACCTCTTTGTCCCTTGTGTCGCGCACCGCTAAATGAAAATGAACTTATTAAGGTGCCAGAAAAAAAGACAACGCTGAAGCCAAAACCTGTTGAGGATAAGGGAGAGTCTCAAAAAAGTTCGAAGGTAACTCTTTTCCTGACTATGTTCTAAGAGACTATGTAAACATAGGCTGACTGACTGACTGATAACTTTTTTATAAACACGGTTAAAATATCAGTTTTACACAGAACATACGAAATCTTCTGCAACTGGTTTACTTATTTGCCGTGTGGTACTAGATTGTCTAGAGGGTTATTTTTCAAATTTACCGTCTACTTTAAAATTTTTTGACATTCCTGCCTCTTTCTAACGACCAGGCCTTGGTTTTATGTCTCCCTTCTGCAGTTGGAAGCGTTAATTAGCTCTCTGTCTGCTATCCGCGACAAAGATCCATCAATTAAGAGCCTGGTTGTGTCCCAGTTCACCTCGTTATTGGATCTAATCGAGGCTGCACTTGAAAAGGAGGATTTTTCGTTTGTGAGGCTTGACGGGAGAATGATGCAAGAAGCTAGGGCCCAGGCTATCGAGAATTTCTCGGACACGAGTGAGAACTCGCCTAAAGTCTTCCTGCTGTCACTGACTGCGGGAGGAGTGGGGTTGAATTTAACCGCTGCTACACGCGTTTTCCTTATGGACCCGGTATGTTTTTCTTTTCTTACTTTAAATAATTTAGACGACTCTCTCACTAACGTTTATTTACCCTGTAAGGGGTAGTATTTCCTTTCGAACTAGTGTCTAAACGCCATTTTTTAAAACACGAAGAACCTGGCCTTGCTTCGTATTAGCCACCAACGCGTTATCAATAAAAATGCTAACGAAAGGTGGTGACAAGGCCATCTGTTTAGTCAGAAGACGACGCACTAGCTAGTTGTTGGAGGCGCCTCAACAAGTCGATCAAAATTGTACAAAGCATTTGCCATTCTGTTATTTGTTTGTAATGGGTATCATAAGGTTTCGAGTTCAATTTGTGATTTATTTGAACAAGTGAATAAATCAAAACCGTATGATTACTTGTTAATAACTATACATAAAAAAGTTTGATTTGTGATTTGCACTGGTGTTACACTTTTTGCACTGGTGTTACACTTGAACTGCACTGCTGTTAGCCAATCACGATCTAGTAATTTTAGTATATTATTTATGAATTTAATTGGTGCAGTGATTCATTGGCGTTTTTTTCCGAAAATGAAGCCATACTTTTCGACTTGCCTTTGCCATTCTTGCGGAATGCGAAAGATGAAGCTCGATTAGTATAAAGAGCATGTGTATCGATCGTCCCATCAGCAACACAAATGCTGAACTTTGAGAAGCAGCGAATGATCTTACTGATTCTACTCATTGTAATTTCCTTACGGAAGATGAAGTAAATGCTGTATTCAGCGCTCTTCTACTGAAGCACTCGTAGAACATTTTTGTTTAACCCTCTAGGCGTGGAATCCTGCCATTGAAGAGCAGTGTTTTGATCGTAGCCACCGACTGGGCCAGACTAAGGAAGTTATCATCACAAAGGTTTGATAAATTGTCGCTTTGATTTGTTATTCCAATGTAACTCTTTTGAATGTTTAACTTCTAAGAACGCGTAACGTTGTTAAGGCCCAGCCTTATTGGCTGATTTGTTCTGGACATCAAGTCTGATTGGGCAAGACTCTACCTATAAACTAGAATCACCCTGTCCTTCCAATCATCCGACGGGTGCCTAGACAGCTAGCAGTCTCTTTTTTGCTCTAAATCTGTGGAACGAACGCCATATGCAAGCGGCGAGTCCGCGAGTCGTTAGTTTCGTGTGCACCAGCTCGTAGCTGGCGCCCACGAAACTTACCGCCTCGCGGACTCGCCGCTCCCATATCGTGTTCGTTCCACAGCTTAGAGCAAAAGAGAGACTGCTCGCAGTCTAGCGGGTGCCAAAAGCGCGGGAATGTTTCGCTCTAAAAGTGTGTGCTCACAATTCCCGTGCTTAGTTCATTCATTCATTCATTTTATTTGCCATATAAATACAAAATTTTTACAATTTAAGGTTGGAATAATGAAATTAGAAAAAAAGTAAATGGCGAGGAGACCTGAAAGAAACCACGAGGCTTATAATGAGTCAGGTCTCCTCAACTTAGGATAAACTAGTCTTGATAATATAATTACAATATGGGCTTATGATGGCTAACTTTGACCGCGAACTCACACACACACACACACACACACACACACACACACACACACACACACACACACACACATGTTAAATTAATTAATCTAATAATCTACTTAGTGCCATACTGGACCCATACTGAAGCTAATACGTACTGAAAAGGAATTCTTTAAGCTTTCTTTTAAAAGAAGCAGAGGAGGACGAAGCCGTTATTGTAGAATTTAGCGAATTATAAAACTTTGGACCTTGGAAGTAAATTGAGAACTGTCTGGTGTTCGTTCTGCATAGTGGCAAACGAAATAAATGGGCATTCCTAGTATTATAATTATGGATTTGACTGTTTATTAGAAAGAGGTTATTGAATTTGGAAGGGAGTGTAGAGTTCTTGAGTGAAAACATAAAAAAACCTAATTGAAACGAATGGATATCATGAAATTTTAAAAGTTTAAGGTCCTTAAAGATGGGACTAGTGTTGGCATCGTAGGTAGAGTTGTTCACAATTCTTAGCGCACGTTTCTGTAAGATTACAATTCTTTCAAGGTTCGCTTTATAGGTGCCACCCCAAGCTAGATTGCAATAGTATAAGTATGGAAGTATCATTGAATTGTACAAGGTACGGAGAGATTGAGTTGAGAGAAAAAACCTAGATTTATGAATGATTCCTATGGATTTTGATAATTTACTGGCTAATAGAGATATATGAGGTTTCCAGGTCAGATTATCATCTATAAAGACACCCAAGAACATGGTTTCAGAAACACGAAGGATAGGCTGCTCGTTTATAAAAACTTGAAATCCAAACGATTGCTTTTTTTGCCAAGGCTTAAATACCATAAAATTAGTCTTGGATAAATTCAAGGAAAGCCGGTTTGCGGCAAACCAAGTTGACAGTTTGTTTAATTCTCTATTTAATGTATTAATTAGGTAAAAAGGATCATTGTGAGAGATAAATAAGTTTGTATCATCAGCAAACAAAATTGCATCAAGTATGGAAGCGTTGTTCAAATCATTGACGTACAAGATAAAAAATAAAGGACCAAGAATAGAGCCTTGAGGCACCCCACAGGAGATCCCCTGTGGGGAAGACCTAACATTGTTAAATTCGACAAATTGTTTCCTCTCAGAGAAATAACTTTTTACCCATTCTAGTGCCAGACCACGGATCCCATAATGCTCCAGTTTGTCAAAAAGGATGACATGATTTACCGTGTCAAATGCTTTCGAAAGATCTAAAAATACTCCAATAGCATGTTCTCTTCTATCAAAAGCAGAAGAAATTTTATCACACAAATCGATAAGCGCGAGGCTTGGGGAACGATTTTTCCTAAAGCCATATTGATTATCACAGAGTACATTGAAGTCATTGAGATAATTTATGATACGGTTGTAAATTATTCGCTCCAAAAACTTTGAAAAGCAAGGTAGAACTGAAATAGGTCTGTAATTACTGAAGAGAGCTTTATCACCTGATTTAAAAATAGGAACTACACGAGCAATTTTCAATTCATCTGGAACGATACCGTGGATAATAGAGAGATTTATAATGTGAGTTAGTGGAGAGGAAATGCTGCCAATAGATCGTTTTATAATAGACATGGGAATGTTGTCATACCCAGCCGATTTTCCCGCCGGAAACTTACATGCAATATCCACAATCTCCTCCTGAGTTGCTAAATTTAGGAACATAGACTGAGGGAAATCGCCAAAAAGAAAATTTTTATGCGAAGTGGCAGATTGAATCCGTTTGGTAAGGTTTGGTCCAATATTACTGAAGTAACAACAAAATCGATTTGCAATCTCCATTGGGTCAGAAATTTCTTGGTCATCAACCTTGAAAACAGAGTTGGGTTTGGGTCTCAATTTCTTATTATTTAGAACCTCATTCAGCAGACGCCAGGTGGCTCTCATATTAGATTTTGACTCGTTTAACTTCTTATCGTAATATAAGCGTTTCGCAATTCGTAAGGAGTGATTTAATTTGTTCTTATATGTTTTGTATATCTGTTCCTTCTGAAGAGAAGGATTTGAAAGATATCGCTTATATAATTTATTTTTATGCTTGATAGATTTAAGAAGGCCCTGAGATATCCATGGCCTCCTCGGATGAAGGCGGCGTTTTAGTTTCTTCAAAGGGAAATGTTTTTCGTAAGTTTTAGTGTATCGCTCAAGAAATTTACTATAGCAGATTTTAGGATCATTATACCCGTCGAGGTTAGACCAGTCAATACAATCTAACTCCTCTAAGAATCTGGATATATTTTGTTCGCTTTTGTCACGAACAAATAAACTTTCTTGGCATTGATGGGTACGCATATGATCAAGGGAAATGGAAAATATTGGCAAATGGTCCGAAATGTCAGTTATCAATAGCCCAGACCTCAAATAACTATGCTCGACATGATTGGAAAAAATGTTGTCTATCAGAGTAGCAGTATGAGAAGTAATTCGGGAAGGCAGCGTGATTAAGGGAAAAAACAGATGAGAATACAGACCATCCAAAAATTCCCCGGTGGCGTTGTGATTTTGATTGTTCAGCAAATTCAAATTAAAATCTCCCATTAAATAGCATATTTTGTTGTCCCGAGATATTTTCCCTAATACGTCGTTCATTCTAATCACGAAATCATTTACATTTTGATTTGGAGGGCGATAAATTATACCAACAATAACGTTTCTCTCATGGGATCGAATGATCTCTATGAACAATGATTCCATCACCTCATCTTCATAAGCATAAATATCTGTGCGAATTCTAAAATCAAGATTGTCTGACACATACAAACCCACACCTCCACCCGTTTTGGCAGAGCGATTTTTGTAAACAAAGTTATAACCATCAATGTTGACTCCAAGTGACGAATCCTGTAACCAGGTTTCAGTTATCCCAACAACGGAAAATTTTACATTTAGAGTAGACAGAAGAGTCGATAATTCATCAACCTTATTTTGAAGACTTCGAATGTTAAGATGGAAAAACGAAAGATGGTTCGATTGTTCACGACTGATCATGGTTTCATTTTGGAGAGTATCATTAAATTTATCTTCTACATAATAAGAACATCCACCATCAATATTGAAATGTATGTCAGGGTCCAGATCATCAGACCGAACTAAAAACCGTTCGAAATCACAAGTCAAAGGATTTATAGATAAGTTTGATAGTCTCTCAGGATCAAAATGAACAGGTCCATTTCTGAATTCATAAATCACCGCAGCAAATTCATTATCATCTAAATGACTAAACGGTAAAGCATTTAGGGACATATTATTATTACTAAGTGTATAATAAGGGAGTAAGTAAATAAATAATAGAACTTAGCTGGACTCTACTCTACGTCTGTCCTTTATAACAAGTCTGTCCAACACAAAATATGCCATTTTCCCAGCTCTCTTGGCCTCCTTTAGCTTGTCAAGCTGCGCTTTCCGCTTTTCCATAGTCTCATTTGCGACGTCTTCACTCAAAAATATACCAGGCGGTTTCATCCTTCGGGCGGCTCTAAGAATTTCATCCTTTTGCTTCCAATCACGTAAACGACACACTATGGTTCTTGGGCGTGTGTTGATACCATCAGCAGCACCTGATCTTGATCGTGTTCCAGTGCGATGCGCTCGCTCTATCACCGGTTCAAAGCTCAAGTTCAGCTTTTCCTGAAGGACTTCCTTCGCTTTTGTTTTAGTATTCAGCCAGGTCTCGTTGTCTTCTTCGCGAATTCTATCAATACGGACATTATTTCTTCGGCTTTGGTTCTCGAGATACTCCAATTTTTCTTCGTGTTTATGTAGGCCACGTTGGATGTCCTCAAGTTCTTCGTCCATGTCGTCTATGGTGTCTGCAGCTTCCTTTAAGTCGTCGATATCTTGCTGTGAATATTCCAAGCTCGCTTTCAATTCAGCGACAGATTTAACGACATTGTCAATTCTGGTATTTACGGAAGACAAAACCGACTCAAACATGTTCTTAAACATTCGCTCCTGTATCTGGAGCATCTCTCTCAGAGTCGCAAGAGAAACGAACTCAGTGTTCGAAGGATCAGCGTCTTTTCCAGTGTTGGCGTCCTTTCCAGTATAATTCATAGAGGTTTTAGCATTTCGCGTCAGCATGATAAATAGATCACTTAACAATAAGGCAATGAATAGCAAAGTCAAAAATTTACAACAAATCATTAGTAAACGGAAGAAGGTAATAGATAGCGCTGGTCAAAAACACCGTGACCGGCGGCCATATTGTATATCATTAGTTAGTCATTAGTTGTTGGTCATTTACGTTGGATTAATAAGGAGGGTTCACTTTGCAGTATATTGTGATGGATTCAGTGGAAGAGCGCATGCTCAGCTTGCAGGAACATAAGAGGGACCTTATGAGCCAGGCCTTTGGCTTGCACAAACAGACTGAGGAGGACAGGAGGAGAGCAAGAGTGCGTGATATAAGGCATCTCATTGGCCTTTGATCGTTACAGACCATTGAAATGGTGACAGATTTTACCTATCTGAAACAGGTTACCAGGTGGTTAAGAACCTAAGGATTCGTATATTGCTGGTTTGTTCACCGAGAATCCGACTAAACCTGGATATAAGCGTATTCGTATTTTCATTAAAGACGAAAATGCGGGACAAGCCGGGAATTACATGCACATCCAATCGTCCAGGATTATATTTTTTTTTACAAATGAAAATGCTGTTTTTTCTAAGAGATCGACCATTTTATTTTTGAGGGCGGGGGGGTGGGGGTGCTGGACAATTACCCAAAAAAATTCCTGCACAGCAAAAGTGTAGAGAAAAAAATAATGTATAGTGGGCCAAGGGAAAAAAGTGCTTAAAAGGCCAAAGTGCTAAAAAAAATTCTTGCACGGCTTAAAGTGGAAAACCTACAGCCCTTGTTTTGAAATTTTCGCTTGAACAGACCAATTATGCAGCTCTATCCTCGCAGTGAAATTTTCATAAGGCCAGGGTTCTGTCAGTGTTATGTGAACGCAAATTGTTTACAGTTTGCGAGTGGTTTAAGTATTTCACTTACCTCTTGAGTGAGTGCACAGAAATGCGGCTTTCTGGATGTCTGTTAGTAAATATTAATGAAGTGATATCAAGTTGTAAGTGAGCAGCCGGTACTCTGGTAACCTGTAATTTAGCACGAATTTTTACCAAGAATTGCCAGCTTGCTTGCTACATCTTAGCATCAAGCTGGGAAGACAGAGTGGGTGCAAATCTAGAAACTAGGGTAGCTATTTCGCCGACTTAGTAAGTTGATCGATGAATCATCAAGAATCTTAAGTCAAAACTTGGGGAAGAAACGCGTGACAAAGCCCAGAAAACGTCCGCGTAGGCGGCTAACGAGGCATAGACTTTTTGGGAGACTATCGTTGCAGTTTGAAATACGTTAACCTCCGTTTTCCCCGCTGGAATCGTAACTTGTTTGTAATTAAACATTAATTTAAATGGAAAAAAAATTAAATCGTGCTTTTCTACCGTATTGAGAATTTATAAAGATGAAAATCTGCGGAGGAAATAATTTACTTTAGCTATTTTACCGATTTATTGTTATATTTTGTAGTGTAAATGAAAAAGGTTTTTTTTTTTTATCCAATGTTTCAGGTTCTGTTCGTGAGTTTGTAATTCGATGGAATAAGGGACGGACCATTACAAAAGTGATGGGGGGGGGGGGGGCGGGTGGAAAAAAATTCATGCAAGGGAAAATGCAAAGAAAAAATTCGTGCAAAGAAGGTAAAGAAAAAAAATAATGCAGAAGAAAGGTCCAATAGACCACTTTCATAAATGGCGGCCGATTTATTATTCTTTAGTATATGTATGCAGGAGCCCATGCTGTATGTTAATTAGACCCACTGGCCTCATTTTGGAACAAAAATTTTATTGAATTTTTCACATCATAGCGAGGCCAGAAAGGCTCATTACCGTGAAAATAAAAGAATAATAAATCGGCCTCCATTTATGAAAGTTGTCTATTGTTTGCCACTGTCTATTAAAAATCATTCTTATTCAGTGTATCTTCAACTAGAACCTTGTTTTTGTTTTAAATTGCAGCTAGTGTACCTACAACATACACTGTATACTGTAGTATAATTTTTGTAAATTTGCAATAAATAAATATTAGCATTTGGTATCTTTGTAGATATTCTATAAAATTATTTGTGCCCACAATAAAAATTAGATTTCACTGTCCCAAAAAAAGCAGTATTGGTGGCAGCGGTTAAGTCACGCCTCGAATTCCCTAAAACAAGTGTGGACTCCGGATCCTGCGACTTCTACTCCAAAGCAACGTAATTCCAACTTTTCATAGCCGTAATTTCAAGCGAGCGAACTGAACTTTCCACCATGGCCGCCTCGCTTGGAGCACCCAAACAGTGGCAATGAACAAAGATTGAGACGATTACTTCGTACGAAAGTTGGCGGCAGAACTTGATCTATTTCCTTTCACTCGACAAGAATCTCGTTCGCTTCCTTGATGCAACTTGGCAGAAACAAACCGCCGCCAATCCGCATAGGGGCCTTATTACCAACGATGGCACTGCTGTTCCTGAAGCCCAGCGACTCACTGCCGTCCGGAAGAATGCCCATCTCGACTTACTACTCGGCCAGATAGCCAACTTTTGTCCCGTAATCTCTAGGAACTCTATTGTTAAACATTCAACCTCATTTAACGAGATATGGCAGAAAATCCGCCAACATTATGGTTTCCAGTCCAGCGGCGCACATTTTCTCGACTTGGCCAGCATACGCCTTCAACCAGATGAGAGACCCGAGGACTTGTTCCAACGTCTTATGGCTTTCTTTGAGGACAACCTCCTTTCTGTTCAAGGCGGCTTAACACACCATGGAGATGCGGCAACTTCTGATGACGATCTCTCCCCTACCTTAGAGAGCACAATCGTAGTCCTTTGCCTCCAGTTGATACACCCTGGATTACCCCTTCTTGTGAAACAAAAGTATGACTCTGAATTACGCAATAAGACCTTGGCTTCTCTAAAACCTGAGATTTCTCAAGCTCTTGGATCTCTTCTCGACGAGTTACGTAGCATCCAAGATACCAAAGCCATGTGTGTGGAATATAGCGCACCAAGGCGCAATCCTAGTAGTGTTCAAGGCCAACCCCAACGCCGCCCCTTCTTGTCGTGCATTCCCTGCAAAACTCCCGGACGCCCACATACCACTCACAACCTGATGGATTGACGTTACCTCCCTGATCGCGACCGTCGACCGTGGGCCCGGTGTTAATGAGTACGAGCCCCTCGGTGAGAGCAGTGATCTCGTAGCTCCACCAGTCCAGAGTGAAGAGCCTGCAGCCCTTCGCGTCAGCATAGTCCAATCACCTGTCCTTAACACGTTCTATAACGAACACCCCGTGCAGCTAACCCTGGATACTGGTACCACCTCCAACATGATTCGAGCCTCCTCCTCCGCCAGGCTGTAGGGCTTCCCGATCACCCCGGCCTCCCAAATGGCCCGGCAGGCTGATGGAGTAACCCCAATGGATATCATTGTCGAAGTCCACTGCTCCTTTACCCGTGGACAGCGGACCTCTGAGCTGGATGCCCTTGTCGTTCGTCAGTTAGACTTCGATATCCTAGCTGGTAACCCATTCATGGTCTGCAACGATATCGGCGTTCGCCCTGCCAAACGTCAGAATGAGATCTGTGGCTCTGAAATTATTAACTACAGCCTACCCTCCCGGCATACTCATCTACCTAACGTGCGGCGCACACAATCCTTCCTGCTGCGCAACCCAAATCGCACCGTTGTTCTTCCAGGTGAATATGTTTAGTTCAGTACCCCTCCTGACTATGACCTGGACACCTTTTGGGCCCTTGAGCTCCGGATGGACTGTCCATCTAACCTGCCACGTTAACCAGAGGATGCTTGGCCCCCACCACAGCAAATTCTGTCTGTGGATCACGCTGTTCGTGTCTCCAACACGACCGACTCCCCCATCCTTCCGAAGAGTGGTGAACAGTTATGCCAGGTTCGACACATTTTACTCGTTGACACCTCTGCCTCCCCTCCATCTACCACCATCCGTGATGCTGCCTCTCCCTCCTTAGCCACCTGCAAGCCCTTTTCAACCCGTGTAATCCTCGACCTTGATGGGTGTCTAGATCAGGTCACTCGTGACAAGTTCAAGGCTGTCAACCTGGAGTTTGATGATGTCTTCAATCCATCCATCTCCAAGAACAATGGTGCAAGCGGCAAAATTGAGGCTGTCGTCAACATTGGACCTACCCTTCCTCCTCAGCGCAAATTCAGACTCCCACAGTACAGCAGGAACACCCTTGAGGAATTACAAAACAACTTTGATGAGCTCGAAGCTGCCGATGTTTTTGCAAAGCCTGAGCAAGTCAATGTCCATGTAGAGTACCTGAATACCTCGTTCCTGGTAAAGAAGCCCAATGGCGGTAGCAGTTTTGTCACATCCTTCGAAGAAGTCGCTAAGTAGAGCAAACCTCAACCCTCCTTAATGCGGAATGTTGATCGTGTACTGCGTGAGATTGGAAAGTGGAAGTATATGATTGTCACTGATTTGCTCAAGTCTTTCTATCAGATCCCCCTAGCGTATTCATCTATGAAATACTGTGGAGTTGCGACCCCGTTTAAAGGCATTCGTGTTTACACTCGTTCTGCCATGGGAATGCCTGGCTCCGAAACCTACCTCGAAGAGCTGATGTCCAAAGTTCTGGGTGACCTCATTCAGGAGGGCTGTGTCGCGAAGATCGCTGATGACCTGTATGTCGGGGAAAACACCCTTATCGAGGTACTCAACAATTGGAGCAGAGTTCTTGCCCTTCTCCGAAAGAACAATCTGCGCTTGTCTGCCGCCAAAACAATCATCTGCCCCAAAACGGCCACCGTACTGGGCTGGGTGTGGTCTAGTTGCACCCTACAGGCTACCCCCACAAGTTGGCCGCCTTATCCTCGGTGGAGCCTCCTTCAACAGTGCAAGGCCTACGCTCTTTTATCGGAGCATACAAGGTCCTCAGCCGTGTGCTCCCAAGATTTGCGGAGCTGCTTGATCCCCATGACCAAGTCACTGCAGGGAAGGATTCCAGAGAAAAAATCGCCTGGTCAGACGAGTTACTGCTGACCTTTAAAGCCGCTCAACATGCGTTGAAAAACAACCGGACCATCACGATCCTCCGACCACGCGATGCCATATGGATTGTGACTGACGGCTCCATCAAGAATAAAGGCATTGCATTCACACTATATGTACACCGACACGGTCAGCTGTTCTTAGCTGGATTTTTCAGTGCCAAGCTTCGTCGGCATCAAGTGACTTGGTTGCCCTGCGAGCTTGAAGCCTTGGCTATTTTGGGCTGCAATTATGCATTTTGCCCCTGCACCATTCAATCGCCCCACTCCACTGAGGTACTCACGAATAACCGACCTTGTGTCTAAGCTTACGAAAAGCTCCAGAGAGGTGAATTATCGGCAGTTCCAGGGTAACTACCTTCCTGTTAACGCCCAGCCGCTATTATGTCCACTTACGTCATATTGCCGGAGTTGAGAGCCTACCCTCTGATTATGCTAGCCGAAACCCCAATGAATGCCTGGATTCTAGTTGTCAAATCTGCAAATTCATTGTCGTGCTCGAAGATTCCGTCGTTCGCAGCCTCTCCGTTAGCGATGTTCTCCAAGGCTCCGTTAAAATGCCATTCACAAGCCGTGCTGCTTGGCAGGCAACCCAACCCAACCTGTCCGTACTGATCCCGCTCCTGGTTTTTGTGCACTTGCCAACGACCCAATCCTCCTCTCCCACGGAAGCACCTTGAAGATCGGCCGTGTCAAGAATCCAAATACGAATCCTGTAGCTGAAAGTGCCATCGAGGAACTCAGTCTGGAGCTCCTTAACTTGTCGCCCGAGGGAGGACCAGTGTCTGACGACACTCTCGCACTAGCCACTGCTAACACAAACTCCTCCGTCCGGCGTGATGGCCTTTCGGCGCGTGAGGTCTGGACTCAACGTGACCAGCTAACAGGCCAGCAGTTACCCATAGTTGACGGTCAAATCATCCTTAGTCAGCATTTTTACCGCCAGCAGAACCACACACTTAGTACAAAATCTAAGGCGCGTGGCCGTACCAAAGTAACCTCAGCTGCTGTCTCTATTGGTGACTTAGTTTTCTTGAAGGGTGACAAAGACAAACTAAAGGCTCGTGAGAAATACCTCGTGGTCAGCGTCAGTAAGCACCTTACATGTGAGCTCCGGAAGTTCACGACCTCCCAGTTCCGCAGCAAAGTATGCTCTGTGCCTGTGTCCGAATGTTATCCCGTGGCCCCTACAGTTCTGGCTCAGTCACCACGGGGTCCCATCCGTGGCCCTGACAAGCCCTCTCCTTCAGATTCTGATGGGGTCAACGACCCTGTCATGCCACCAACACAACACTCTGTTGTTCCCGCACCTTCTTAAGTGGATACTAGGCCTCCAGCCTACAACAAACCCACGGTTCCCGAACCTGTGCATGATGTCTTACCTGTGCCGAAACTTCCTCCAGTTCCTACAGCCATTGCCCCAGCACCCTGCACTCCAGCCTCTGCTCCGGTTCCTTCTGCTGCACCACCACCACCACCACCTGAATCTGCTGTTGTCACTCCTCCAAGAAGGTCTGGCCGCCAACGCCATGCGCCCTTTTGGCACAATTCAGACTGGGTCTTAGAGTAGTGCACCAGGCTTTCGTGTCCTCCCTGGTAACACTGGCTGCGTCCCTTTACCATATAGTCTTACTGTTCTTCAACTCGTTTTTTTAGAAGGACAAATCTAAGGGACAAGCGACTGCACCCGTTGTGCGTATGTTAGTTACGTTTAGAAGGACAAACCTTTCATTGTTGTTGTTCTAGTTCAGGCCCTGTATATTTCTATACTTTGTTTTGCATGTTTGATCAGTTTTCTTCTATGCTTGCCCGCTAGGCCACAGAAAGAGAGCCAAGAGGCAACCACGTCACTTCGTCATCTACATTGTACGCAGCGGTTTCTATCGTTGCGCATGCGCTTGCACTTCCCATCTGTTCCATGTGCTCTCTTTTGATGGCTGTTGGACTTCTATTAAACCTACGAGTAAACGCGGTGTTTATCCTTTATTGGCGTTATTTTCTTCTGCGGAATTCTCTCCGCGACTTCATTCAAGCGGAGGCACTTTAATTTGCGAGCGGTACTTTGATAAATGCAAATTTTGCAATTATTCTACTCTATAGATAGAAAAAACATTTCGCAACAAAGGCACTCGATATGATATATGAATGGAATATTTCATTTCGCAGCTAGTGAATTTTCAATAACGGCGAAGTAGGAATCTAGATTATAGAAGAAAATACTTCGCAGTTGGTGAATTTTCATTAACGGCGAATCAGGACTCCCGATTATAGAATAGAAGGGAATATTTCGCAGTTAGTGAAATTTCATTAACGGCGAAGTAGGAATCCCCATTATAGAATAGAAGGAAATATTTCGCAGTTAGTGAATTATTATTAAGGGCTGGTTTACATTTTGACATAAGCATATTCATGAACATGAGTATAAGAAAAATATGTGAGCCGGGGTTACATAAGCACAAGGAATGGAACTTTTTCCATTTTCTTATGCTTATGCTTATGTTGTGAATACTTGAGTGTAAACCGAGCAGTACAAAAGCATAAGCGTAAGCATAATAGTTTTCTTGTCAGCGGAAATGCACAAAAAAATATTCAGTCCCGCTCTGCCCGTTCTGACAGAATCTGTCAGCTGAGAACATGGTGACGCAGATGACCGAAAAGTTGGCGGAATCCGTCCGCAATTATCCTTGTTTGTACAACAAAAAAATCAGCAGACTCTAAAGACAAAAACAAGCCTAGGTTGGTTATTTGTGCGATGGATAAAAGAATAAATATACATGAACAAATAGAATTAAGTTACAACATTTCTAAAATATTAATCACTACTTCTTTAAAGGTAAATTGTCTTATACAAATTTGTTTCGTATTCTTGATGTTTTCTGGTTTAAAAGTAAATCACGAGAAGATAGAAGCCTTTGTCCTGGGTAACAACATTTTTGGGGAGGTCCCATCGGACATGTACAATCGTTGTGAAGTCATTAAAATTTTAGGATCCATTTAAGTTATGACTGAAACCAAATAGATCATTTAAATTTCCGTCAAACTTTGGAAACAATTAAGAAAACAATAAACTTGAGGAAATGGAGAGGGCTTTCCCTTTTAGGGAGAATACAAATTGTGAAAACTTTTATTTTTCCCAAGTTAATGTTCCGCGCATTTGTAATTTCTGTTTCTACTGAGTTAATTAAGGAGGCTAATTCAATTAGTTATAATTTCAGGTGGAATGGGCGAGAGAAGGTGAAACGAAATGCACTTACAGCGGATATTGAGAAAGGGGATCTCGGGGGGGGTACTTTAGAAATTTCTGGGTGGTGATGTGCCGCTGGAACCCTGAAACCCTTAGCCTATACCAGAGCTGGTGCAGCTGAATTTTGCTACCCTATACTAGAGTAAACCCCCCAAATCACTCCTAATCTAGAGTAGCTGTATTCCACTAGCACAGTCTAGCCAAAACAAAACCTTATACCACAATCGTTTCTCTCTCCCAAAATGAGTTTATTTATACTAGTTCATTTTTTTTTTTTCTCAACCAACTGGTCAGTTTCGTGAAAAATGATACCCTATTCTAGACCGAAACGCTCTGATTTATACACCCTATGCTAGAGTAAACTGCTTGAAAACCATACCCTTCACTGCGGCACATACTTATATAGCCCATATATGGCAGTACCCCCCCGGGGGGGATCTACACATGCTTGATATTGAGTCTGATCCGAACAGTTGTTGAGGTCAATAATATGGACAATATGGTGCAACAGATCAACAAGGACTTAGAAAAAGTCGCAAGCTGGTGCTGCTACAACAGCCTTCTTATAAACCCAGAGAAAACCAAGCTGCTGGTGTTGGGCATACGTCAGATGCTTCAGAGGCTGCCCGCTGATTTTCATGTGACCCTCCTTGGAAGAAAGGTGGCTCCATCTTCTTCTGCTCGAGACCTTGGCCTGCAGGTGGACACTGAGTACTCTAAGCTATGACAGGAACGCATTACCCGGAGCGTGCAACTCCCATACTAGGACTGTGAAACGGCGTTTTCACAAGTAAGGTTATTTTTAGATCGTCTCTCCCGCGAATTGGTTCGGGAGAGCCAATCGCAAACCAGTGCATGATTGATATGTAGCATAATAATCGCCTGTAGCGACAACGAACATAGCCGACATACACGAGTCTTCATCGAAGTGTTTGGACAGCATTTCTGACGATAGTCAAGGTATTTACACAGAGAGTAGTAGCTCCGATGAGATAACTGAGACAGTGGAAACAACTTTTTTCGCGAGAGAGGCCGCTCTAAAAATAAACTTACTTCTGAAAACGCCGTGGCCTGAACCTATAGCAGTTTCACTCTCCGGGTGATGGGCTCCTGGCTATGATGAACATGTCTCCCAAACTGTGTCCTCGTGCATAGATAGCTTATGTCAGATTAATAGGGTAAAGCATCTGTTTGATGCCAGTACGTTAGAATGGGTTATGAATGCTTTAGTGTTTAGCAAGTTATGTATCGGTCAAATCGAAGCTTCAACATCCCCCCCCCCCCGGGCATACCCCGGGCATTTGACACCTTTGCCGTCCCGGGGAGGAGGGAATTTGATCATCAGAGTCTTCCAGGGGGTGGGGCATTTGATCTCCATGCCTAGGGGGTAGGGAATTTGAACGTAGCCTCGGTTTCATGTGAAATCTATGGTTGCCTCGCACGTGGTGAGCTAGCGATCATGGCGGACTCGTTAGAAGATTTCCAAGGGAAAGATTGTGCCTTTGTAGCGAGTTGGTTGCAAAAAAAGGGATTAAACAAACTTCGTGCAGTTTTTGAAGGTATTTAAATTTTGATATTTGTAATATTGGATTCAGGCTTTAAATATATAGAGGATATTACACGGTGGCGAGAAGATATGAATTTTATGTTCGAGTGGCAAGAACAATATCACACGAGTGAGCGAAGCGAACGAGTGAGATATTGTTCTTGCCACGAGAGGATTCAGGCTTTAAATATATAGAGGATATTACACGGTGGCGAGAAGATATGAATTTTATGTTCGAGTGGCAAGAACAATATCACACGAGTGAGCGAAGCGAACGAGTGAGATATTGTTCTTGCCACGAGAACATAAAACTCATATCTTCCAGCCAACGTGTAATGTTCTTTTTATTATATGGAGAAACCAATTCAACAAAAGCAAAACGCGGGAATCGTGACGTCATTGAACGATACGACACTCACAAAGGTGACATACGGAAAATACGCCACTCGGGTCCCGGATGAAGTGGCGTATGGAATCTACGAGTGGTTTAGTTCCCAGTAAAACACTCTTCTCCATATAATAAATGAAGGTATTAAGTTGTGTTTACAATGAAACACAATACCTAATCATGTCCCCGGGGTGGGGGTATTTGAACACCTAAATGAACCCTAGTGTGGGGCATTTGAACGGTATTTTGGCCCGGGTAGGGGGGAATTTGAACAATAAGTCAAATGCCCGGGGGTTTGCCCGGGGGGGGGGGGGGGCATGTTGAAGCTTCGATTTGACCGATACATCGTACTACTGTTTTCCGGTGTGGTCTAACGCTGCAAAGAAAAACATCTCAAAGCTGTAGAAAGTGCAAAATTTTGCTGGTATGATTATTACTGGAAAGCGGAAATTTGATCATATAACACCGGTATTAAGAGAGTTAAGATCCCGGGGGACGTGCGGCCAGTCAGGGTATGTTTTTCGGGATTTTTGTCTTAAACAGGGTATCGAATTTATCATTTTTTGTCTTAATCAGGGTATCGATTTATCAATTTTTGTCTTAAACAGGATATCTTTTCTTGGACGATAAACAGCAAAATTTTTACAAGCTCTAATGTTAATTAATATTGACTTCCGTTGACTTTGGCATTGATGCCAGGCACATTAAATTTCCAATTTAATTTTCAAGTGTCTTAAACAGGGTATCAAAAATCAGAATTCTGTCTTAAATAGGGCAGGAAAATCAGCGATATTTGTCTTAAACAGGGTCAGGGTATGAGGGGGCGCGACGCACCTCTCCAACCAGGGATATATCGAGTACCCCCCCGGGGTTAAGATGGCTCCCCGTGACCAGTTTTCTGAAGTATAAACTCAGGGTTTTAGCGTTTAAATGTGTTAAGGGGTTAGCGCCTAGTTATCTATGTAATATAATCAAGACACGTGCTTGTGTTCATGACCGCAATACCAGATATAAGAATGACCTGAACATTCCAGCGTATAAGTCAGGTTCTGGGCAACGCACATTTCTATACCGCGCAACGAGCTTCTGGAATTCTCTTCCACGCGAAATAACGGAAAGTGATAGTTTACCAATACTTAAGAGACATTTAAAGGAATTTCTTAATAGTTTTCAATTAGCAATTCAATACATTTTAATATTTTTAATCCTTAATTTTCAATGTATTTTCTATTTCAATTAGTTTTTTAAAAACCATTTAGTGGAAAAGCTAATAAATATTTAAGCTTATGCTTATGCTAACAAAAAGAGTCACTTGCTTAAAGCGATTTCTGGAAGATTATCGCAGCCCTTGGAAAACAATTTTAAACAACCGTCTTTTGCCAGTTGGAGGGCGTTTTATGTTGCACTGTAATTTCGAAACCTCTAAATTAAATGTAAATTTACCAATGTATTATAGTCAATGTTTTGAAGCGTAGTCAGAGCTAAGAGCTAAAACGCCAACTCTTTACACGATATAGTAAATGAGATCCTTTGGCATAACAGGTTTTGCTGTATAGTGACAAAAAATCAATATACCGGAGAGATATAGCGGAATAAGGGTTTTTAAAAGTTGGAGATTTAATTTCGGCAAACGCTTTGGCATCTGATTGTTTGCACTCGGGTTTAAATCCTGAGCAAAATTTCTTTGTGATGAGGATTGTTAACTCAATCCCGTCACACTGGCGTTTAACTATTAAAACATCAATTTTGCCGTTAATAATCGAACCGATACCATATGACCTCTGTAGGAGAATAAATCAATTCAAAGGAAAAAAGTATACCCGCCCACCGCTCAACAAAGATTTATGGAAAAGTACCCAAACATGCTCACTGATCAGTTGAAAGAAAACGAAACGAAAAACTATGTCGTCTTGGTATAGTCGAGTCTCCCTTTTGTGCTCTCTGCCTGAGGTGGAATCCGTAGAGGATTTGCTCTTTTCCTGCACCAAATCCTCAGAGTTTTGGAAATCCGCCCTGTCTTGGCTGAGAGACAATAATATATATGTTGGGAATTTGACCGAAACTGATCTGATATTTCGTAAATTTGATGTTATTGAGGATTTCTTCTTGGGCAATCATATGCTATTGTTAGGCAAACATTACATTTACTCTAGGAAATACCAGAATAACACGCCATCCTTTCCGGGCTTCTTCGCCAAAATTCGACGTGTGTTTAATATTGAACTTTATATCGCCAGGAAGAGATAAACTCTCTCTTCACTTTAAAAAATGGGAAAAGTTAGTAAATGTTTTGCAGCCTAAACAAGCTTAATGCAAAATTAAGTTCAGTATTGTTGCTAAGTGGCCTTGTGGTGAGTGGTATGCGTGGGTGTGCGTGGATTTTGGCAAATGTTAGAGTGAATTCTTGTTACTCGTCTGTAAATTTATTTATTTATTTTTTCTCCTTGTGTTGTAAAAATGTTTTTTTGAAATGTGCTTAAAAAATGAATAAATATGTTCAAATGACAAAAAAAAAAACGTTTTAACGTTTTTTACCCATCTATTCACTAAACGTACACATTGCAATATTCGCCTTTACAAGTACCTGAAATAAAATTCTGTCTCTCAGTTTTCATTCTTGTGCAAGATTACAATAATCACCTTGTGTCTTTTTCCTGTAAAAATGTCCCTTATCCAGACCTTTTACGGTTTTCTTTGTCTTTGTCTTTGCATAAGCAATCTTCTTCGATTTCTACGGCTTATCAACAGTAACAACAATCCAATTTCCACTTCGTCATCCGCCATCTTTGATTCCCGAGAAGTGCACTGCGCCAACGCAATAGCCATCCTTAAGTTCATTATTTTACTATTATTAACGCTATTCGGAGTTCCTTTCATCTTGTACAAAATAAGCCTGAAATTTCTGAAAGGATCGGCACATGAACGAGTACGCTCTTAGACCAAACGACACCGACTCTGAGTTATCAGTGGAAACTTTGTGTGCTTGTTTTAAGTGTCTGGCACACCTTTATAATTTCTAACCACCAGGAAAGGAAATGAAGACAAACTGGGTTCTGGAAAGTTCGAGTTGCACGTTTTCACACAGTGAAGATTGTGTCTGTGCTGATTCAGCAGATTTGCTGGTATTATCGGCCGCAATGTCACTTTCTGCTTCGCAATAACTCACTCGAGCAGTCAATAAATGTTAGCAGATTTTCTCATGGTCAATTTGTAAAGACCAAGAAGTCTGCTTAGATACTGACAGGAGCCCAGATACTGACACATTGGATTCGTCGCATCATGGTAACGACTTAACAAGTGCATTTCCTGTTTTGACACCACATTTCAAAACTGGTCTTTTCAAAACAACTTTTCTGTAAATGGTTGTTTTACCAAGCTACGTACAGTACAGCCCAAAAATAATGCACGCGTAAGAAGTGGCGCAAGAAGTCCTTGCGCCGCAAGAACATGCAAGCCGCGGTTTACCCACAAGAACTTTTGAAACGCAAGAAGTTGAAAGTCTAACCGCAAGAAGACGCAAGAACTTATAGATCTTACCGCAAGCCGCAAGAAGGCGCAAGAAGTTGCTGCAGGTTAAACCGTCAAGATCTGTTTGTGTTGCCGTGTGGTCGAAAGTATGCTCAGCTCTTGCTCGAACACGCTCGCTTATTTCGCGTACTCACGTACAAACCTGGCCCAGGTTGTCCGAAGGATGGATAACGATATCCACCGGGTTTATTACTATCAAGTGGATAAATGTTAACAAAACAAACCGCGCTATCCACTAGACAGTGATTTATTCAGTTGATTGTACTATTCACTTTTCGAACCCGGGCCTGGGCTACATGTAACCACGAGCGTGTTCACGTCACTTAAGAGAAAAAGCCCTTCGATTACGCTAACTTCATAATTACGCGACAATCACAAAACATCTCCAAATAATGAAGCTGCTGAGGAAACAATCCACGAATAAAATTGTTATTAACCTGGCTTCCACCGTTTTTTTTTTTCTTTCTTCTTGCGTGATCTGTGAGCGAAGACAACTTTCGTTTTTCAACTTTCGCTTTTCAGTTCAGAAGCCGTGACCTCCGGATCCCGCCTAATGCAAAATTAGAATTTGGCGCGAAAACACGTCACCAAACTATTTTTTGCGAAAAACAAAGGAAATTTTCCCTGTAACAGTCATTACTTCTGTTTGGTTAAATTGGCCTATTCTCTTCAAAATTCAATTCAGGATAATGCATCGAAACACAATGATCCAAAAGGTTATATCCTGTTCCGAATATCTGGTTTCTGAAACGGGACAAAAATGTAGAGATTGTGAAATTGTGAAACCGTCACGCAGAAAGACTTGGCTCGAATGGCTTCGGAGACATGTTGAATATTATTTTTGTGATCAGTGCAGCTTTCTTCCACCGTTTTATTTTTTCTGCATGTTCAGGAAACGGCATTGTATCGAGGAAAAGTAAACGAGACGGCTCGCAGCAATTCGTTGCGCACGCCGTAAAAATTTGTTTTAACCTCGGGGTTTGAGTTTTCGAGACACCCAGAGGGTCTTAGTTTTTTAAGACTGAGGTCTGAGTTTTCGAGACACCCCTGTAGACCTCGTTTAATTAAGATAGTCGTATGTCGATAAGGCAAACGTAAGCTTATATAAATTCGGACTGAATCGAAACTCATGGAGAAGATTCGTTGTTTTCAGCGGTTCACATCACGCAAAAACTTCAGTCTCAACCTAAAGTTTAATCAAGGGTTAAGAATTTATCGCTATAGTAATTCTTCCGGTAAGTGCTGGAAAAATACAAATTCGACCGCGCCTTTCGCCGTCGCATGCAGCGTCTTATTACGCTTAATTCTTTGCGTACTACAATGTTAGCGCAAAGAAGTTCTTGCGGTTTGAAAATCCCACCGCAAATAAGTTCTTGCGTTTCGAAAATCCTACCGCAAAGAAGTTCTTGCGGTTTTAACTTCTAACCGCAAGAACTACGTGCATTATTTTTGGGCTGTACTGTACAGTGACATCTGTGTCATGCTGTTAAATCATCAGGTGTGCAGCTGTGCTCCATAGCAGGTCTTGTCTCTTCTACTGGGTTCTTCAAATACTGGATAAAAGAATATGTAAAAATATATTTTAAACTCTTGGGCAATCAGTTAGTGAAATTTCCAGATGCTTTGTACTTGTGGTTGCTTATGCAAACTGCTTTTTATAGGGCTTTTATTTTTTTCATGGTCAACAAAAATGCAACAGAAAGGAAGTAGGCCAATATCCAGTCATCTTGACCTCACACTTGGTCAATAAAGCATATTTGTTATATATGGCTGGTTCTGCAAGCAGGCAAGTTAAGGTGAATCCTGAGTCCTGATTGGCTATCCGAGTGGGCAAGGTGGGCCTATCTTGGTGAATAAAAGTGCTCAAAGAGTAAGACAAGCTATAGTAATTCTTCCGGTAAGTGCTGGAAAAATACAAATTCGACCGCGCCTTTCGCCGTCGCATGCAGCGTCTTATTACGCTTAATTCTTTCCAGTCATCTTGACCTCACACTTGGTCAATAAAGCATATTTGTTATATATGGCTGGTTCTGCAAGCAGGCAAGTTAAGGTGAATCCTGAGTCCTGATTGGCTATCCGAGTGGGCAAGGTGGGCCTATCTTGGTGAATAAAAGTGCTCAAAGAGTAAGACAAGCTATAGTAATTCTTCCGGTAGGTGCTGGAAAAATACAAATTCGACCGCGCCTTTCGCCGTCGCATGCAGCGTCTTATTACGCTTAATTCTTTCCAGTCATCTTGACCTCACACTTGGTCAATAAAGCATATTTGTTATATATGGCTGGTTCTGCAAGCAGGCAAGTTAAGGTGAATCCTGAGTCCTGATTGGCTATCCGAGTGGGCAAGGTGGGCCTATCTTGGTGAATAAAAGTGCTCAAAGAGTAAGAACTTGGGCAATATGCAGCCATTTTGACCCCATACTTGGTCAGTAATGCATACATATATACGTCAAGACTTTTATTGTGTGATTCCAGAAAATATCCATACCCCCCCCCCCCCCCACGGATGGTTAATGGAAATTCCTAGGGGGTGGGGGGGGCTAAAGGGTAGAAATTTCCGAGGGGTATGGGGGATGCCCACGAGAGGAATTTTCCACAGGGTTGTAAAAGATGCGATCGATCTTACGAGGTACTTACGTGGATTATTTTGATTTGTAGCACAACAAAAATAAGAAATAGATGCCTTTTCGAGAAAAATTTAAAGAAGTTTGTCTCAAAACGTTTTTTTCTTTGCTGGGCGTTCGCTATCATCTTTCCGACGACGAACGGTCACTTCATTTTTGCTCGCACTGTACTGTGTTTACACGTGAAAAATCAAGATGGCTGACCGTAGCATATTAATACCCAGACCCCTAGGTTCTCTCTGCCTACCGGAAGAAAACATGATTTTACAACGGAAGTTCATTCATTCATTCTTTATTTCCCATAAAGTTGATCTATAAACTAGAACTTTAAACGCGCAAAATTATAGAGAAAGCAACGACTTTAAAAACACATGGTCGAAAATCTCCAAATGCGGCTATTTAAGGCCATGAAAAAGAAAATAGGAAATTCCTGGGGGGTGGGGGGCTTATACATGACCCCTCTGGAACAGAAATTCTGAGGGGGTGGGGGGATCTAATTGGAAGAACCATCCGTTGGGAGGTGGGGGTATGGATATTTTCTGGAATCACACATTGTCAAAAAATAGTATTGTTACCGCAACAAACCTGCTTCTTAGAAATGTCAATAGTTTGTGGACCAGTAGTAAATATCAGCTCTTGTCTTTCATCCACAAGACTTGCTATGATCTCCATATGAGTTGCATTACAAATTGGCAGGGTAAAGACAACTTTCTCTGGGAAATTCATCTCTATGATTTTTTGTCTTTTGACCTGTAGTGATGGAGTTAGTACAAAAATATTAAATGCTACATGTATTTAATATGTACATAAAATGGTTAGTAATTGATAATCATAAAGATTCAACTTAAAATGCAAAGTTGTTGGTCACAAATTTATACACTTGAAAATTTCTAATTAGGGGTTTGGCACAAGTTGGTGGATAAATTGATTTTGACCCTTTATGGTAAATGCCCACATTAGCCAGTGCAACTCATATGGCCAGAGCAGGCCCAGCTCCTGCAGCATGAAGTGCTGATAGAAGGAGATTTGTATTTTTGATCCCTCTGGATAGGGAGCTACCCATTGCAGGGTGACTGTAACCCCAGCATTATATCATCAGTACCTAATATTTTTACACCTAGGCAGAGAGAAACATGCAGTGTTGAGTTAATTGTTTTATACATGAACAGTCAACTCAGCTTCAACCATGACCCTACCAGCTGATTGAAAGTCCAACATATGATTCTTATCTTTGAACAGTATTTTCCCCTGAGTCAGTCATTTTAGTGTCTGTGTGAGTTGGTAGAGAGAGGGTGAAAGGAGGGAAAAGGAGAAAGCAAGCTTAATTTACCTTCCTCTCTTTCCCTTCTACACTTTCCATGATGCTTAAATTAACCCCTGTTGTAGTGAACTCAACATACTGGGGCCGGTTGTTCGAAGACCAATTAGTGCTAACACATGGTTAACTTTTAACATGAGTTTCTTTTCCACTTGTGAAAAAGCATTTTCTCCTCTAAATTTCTCTATTTTATTCAGAGCACACAATCATCAAATTGTATTCAAAAAGAATTATACACAATGTGCTTTTTTAGTTCTCATATCTGCATTTAAAATTCACACTAACCCTGGGTTACCTTAACCCTGCTTCGAACAACCTGGCCCTGGTCAACATGATAAACAGCCAGGTACATGACATATACACTACTCACTAGATACCATTAATTAGTATGAGTCAAACTGTTATTAATAATTTTATTCCTTTTTCTGAGTTAAAACATGATGAGGCTTTGTTGTAGCATCTTTATTTCCATTAATACTGACAGTCATGATAATAATTATCATGTGATAATTACTACCTCTTTTGAAGCTGCAAAATCTCCCAGATCCAGTTTGGCAACTATCAAATTAGATCTCTCTTCCTTCCAACAGAAGACTTGTGAAGAAACCTTGCGTAAGCAGAGGTGATGTTGCTCTTCCTGCAATAGTCAAGTCAGTTGGTTTAATATCATTTTCCCAATATTTTGCCTTGAACTAAAATACCTTTTCTCAGGTGGTAGCTACATGTATTTCTAGCTATAAAAAGTGTCAGGAAACATTAATCTAGCTATAAAATTTGTCAACGACCCTAAGGATACATGGAATGGACGTTATTGTATATTTCTTCAGATTGAGAATCATATTAATATTGCCTTGCTGATACACATGCAACAAAACAACTTTAATGGCACACATAGCTTGATGCTATGCTGGTTTGAAATGATGGATCCCAGGTAAAATGTCAGGCAGGATCCAGGTGGGATCCCACCATTCCCACCTGGGATTAAAAATTAATCCCGCCTGAGATCCCGCCATAAACACAGGATTTTCATGTCCCACCTGGGATCCCAGGTGGGATCCACACATCCCACCAGGGATCATTCATCCCTCCCTAGGATCGCAGGCAGGATTACTACATGCCATCCGGGATCACACATTCCCACCTGGATCTTTCATGGGATTTACACATTCCACTCAAGATCTTTTGAAGGATTCATGCTTGCCACCTGGGATCATATGGATAATTTCATAGTACTGCAATTGTCATTTTAGGTGATTCATTTCTACTTGGAAGTCTGGAATGTAAGAAAATAATTTTTTTACAGCCATGCATTTTGGGGGTGTTTGACATCATGTTGTGCAGTGACATTATGTATATTACTGTAGTCTGCGTCAGCTGAGGCTGGAGTTCATAATTTTTTCTCCACCAGGTCGATCGCTAACAAAATTCAGGGTTCTGTCCTCGTGTACCGGTACACAAGAGCCGATACAAAAGACGAAACAATACATTAGTGCTAAACAGTGACTCCTAAACAAAGAAAATACAATGGCTATTCTCTTGTGTACCAGTAAACGAGGACTGAACCAAATTCAGGCTCATCCTCGGTGTAAAAACCTGTTACATTCACGAACGACGTAAAACAAAGAAAACAAAAGAGAAAAAACAATAGATAGTAGGAAAATAATAGTGAAGAAACAAAGAAAAACTTCACAGGTTTTTACACCGAGGTAAACCCCAAATTCAGGCACCGCGCGACTCGAAGCTGATATTCTAAACAGCTCGTTTGTACTCACTTTATAAACTTGGGAGACCAATAGAGCACTTAACGAAACCCTTCTTTTCGTAAATCCTATGAATTGAAGAATTATTTTGACTAGGATGGTCCCTTCTGAAGCAAGAGCTAATACCCACTCGCGGCCACTCATCCGCCATATTGAAATAAAGCAGCTGTCAAGGCCCTGGAACGGGATGCATGTCTGCTAAACCAATCAGAACATGCAATTTCTCATGTCCATGGTGGCCCATTGGTGCCATAAGAGAATTCGCTGAATCAGGAGCCCATTACCCGGGCTCCTGGCTGAATTCATTTAAAACTGTGAAATGTATTTATTTATTTATTTTTATTTTTTTAATTTTTTTAATTTTCTTTTATGTTGTTGTTGTTATTAAAAAAAAAGAAGAATCTCGTGGCCCATCAGTGCCATAGACCACACTGCTGTTCGGGCAGGTTGTGAGCAGGAGGTTAGTACTGTTGTTGAAGCGTTAACACGAGTGGAACAAATCCGAGAGCCTGGCACAGGCTAACATCAAACAAGCGTGTAAATAACACTTTAAGTCAGAACTTGATTGTGACGTTTTGGCTGGAGAATGAGGTCCTTCGTACACCGAAGTATCCCAGATTAAAAACTGGAAGATAATTCATGTGCGTTTTGTTGAGCGTGAGCCTGAGGTTCAAGTCGAGGCAAGATTTCCGCACAGGTCCCTACTTCATTATGCATACGCTCCTTTGTTTCAAGAAAACAATAGCGATAACAATAGACGTCCTTCGGGACAATTGCGCTTTGTTTGTTCTTCTTAGAAGTTTTTTTTCTAAGTCTATCTGGACTTGAAAAAAATCCTTACAATTTCCGACTAAAATACGGAAAATCGAACATTTCTAACGGAATTTTTGCAGTTTTCCTGCAATTTTAGCCATTTGTCAATGTCAAAATAATCGAAAGACGTCGAGTTATAAGAAATCGTTGTATAAATACGCTCCAAATTCATACATAGATTACTTCACTGAAATTAAGTCTAATATCTCTTTCTTTTTCAAGTTTTGCTTTACATATGCTTGAAGATCGCTTTTTAATTCGAAATCCTCTTCCCATTCTTTGTTCCTGATACGCGCCATTTTTATCTTTCTTGCCCGAACAGCAGTGTGGTCTATGGCACTGATGGGCCTATGGCACTGATGGGCCACGAGCTTCCTTTTTTTTTTTAATAACAACAAAAATAAAAAATAAGTAAATAAATTTCACAGTTTTTAATGAATTCAGCGAATTCTCTTATGGCACTAACGGACGGACCATTAAAAAAGTGATGGGGGGGTGGGAGTGGGGAATTTTCAGCTTGCACGAATTTTTTTTTCGCTCACTGCTTGTGCACAGGTGTTGTGCAGGAATTTTTTTTCAGGTGAACCCCTCTGCACGTTTTGTTTTTACTACGTGTGAAATAGTCACAATTGGACCTTCCTTTTGCATGAATTATTTTTTTTACCTTCTTCTTTGCATGAATTTTTTTTCTTGGCATTTTCCCTTGCATGGTTTTTTTTGTTTTTTTTTTTCCCCACCCCACCCCTATCACTTTTTTAATGGTCCGTCCCTAATGGGCCACCATACATGTGACTTCCGGTCTGAAGCAAGATCAAGCGGTTGAATTTGAAAATCGGTTATTGATCATGCAGTCCCCGCGGACGACATAAACTTGCACGTATGATACGTGGATGAAATCAAACGTTTTCAAAGGCTTGGTGCGAGGGAAAGCCGTATAAATTAACAAGTATTTTGGAAAAACAGGCTTAAGATTTATCTGGGAATCATTCAAAGGCGCGCAATTCGTGGTGAGTACAACACTGCCTTCCTTTGAGAGAGGTACGATATTATCAAAATATCGATACGGATATCATAATATCAAATGCTGGCCTAGATGTGACTACGTGTGGAGGGGTTGATATTTTGATATATCATGATAATATCAGAATATGTTAATATCAAAATATCGATACGGATATCATAATATCAAATGTTGGCCTAGATGTATCATAATATCAAATGTTGGCCCAGACGTGACTAAGTGTGGAGGGGCTTGATATTTTGATATATCATGATAATATCATGATAATATCAAAATATCGATACAGATATCATAATATCAAATGTTGGCCTAGATGTGACTACCTGTGGAGGGGCTTGATATTTTGATATATCATGATAATATCAGAATATCATGATAATATCAAAATGTCAGTCGAAACCAATATCATCATATTATGATATTGGTTTCAATATTTTAATATTATCATTATATTCTGATATTATCAAATGTCACATTTTGATATAGTTATCATGATAATATCAAAATCTCAAAATCTCTTAGTTAATTTGATATTTTGATATTCTGCAATCCCGCACCTTGGTGCTTCCTTTGTACTTTACTCGCACATTCTATATACACTGTAGCTTTGATTTAACTTTAAAGACACTTGGAAGGGGCTATATGCTGATTCCAATGAATACAATGGACTCTTGTTATTCATCAGTACGTTAATAAGTGGACGGGTATTCTGAATTCTTGCCGAGCTTAAGTAATAATATCATGACATAGTGAAAGTAACATGAACTCGGACGCTGCTTCATAACTGCATGTTAATTTGTGTATTAAGAATATTTCCAAAAGCTGGCTTATTTTGGCTTACAAATTAAGCACCCTATTAGATTTTACTTTACTTTTTAAAGTGGATTCTGGTTTATAAATAGCAGAAACTGGAGCAAAAGATTATCACAGATAAAGAATAGAGAGTGAGAAAACTACGGCTTTGGGACACAGAGATTTAATCAAAGATTTGATAGATAAATTTAGGTTACAAGCTAAATTTATCTATCAATAATTTACTCAGAAATATTTTACTGATTAAGTTTTGTCGAGACTGCTAATGCTAGCACACACTAGTAGAATATTAAGCAATAATAAAAGAAAATTTCTGGGACACAGAGATTTAATCAAAGATTTGATAGATAAATTTAGGTTACAAGCTAAATTTATCTATCAATAATTTACTCAGAAATATTTTACTGATTAAGTTTTGTCGAGACTGCTAATGCTAGCACACACTAGTAGAATATTAAGCAATAATAAAAGAAAATTTCTGGGACACAGAGATTTAATCAAAGATTTGATAGATAAATTTAGGTTACAAGCTAAATTTATCTATCAATAATTTACTCAGAAATATTTTACTGATTAAGTTTTGTGGAGACTGCTAATGCTAGCACACATTAGTAGAATATTAAGCAATAATAAAAGAAAATTCCTGTGTCCCAGAAATATTAGCTAATATTTTTTAGCTTGTAACGTAAATTTATCTATCAAAACTTAATCAATAATTTACTCAGAAATATTTTACTGATTAAGTTTTGTGGAGACTGCTAATGCTAGCACACATTAGTAGAATATTAAGCAATAATAAAAGAAAATTCCTGTGTCCCAGAAATATTAGCTAATATTTATAAAGTAATATTTCTGGGACACATAAATTAAACTGCTTAAAACTTGATTTAAAGATTAAAAAATATTTACAAAAGTAATTATGGAACAATTAAAAGATTTATATAATTATGAACTAAAAAGAATCGCGAAAGAGTTACAAATAAAAGGAAGATCAAAAATGAATAAAGAAGATTTTATTAATGAGTTTAAAAAATTTAAAGAGGAGGAAATTATTAATTTAATTGAAAAAGTTACTACTACTAGCATTTATATTTGTATTCATGGAAAACTTAAATATTTTTGTAAAGAATGCGGTGGATCACAAATATGCGAACATGATAGAATTAAGTATGCTTGTAAAAAGTGTAGGGGATCGCAAGTATGCAAACACAATAAATATAAGTATCGTTGTAAAGAATGTGGAGGATCGCAAATATGCAAACATAATAAACAAAAACAACAATGTAAAGAATGCGGGGGATCGCAAATATGTGAGCATGGAAAACAAAAAGCTTCTTGTAAGGAATGTAGAATAAAATTAGAAATGAATTATGATTTAAAGATATAAAATATAAAATAAAATGGAAGAACTAACAATTGAACAATATAATGGGAAAAGAATTCTTAGTTTTGAGTATTTTAATGATAAAAAACTGGGTTTTTATTATTTTATAGAGTCAATCAAGAAAGATTTGTTAAAAAAGATATCAAAAAATCGTTGTTTTATTGATGAAGAAAAAATCTGTATTTATTTTGAAGTTTGTTATTATAATAATGAATATTATGATGATGAAATCGTTATTTCTTATTACACTGATATGAATTTTGGTGTGAATGGTATATGTGTTGATAAGTTTGTAAAAGATTTATTAAAATGTGCTGATGAAGATTATAATGAATGGTTAAAAGAATATGTTGATGATAATTTTGGAGGTGCTTATCATTATGTTAATGAAGATTATGTTCGTTTGGATGGTTATGATGAATATTATGGCAGGGATGGTAAATATATTGGTTATTATGATAAGGAATGTAATATTAATAAGTTTGATAACAATTTTATTATTGAAGCAATTGATTTTATTATATACACAAACTCATATAAGATACTACATAAAGAGAAATTTTTCATAAGATTTCAAGATGAATTAACGAATGTTGCATGGAGTCCAGATAGAACTAATTATTTAGATTGGTGTCTAGATTTTGAAGAGTTAAGAGATTTGAAAGAAAGATGGAGTAATAATTAAAAACTAATTATGTTATATAACCTAAATAATGGTTACATAACAAAAATTTATCTAAATCTTAAACTAAAAGTTATGGGAGAACCCTTAAGATCAAGTTTTTCCCATTCATTATCTAATATGGTTAAATCAAAGTGGTTTATAAGACTCTCATAATTTCGAACTGGAATTGTTGGATAATCCTTTGAGGGTATGTTTGCAAGTAGGTGTGATGGTGAGAGTTTCACAAGCTCTGAATATTTGGTTTTATTAATATATGAAGACTTATTATCAACTATACTACACATAAGTCTCAGAGGTTCCTTAATCTGAATATTTATGGGGTATAATTTACCAGGATTTATAACTTCAGGAACACCTAAACCAATCGACAATCCTCTAGTAAGTCTAATTTTGAAGTTCTTATTTGAATATAGATAATCAAAAGTATCAGTCTCAATTATTGTTATCTTTTCCGTATCAGGATCATTAAGAAAGACTGATTGAATATTACGAAGAGAATATGTGCCGGGTTGAATTATTATGAAGCCCTGATTCTTATCATTGAATATTATCTGTTTATCCTTGAAATTAATCAATCTTTTAGTTTTTATATTGCAATCCAGAAGCTGTATCTCTCGAATATTTTTCAGCGGAGGATCTAAATAAATCCTACTTTCTGACTCATACATGGTAATACTTAACATTTTGTTTTGATTACATAATATTAATCTTTAGATTTCTATAATCAAAACATTAACGAAATAAAAACCAAGCTATTGCACCGCCAAAAACCATAAATACTATCAGATTATCTTCATGTTCCGACTGGAGGGAGGGTTGAGTTGATTTAATATTATTTTCTGGTTTAATTGGATCTGTTTGTGTTGTTTCTGATGGTGGTTTGTTTTCGGTTTTATGTGGTAATGAAACTTTTGAAGCCCCCAAATTATGACTTATTCCAACAGGTTTTGTTTCAGTATTTAATGAATTATTTACCCCAAAATTCATATCTTCAGTGGCTTTCATGAGTTTGTTGTTATATCCAACAACACTTTCTGTATTTATAATCATATTACTCGGCATCAACCAAACACCAGGCGCGATAGCTAAATCAAGTCGTAATTTAGTTTCATACACAGATTTTTGGTAATTTTTAATAGAATTAGAAATATCATTTTCTATAACAGAACTTTCAAATAAGTCTAAGAATTCTTGTTGAGTCTCTATCGCTCCACCACCATTACCATAAATTGAATTTCTAGTGTTTACTTGTGCCCCCAATATGCAGTATACAAAAGCTTCAGCTGATCGATTTAATCTTCCAAGTCCAGCTTTAGTGAGCCCATGTCCGCTTGTTGGGATAAACCAAGCATATTTAAAATCGGCAAAGTCATCGTTACGGATAAATGAAATGAGATTACCCTTTTCTTTCTTACCTCCTTCATCAGCGAATTTACCGCCTTCACCGGGCCATTGATCTGCTTCAAAATCATAATTTCTTACAATATGTATATTTTGATATCCCCCTCCTTTCCCATGATATCCTGCACCGTAATCAAGGAATATATCTCCTAATCCTGAATTTCTTCCACCTTTCCATCTAAAGTCAGCTGAAGTACTAACTCCAAATTCAGCGCACAATCGTTGATATGCAACTTTACTATATGGATTATTATTTATCACAAAAGGTTGTTCGTTGGGTAAAGGTAGTTTCATTTCATACAATATTCGTCTTATTGTAAAATATATATGAAACTTTATGAAGCTGTTCACTACTTTAGGATAATTTAAACTTTCAAAAGGACTTATCCCACAGCCAGATGTAGCACACCAAACCGCAAAGTTAAGCTGTTGAGGCCAATAATTAATATCAGGATTATTCAACCATCTTCTACTTTGTTTTGCAGTATTGAATGTTACAACTTGGGATGTAAATATGTTTCTCATTTTTGCTGTGAATTTCTTTGTATTTGAAACGTATATATCCAGCGACGTTAGCATTTTTGTTATATCAGTTGTAAAGTCATCAAAGTTAATAGCTGGTATTGAGTATGTTTGATTTGTAATGGATAAACTTTTTGGAAATGAACCAACCTTAACTTTATTTTCTAACCCTAAATCTTGCCATAATAATGTTTTCAAATTAATAGGAAGATAATCAGTCCAAGTTTTTCCAGTAGGATCATCATTTGACATAACTGCTGTCCCATTAACTTTCCATTTAATATATCCTCCATATGAATCATTCACAAATGTAAATTTATCAAGGTTGGCGTTTGGGTACCTATTTTTGAAATCGTATAATAACATCTTATTCTTTGTGTTTCAGATAATCTGGTCTTTAGATTAAGAATAAGATGTAAAGTTAATTAATTTCTTATCACCCGTAGGGTGGGCCAGCTTCGATGTCATTTCTAATTCCTGCAAAACAATTACAACCAACATCAGTTCTTTCATATGAAATTTTTAATGACCTGGAGTGGTTAACTCTTTTAATATTTCCGCCCGAACCTCCGTTCTTATCTGAGACATGTTTAAGTTTTTTTCTGTATCTTTCCTAAATTTTTGTCGAACTTCTAGTTTTAGTTTTTGAAACTTTTCCAACTCTGCTAAAATTATAGAAAATTCTTGGTCGGATATAGCGTTATCTTTTAGAGCCTTTGAAACCAAGTCGTTAATAGTGTTTAATTTTGCTTTTGCTATAGAAACTGTCTGTTCATGTTTACTAACTTTATGTGAAAGTCGTTTAGAAGCTGAACCGAATCCAACCGATATTACCCCACAAATACCCCCCACAGCTCCTAATGGTATACCAACAACAGCACCAAAACCAGTAAGGGAGGTACCCAATCCACTTGCAGATAGGATAACTGAGAAAACTCCACTACTAACACTTATTTTTGTAAATATACCTCTTGCTCTATTGTATTTTTTCCTAACATCCTCATAATGTTTAATTTCCTTCTCAAGATTTTGTAGTACTTCACATGATTTTTGTAGTCTGAAATTATTAGGATCACCATTCGTTGGTAATTGTGGATAAATCGAGCTTCCGATTTGCGGGGAGGGGTCTGCCCGAATTTGCTCGGGACCGGCTACGCCGTAAATTCTATTGTAGTCATCCATATTGTATTTTACTGATCAACATGATATCTTTAAATTTGTTACTTTCTATTCTTTTCATTTGTTCCGCCTTTCATTTGTTCCACAAAATATAGAACCACAGCCATTATCAACAACCATGCGTTCTTCCCCAAAAATCCAATAACCTCACCCGCTGTTTTGAAAAGAAAGCTTACAATCGCACCAACCATTCCAGGTAATATTTCACCGAGTTTCTTACCTATAGCTTTCAAACCATTACCAACACCCCTACCTAATGTGGATAAACCTTTGGAAAGATTAGAAACTATAACACCAATGACTATACCTACAGCACTTACAACTGCAAAGACTGTAAAACCGTACTTTTTGAAGATAGCCTTAACACGTTCCCGTAATGGTAGATTTTTAAGTATTTCTTCATTTTTACTCTCAATATCAGCTATTTGTTCTTGGTTGTAAATAAAACTCTTTCTTGTTAGTTCCGTAAATTTATCAACTTCAGCTTGTAATCTTTCATTACTACGCTCTAACATTGTTAAATTTGGTTGCCCCTTCTTATACTTATCTATTTCATTTTTGTATCGTTTCAATTCAACTCTAAGTTTTTCAATATGTGTTTTAGCTAACATCTTATGTTTATCAGACTCTTCTAAATAGCTTTCAGTTTTTGCAATTCTGATTTGTTGTTTTTCAATCATAGATTCCAAATCTTTTCTTTCACTTGTAAAATCTTGTTCCATCTCATTTTTGCCTTTTTCTAAATCTAGTTTTAACTCAACCATTTTATTTTCTAAATCCCTAATTTTTTTATTGGCCTCATTCAAATCATTAATTAGTTTATCATTATTTATAATAAGTGACTGAGAATCAATACCAAGCGCTCTCTTAATTTTAACAGGAAGCGTTTCATAATTTTTTGCCAAATCACCATTAGAGTTAATAAGTAAATGCTCAATACTTGTAGGGCTATCAGTCAATATAACCCATACCGCTCCCTTATCATCGATTCTTGCAGCGAATGGTGAATTTAGTGGGTCGAAATTGTAGAACTTTTCTTTTATCTTTTGTAAAGCTCGTGACCTATTGTCTTCTTCACTTTCATTAATCGGTGGAAGTTCTTTATCATTAACTCTCACACCGCCAAACGATGTTTCTGCCACCGCATTATCAGGGTTAATTACCCTAGTGGTGGATGATATTGTATCCATTTGAATATTTTCTCTATAATCATCATCATCATCATAATCATCATCATCATCATTATAATCTTGACTCAATAGTGGATTTTTTTCTTCTTCTGACATGATTTTTTTACTCATCAGTAAGAAATCTTTAGACCTAAAAGTTATTTTTTCGTCTACGCGGTCTTTATACTTTTTCTAAATTATAAAAATTAATTATGATTCAAACATATAAAATATAAAATAAAATGTCTAATGAAAACACACAATTAATAAATGTTAACAATTATATTCCCAAACAACGTATGATCTTTTCTAAACCAATTTTAGGTGAAATTCCGGGCAGCAAACCAAAGATTGAATTTAAACGAATTAATATTTTTACAAAAAATGAAGATGGAACCGAAGGAGAGCTTGTTATTCCAACTGGACTATTGTATTCATATGGAGTTTCCGAAAATAGAAACGCAGAAACAAATAAAAGTATGGGATATACTTTTCCTTTGTGTTTATGGAGTAGAGATAAACCCACACCTGAAGAGGAAAAATGGATTAATACTTTTAACGAAATAGTAGATTGTTGTATTGATCATTTGGTAGATAACCGAGAAAAAATTGACAAGTTTGAATTGGAAAGAAATGATCTTACTAAAACCAAGGGTGGTTTAAATCCTCTCTATTGGAAAACGGAAAAAATTACAGATGAAAAAAACAAAACTTATATGAGAAGAGTTTCTGGCCGCGGCCCAACACTATATGCAAAATTAATTTGCAACAAAAGAAAAGGCGAATTTACCAAATTTTATAATATGAAAGATGATGAATTAATAGAAACTGAAGATTTAATGAATAAAAGGTGTCATGCAGAATGCGCAATCAAAATTGAATCAATATTTATTGGAGCTCGCATTTCGCTTCAGGTAAAACTCTATGAAGCTTATGTACAACCAAACATTGAAATGAAAAAATTGTTAAACCGCCCTGAATTAATTATTTCTGATAGTGAATCAGCCGCTGATGTTTTGGAAGATGACTTAGATTAAGATTCTGGAAGCATTATGTTATATAACCTAATTACTGGTTACATAACAAAATAATATAATATTTATGCTTTATAATAATTTACTTGCTGCATAACCCAACGCCAACATTCCTCCTCCAACATATAACATTTCGCCCGTCTTTTGATTATCACTTGGTCTATAATAATCAGAGAATTTTGGTTCATGCATTTGACTATACAATTCTAAAGCTTCATTTGTTTTTGAAATATTTTTTGAGGCTTGGTATTTATCATCCTTTTTTTGTACTTTCCAATCAATTAGTTTCTGTCTTTTTTCTTGATATTCAGCATAATCTTTTTGATATTTTTCTAATGCCTTATCGTGTCGTATTTTTTCTGTATCGGTTTTATCTCCTGATAGATATTTTGCAAGATATGATCCGCCAACAAAGGCAGTTGCATTTAATACTGCTCCTCCAACCAGCATTGCTATTGTCGCCATGTTTCTTCCCTTCGGGGTAGGCTTTAAGCCGTTTCGCTTCGCTCAGGTCTATAAATCCTTAATTAGGCTGGTAAAATCTTTTGATCCTCTAAATATGTTTTTAGGTACATACTACCTGACAATACAGCTACCCATTTTGCATAATTTGTAATACTTGAGGATGGATCATTCATAAATGATTCTTTCATAACCTTTTTAGCAACATACCCAACTCCAGCCGCTAATCCGATAAGGACTGCAGAATCAGTAACAGTTTTCACAAGTTTATTTTCGTTTGACATGATTTTTTACTACATCAGTAAGAAACCTTTAGATGTCTTTAGGGTTTGTAGTAAAAAATAATTTTCTAATTATATCATTCCAATTTTTGTACGATCTATCGGTTGTGGTTGTGGATTATGAATCTTTATGGGAGGGGCTTGAGATAAATCAGGTATTCTGTTTTTATTATCCTCCTTTTGTCTGTATCTCATAAACATATCAAATGCTGTAAAACCTATTCCAACAATTGATAATACTGTTGTAAAAGATAGCTCCGGCAGCCACGCTTTTCCTTTTTCTTCTTCATTGTAATTTTCTGATTTAGCTACACTCTCATTTTTAATCTCCGCTTGTTCCCTTTCACGTTTCATTTCCCTAGCTAATGCTTCTTTTGCTTTTTTATTATATTCAGCTAATTTCTTACCTGCTGCTACTTTTTTAGGATCTTTCGCCCTCTTTTTTGAAGAAACAACCTCTTCTTTTGGAGGATCTCTAGTAATTTGTTCCGCATCGCGGGGAGGGGTTTCACCCCGATCAACAACTTCTTCAGACATTATTTTACATATCATTAAGAAATCTTTAGACCACTTGGGAATGATATGTAAATAAAATAATAGTATGCTTAGTAAACAGTATCATAACCATCAGAAGATTGCTTAGTAGCCTGCTCAGTAATGCTTGAAACCTCTTGTATTTTATGGTCAGTTGTACTTACAACTTGTTGATTTTTGTTGAATTTAACGTGTTTAGCAACCTGGAATAGCCCGCTAGCAAGTGCTGCCAGTCTTCCTGCTTTCAATGCTAATAGTCCTAAAATGTTTGTTAGTTCACGATTAACCAAATCATCATTCTTCAAATCCTTACAAAGAGCTTCTATATCATCCACAGGAACCATGTAAGAAATAACTTTAGAAACTAATTGAAGAGATGAATCTACTAATCCACCGCTAATTTTCTTACCTAATACTGCTTGATACCTATTATAATATTTTTCTACATCTTTTACTGATAATTTTTTTACATCTCCCAAACTCATATCAACTCCTAAATATTCTTTTGTAGTGCCAAGGGATGCGAGAATAGCTAGTGATTCTTGTTTGATTTCAAGATCCTCACTTTGATCGATATCATTTTTTCCCGATCCTCCCTGCGGTCGGTCAGTTTTTTCTTCTATATCGGCGGAGCCGGGCCCGCCTTCCAGGCGGATATAATCTTCAATTTTTGACATTTTTAATACAACATTGATTCTTTTAGACCACTTCAGGGATCTCTAAATAACATTGAAATGGAAATCTTAAACAAAAACATAGTCTAGAATATTTTTCTCTTTTTAAAATTTCCACAAATTTTTTACTAGTTTCAGAGTCTAAATCACCTCCATAATCTTCGAAAAGCATCTTCATACCCTTTTGTGATGGATTATGGAATGAAACAACGCAGGCAACATTTTCACGGAATGGTTTTGCTATCGATGTTAATTGCTGAGTTAGAACCCACATTGATAATCCATGATGCCTTCCAGAGAATGCTAAATCTATAAACTTATTTGATCGCTTCTTAAGATCATTCGAAACAGCACAATCGTCTAAAATTATTAGTGTATTTGTTCCGGAGAATAAAGTTTGACAATCAGTTAACAATTCATTAATCTCATCTATATTACTTGCATCTGGTGATAATACAAAGAAACGTTTATCTCCTCGAGCAAAATTATGATAGGTTTTATTTTTAGCATAAGTTGGGCATATTAAAACAATGAATTCAAACAATTTTCTAAATGGGCCGCGGAGTTGATCTATGATGTACTTTGTTTTTCCACAATTTGTTGGGCCTGTTATAATACAATGAAAAGGAATTTTATCTCTTAATTCTTCCATCTTTTTAACTAAGTTCTTCCCTTTAGTCAGTACATGATTGATCTTAAGTTTGAATTCATAATCTCCATTAATGCATCAGCCACAACAAACATGTAACAAGTTATAATACCAGAACCAATAGGTATTCTTTTAATTTCTATTTTTATGCCGTCTTGTGCGTTGTTTAATGCCAGACCCCCTCCATGAATGCTATTATCTGGGTGAGTTCTCAAATCGATCCACAGAGCAAACTTATTACCATAAAAATCCTTTTCCTTTACCGACCAACGGGAGGAACCTGGCCATCGGGAGGAATCACTGAAACGTTTCTTTATTGACTCCCAAAAATCTGACGGCACCATTCCCTTTGAGTAGAAACGATTTGGCACACCATTAACATCGATATTGATTGAGGTGATACCTGGATTGAAAAAATTCTCAGAGTCTCTAGCTCCTCCAACGTATGGTATCATAAACAAACATAATATCCCTGTAATTGACCTTCTAGGTAGATTAATATGCTGGTTTATAACACTATCAGTGGGTCTGGATATGGTGAAAGTTTTGTGTAGAGTAACATTCTCATAAAAGAATCCTTTACCAACCTGATAAGCTGCTTGTGACTCGCGAGCTAAGTATTCGCTTAATATACAAGAATATTCCAACTCAAGGTTTGTGATTTTGTAAGTTGGAATCTTTGTTGTATCTGAATAAACAACAATATCGTGAACTGGGGCTAGCGTAATCTCAAATATTAGTTGATGATCTAACGCTTTTGGGTAGAAAACCCCATGATCATTTAGAATAGGATGATTTAGTGCGATGTGGTACTTGGTGTTATGTACTACTGCAAGTGCTACTTCTTTTGCGTCTGTGTCTACCTTATCACCCGCATTTGACCTTAGCTTCCTCATGTTTACAGAAGAAATACCTTGCCTTAATCTATCCTCACGTTCTTCATCTGATAAGAATAAGTCATGGTATGTTTGAAAAACATCATATCTTTGAGTATCCTGTAGTGTTTCACCTCCAAAAAGAACCTTGATTCTGGATACAAGGTTACTACCTACATTATTCACTAGGGTGTTATTTTCATGCCCCTCAACAGTCAATTTAAATACCAGATATACGCTTCCTGGTACAATCACTAAATTTTCAGAAAGTTTAGGAATATTTATGTATAGAGTTTCTCCAGGATTGGCTGATGATGGGTTTAGTGTAATTCTATTCAATGTTGATTCCGCTTTCAAACCTAGTGGTACTCTCGGAATCCTGTTTGGGTTAATTTTTTCAGACGTCATATTGATTTATAAGATACTTTGTTTAATCTTTAAATGAGTTCAGACTTATCGAAAATATATTATTCAACTTACGGATATTGGAAAGGATATTCTGCAATTACTAAATTAGCTAGTAAAGCGAAAGTAAGTGAAAATGTAGCAAAACAATGGTTAGAGAAACAAGCAATATGGCAGATATATTTGCCATCTCCAAAGTATATTCCTAGACCGCACTGGACTGTGGATAAACCTAATCAGATTCACCAAGCAGATTTATTATTTTTACCTCATGATAGAGTTGGAAGAAAAACATATAAATATGCATTAGTTGTGGTTGATGTAGCATCAAGATACAAAGATGCGGAACCATTAACCTCAAAAGAAAGTAGAGAAATATCAAAAGCTTTTGAGAAAATATATTCCAGAAAAATGAAATATCCTAAAACATTAATGGTTGATCCTGGAAGAGAATTTATGGGTGAGGTTTCCAAACTTATGAATTATCATAATGTTAAAATACAAAGAAGTGAAGCTGGAAATCATAGAGCTCAAGCATTTGTTGAAAGAGCAAACAGAATATTAGGCGAAAGATTATTTAGTCATCAATATGCGCAAGAAATGATTAGCGATGAAAGATCTAGAGTATGGGTGAAACGATTACCAGATATTTTGAAAACTTTGAATAATACACCAACGAGAATAACCGGTAAAGAACCCGATGAGGCTATAAAACTGAAAGAGGTTGATATTGAACCTAAAAATTACCAACGTGAGGTGGGGTTTGATGAGGATAGACTGCCTCCAGAGGTTAAAGTTAGATATTTATTATCTCCTGGTGAACTTGAAGGTGGTGAAAAAAGACGGGCTACAGACCCCATTTGGAGTATAAAAATTTATAATATTTCAAAAAGTTTGATTTCACCTAATCAACCGGTTTTATATTATTTAATTGATGGTCCTAGACGTGGATTTGTAAGGGAGGAGTTACAGGTTGTTCCTTATGACACTGAGTTACCACCAGATTCTGTTTTGGCAAGATAATGTCCATATGGAAGAGTATTTTTCCCATCTTTACAAATTATTCTCTTATCATCATAAGCAGATAGTGCTTTTTTATTAACTGTTTTTGTGTAAATATCATGTAGTTTTGAACTAATTAAATTTTGTAATCTCATTTGTGGTTCTTTAGTATCCAAGCAATTTTTAAAATCACTAAATTTTATTGTTTTCTTAACAACTAATTTCTTTGTTCCTTTATTCTTCTTTATCTCTTTTCCATTATCCATTAATATTGCATATTGTTTAGCCCCCAAACCTACAAATTCTGTAGGTATACTACCCCCAAACTCGTCTTTGAACATTCCAATTACTTTTTTGTTTACACCCGTCTCAATTCCAGATGGATGATCTTTAATATAATTACTAGTGTCAAACTTTTCTCTAACATCAGGGTTTATATCTTTGTAGAAATCTGGAGTTTCTATAATATATACAAGGCTATCAGTATCAGTCATAAGTAATTCAGCTTTTTCTCCATATTTCTCTTTAATATAATTATAATGGAAATCATACATTATTTGTTTACTTAAATCTAAAATGGAAAACCCCACATAAATTGGTTTATTAAATCTTATTTCCGTTTTCTTCATATTTATGGCTGCTAGATCCTCAGAAAAGATAGTAAAATGATTAAAATTTGGTTTTCTTATTAATTTTTTAGCTGATTCTATATTATTAACTAATCTAACATCTATCCTTTTTCTAAGATTTTCCATAGTTTTACCAAATACAGAGTTATTCATAAGTTTAAAGAAATCTTTTTCAAAGTCGTTTTTAGCTTGTGCTCTCAATTTAGTATTCAAATCAATGTAAGTTTTTAACCACTCAGACTCTTGAAATTTAATTCCCTTATGAATCTTTGTTATTTTTAGTCCTTTACTTTCATAATCTTTTAAAGTTTCATGATGAACTACATATCTTTTCTTATCAATTAAGTTTGGTATTAATTTCTTAACCTTATTAACAGTAAGTTTCTCTGGAGCTAAAGGTAAATCTTTGTGACTATCGTGAAGATTTTTTGGGTATTCCAAATCAACTTCAAGTATACAAGGTATATTTCTCCAATTTTCAAGCTCTTCATTTGGAATCCATTTAAATCCTCTTCTAGGTAATTTCTTACTCATTCCTGCTCCATATAAATTATTAGCATCTAGATAAATAATATAACTTATAAGTTTATTTATTTCAAAATCTACCATATAAGGGTTATTAGCTTTAGCATATCTTTTTGATACTTGAGATGTTCCACCTCTAATCCCTTTCTCAATAAAAAGTAGCATATTAACGTCTGTAAACAATTCCAAACTAACTTTAGTTAATTTTAACATTGCATCCCAAGATAATCCCGGAGATGTAAAATAGTGAGCAGGATCTAAACTATAATTATTAATACATACATCTCTAAAGTTCTCAAATACATCAACTAGTTGTAATACATCTGTTTTTAGATATAAATCATGATAATCTCTCATTGTTTTCATATCAAATGTTTTCCACACATTTTTAGCATGTTCATAATCCTCATCTGAAATATCTTGATTATTAAGAATTGATTTAAATTCTTTCTTTGCTGGAATTTCTGTCTCATTAAGTTTATCAATGTTATCAAAATAATCATAAGGGAACACGCCCTTTCTCAACAATAGTTTTAACTTTTCTCCTGCGAAATGGTTTTTAGTTTCTTTCATATTTTTATCTATTGGAGAAAAACACATACTTCCTGATAACTTACAATTCTTACATTGATCACAATTACCAACACCCTTAAAAGTAATAATCTTTCCATCTTTTATATAACTTTTCAAACATTTTCCTGGTTTACATGATTCACATTTTCCGCATTTAGTAAGATTGTCAACTAATCCGCTAAGAGAGCTTTGCATAAATTTATAAGAATCAATGAATCTTATTTTTCTAGTAATAGGTTTTGTGTCATCATCTTCATCATCCTCTTCACCCCCACAATCATAATTAATTAAAATTTGCTTTGAGAAACTAATATACTTTTCATCAGTGCACGCCAAGCAATCAATTTTACCCTTTGTTTTACCAAGATTCTTAATAAATAAATGCGAATCATACCCAGAGAGATTGTGTAATATTACTGGAATAAATTTAGGAATCGCATATTTTAAGTTACACATATTATGTGCCGCTCCTCTATATTTCCCAGTAAGATGACAATGATCTATTACTTTTTTAAAATCTTCTTCTTCAGTATTTTTATTAAATTTGCGATCACATATATGACAATTAGTTGCATTTTCATAATCTTTTTTATCCATTTCTAACATATTCTTCTTATTATAAAATTCAAACTTCTTCTTTCTTTCTTCTATTAACATAAAAATTTTTCTAACATCTCTTTCTAAATATTCTGTAAATATCTGCGCAACATCCTCTTCATCAGATTTTGCAGTATACTTCACACACGTTTTAAAATCATTTGGCAATATACTTTCATCAAAACATTTTATATAATAGCAGAATCCTGATGCTTTATGCATTTGGTAATTTTCAGTAAAGCTTTTAATTTCATTTGGTGAACAAGAATGTATTGGTACAAGACAGCCTTCAAAATCTGCATAAATAACAAAAGGTAATCGCATTTTATTTTTAAAATTTTTAAAGTAAATAAATTTTGGGCTCCCATCTTCATTCTTAGGCATTTTTATTTTAACTTCCCCGTGTGAATCGCAGTATTCCTTATGTTCTAGCAAAACCCTTTCATCATAAAATGAGTTAAAACATCTAATACAGAAATGTTTTTTGTTCTTATTTTCATCAATTTCAGATGATAAAAGTCTACTGACATTTTTTACTAAAATATAATGACTTTTTTCACCATTAGTTATTAAAATTAATGTTATAACTTTACAATCACATAACTTGCATTCATAATTATTACAATCGCATTTATTACAACCACATTCTTCACATTCATGTTTTATACAGCCTTCTTTCTTACATTTTTCTTCTTTCTTACACTCTTTTTTCATACAACCACAATTCTTACATTTTTCTTCTTTCTTACAATAACATTTATCGCTTAATCTTGCAGGATATATTTTATCATCTTCTTCATCATATTTCAATACATTAACTAGATATGGGTTTTGTTTTTCAAACTTGTCAAAATCTTTTAATGTCATTGAACCTTTAATACCAGAAAAGTCTAATTTTTTACAATTTTCCAACAATTCATTATTTACTCTTTCTCTATGATGTTTTCTTGGGAACACCGCCTCTGTTATTGTAAGTTGACCGCAGTCTTCACACTTATTTTGTATGTTAATAGTAGCTTTCTTTGCTGCTAATCTTTTTGGTGTTGGTATATATGAACTACCAGAAGTAACTGAATAAGGAGCGATTCCAATATCAAAGCGTACTACAGAATCAAATTCAAAAACTCCAGAATCTGTATTTTCTTGAAATCTTTCAACCTCATTAATTATATTTTTAATTATATCATTATATTTTTCTGATAAATCACTTTCTTCAGTAATTATTATTGGTTTAGCGTGAAAATATTTTTCTAATTCTTCCTTGTTTTCATTTTGTGCAATAGATTTTTTTACAAACTTTGCTGATAATATAACCTTAACCTTATTTGGTTTCTTATTCTTATTAATAATATCTATAACTTTTGTTTTTATTTTTTTCATGAATTCTTCAATAGAATATCCTTTTTTCCCATCTATAGTATGTTGTTTCAAATAGCCATTTTTGAATTTTCTTACATTTTCTTTGATAATTAATTCTTCTTCTTTCAACCTTTTTCATATTTTTGTTTTTGGTCTTGCTCCCTCCTTCTCATAATCTCTTTTTGATTTTGTTTGATTTGGCTGATTTTTAGGTTGGTTTATTTCATTCGCTTTTTTATATCTTTCTATAAAATTTTTAGCTAGTTCCTCTGTTTTATTTTTTACTTTTTCAGGAATATATGGTTTTACAAAATTCCAAAACTTTTTTAATACATTTCCTAAAAAAGGAGTTTGTTTTGTTGGAATAGGAGGGGGTGGGTGTGTTGGTTTGGGTGGTGGGGGTCTTTTTGTTTTAAGTTTATTAATATTTATTTTTGGCTGGTTTGGGGGTGGTAAGCCTGGTGGTGTTCCTGGTCTATATCTATCTGGCGAACCTGGTGGTGTTCCGGGTGTTGTTTGTGGAATAGTTAAAGGTGGTAAATTTGGTCTTATTTGTGGTATAGGAAGAGGCGGTTGTGGCTGGTTTGCTCTTCTCCTTGGCATATTATCTATAGCTCTAAAAATTTCTCTCCTATTATCAGCGATTTGATTAACATTATTCATTATTTCAGGTATATTATTCAATGCTTGTATTTTAACTTCCTTAGTAGTCATTCCTGCTCTACCTTCAATTCTATACCATGAAAGTAAAGAGCTTAATTGTTTTGTATTCAGCTCATTTAATTGTTCCATAATTACTTTTGTAAATATTTTTTAATCTTTAAATCAAGTTTTAAGCAGTTTAATTTATGTGTCCCAGAAATATTACTTTATAAATATTAGCTAATATTTCTGGGACACAGGAATTTTCTTTTATTATTGCTTAATATTCTACTAATGTGTGCTAGCATTAGCAGTCTCCACAAAACTTAATCAGTAAAATATTTCTGAGTAAATTATTGATTAAGTTTTGATAGATAAATTTACGTTACAAGCTAAAAAATATTAGCTAATATTTCTGGGACACAGGAATTTTCTTTTATTATTGCTTAATATTCTACTAATGTGTGCTAGCATTAGCAGTCTCCACAAAACTTAATCAGTAAAATATTTCTGAGTAAATTATTGATAGATAAATTTAGCTTGTAACCTAAATTTATCTATCAAATCTTTGATTAAATCTCTGTGTCCCAGAAATTTTCTTTTATTATTGCTTAATATTCTACTAGTGTGTGCTAGCATTAGCAGTCTCGACAAAACTTAATCAGTAAAATATTTCTGAGTAAATTATTGATAGATAAATTTAGCTTGTAACCTAAATTTATCTATCAAATCTTTGATTAAATCTCTGTGTCCCAGAAATTTTCTTTTATTATTGCTTAATATTCTACTAGTGTGTGCTAGCATTAGCAGTCTCGACAAAACTTAATCAGTAAAATATTTCTGAGTAAATTATTGATAGATAAATTTAGCTTGTAACCTAAATTTATCTATCAAATCTTTGATTAAATCTCTGTGTCCCAGAAATTTTCTTTTATTATTGCTTAATATTCTACTAGTGTGTGCTAGCATTAGCAGTCTCGACAAAACTTAATCAGTAAAATATTTCTGAGTAAATTATTGATAGATAAATTTAGCTTGTAACCTAAATTTATCTATCAAATCTTTGATTAAATCTCTGTGTCCCAGAGCCGTAGTTTTCTCACTCTCTAGAATTAGTACAAATTTTCAATTTTTGTAGCAGGAACTTGCAATTTTTTGAGTCAGAATTTCCATTTTGAATTTGATTTGGTTTTGAGTATAGCTAGATGCCCTCCCAACTGTTCGTTGTTGGGGAAACCAACATATTTCAAGGAACAGGAACAAGACCTAATTACAAACATTCTGCAAAGCTTACAACCTTATAAACTATATATGACCGAGTTGTCCTTTCAGCCAACACCACATGTAGGGTCAGATGAGTCCAACAATTTCTCTGATTTAAATGAAAATGTTGATGAATATGAAGATGAAGATTTATAAGCCAAGTTGCCACAAAATATTATTTTAAAAAACAACAATTAGATCTAGCCATTTAATGTTCAAGAGTTAATATAGGAATCTTTTGAAAGTTAAAGTCTGTTAAATATGATCAAGTCTATAATTATAAATTTCCCACATAAGGTTCCCTTATATAAGGTTCCCACAATTATAAAATTGTGGGAACCTTTTTGATGGGAAGAAATTGTGGGTGAGGTAGCTATAGGACCCTATGTGTGATATATTTTCTATACCATCCCACTTACGTTTGTGGGTTATTAAAAAACTGAATAAATTGGATCCTGTTTGTGTCACAAACAAGTATGTGAGTCCCCAAGTGAGATTCGTGGGATTGATTCCACTTGGGATCTCACCTGGTACAAATCTGGGATCCCGGGTGGGATTGGTGGGATCCCACCTGGGACAAACATAGGTTGCTAGGTGGGATCGGCGGGATTTTTTGCGCAAGGAAGCTGGGATCCCGAGTGGAATTGGTGGGATCCCACCTGCAATTTTCCGGCGGGATCCCATGTGGGATTGGCTGGATCCTGCCAAAAATTGGCGGGATCCCACCTGGGATCAACCCGGGATTCCAGGTGTTATTGGCGGGATCCCGCCTCACTATTTTACCTGGGATGTAATGTAAAAGTTACAATTCCTCAACGATAGTGCAGAGGTTAATTGTTACAATTCACCAACAATAGTGGATGTTATGCAATGCCCTCTGAGTAAAAGGGGCAGGCAGTGTGACCGGTAACATGCATGTACATGGTATATATATAATTGTTAATAATGCATGCAAAGCTTCAAATTTGAAAGAATAGCTGCAATATATATACAATTGTGCTAGCTTTGCTAGCGACTCACGTAAGCCTATTTTTTTGAAGGGATCTTTGTTTGAACCAAAATTTAGGGCAGTCAGAGTGCACCTTGATTACTTAATACTACATCGCGTAACAATAATGCGATCAACTTAATGGCTCATGAGACAGTAAATAGATTTTGCTCCCATCCTTCCCATTAGAAATGGATTCCAATTTTTAACCAAAATCCCTAGAAAATCTTGCAAATTTTTCAGGATTATCCAAAATTCCCACCTTTCCTATCCCTATTTAATTACAATGAATAATATTGCACTTGTTAAAATGTTGGTGGTTTCAATATTCCAGCTAGCTGAGGATCAACATATGATTATAGTTGCTTACCCTTAGGTAATTAATAGATGGCAATGTGCTTCTATTATCATCAAATACTTTTTGGAAGTACAGATAGAGTTGCTTGTACGACCCATCAAGTCCTTGGGCACCCGAGAAGATGTCTAGTTGGAATTTGTCATGCTTTTCCTGGTTAGAATTAGGGCAGCCTTGCTGCTCTCTCACTGCTACATTATCAGACATTCTGTAGACGCTAACTGCCAACAAAAGGGTAAAAGTGCTGATTATTATTATTATTATTATTATTATTATTTTCCAAATTTGTCAGACTAACTGCACATTGGGATCATGTGGTAGTCACAAATGGGAAAAAATCTTGTATTCAGGTCTTTGGGACAAAGAGTAAAGCTCATTTAATTATCCTGCAATCTCTTTCCCATTTATATAACATGATTGAAAAAAATAAGATGGAATGTATAAGAATTGGGGGAAAACACATTCACACAAGATAGATGGATGGTTTGGAAAAATATACATGTACAAGGAATTGGAGTGTCCAAAGTTTAAAAGTATACTAATTATTATTTATCATCTTTCACCAGACTATATGATATAATTAAAAGGAAAAGTAAGCTAAATATAATATGATTTATATACTATCAAATAGATTGAATGACATTTTCAGTTCCCTCTGTCAGCTAGTGAATTTAAAGGTACCTTAGTTTGGGGCAGCAGATAGACTTTTAGTTGTTTAAATAGGCTGGGGTCACGTGACCAAATTTTTCTGAGAAAATTTTCATATTATGGGCTATAACTTAAAGAATGCCAGAAATGGAAAGAGCACATCGAAAATACCAAAATGGCCAAGTTTGAGGCCCCTGACGTTAAAGAGTAAGTTTTCGGTATTTTCGATGCGCTCTCTCCATTTCTGGCATTTGTTAAGTTATAACCCATAATTTTATGAAAAGTAGGTCACGTGATGGCTTAATTAGCTGCAAAGGGCCTATTGTTTGACAAATGATAATGGACAAAATGGATAACAGAACAGGCTGGATACTTTACTTTTTTAATCACCTAGATCACAATATAATGTTTAAAGTTGCATTATAATACTGTCAAGCGAGGTCAGAATCTCGGACTGAGTCAACTCCTACAATGACAATGCAAATGTTATTTTCGCTTGTGAATTTAACAGGGCCACATTTCACATCTGTGTGAAATTAAGCTGGTCAACAAACATGTAAAAACGTGCATTAATTTGTGAAAAAGAATTTTTCACACATTTTATTTGCGTTTATTGCAATGATTTCCGCACAGGTCCCTACTTCATTATGCGTGCTGTAGCCATACTGTTTCATTCTGCAATAACAAGAAATGTTTACATCTTCAATACCCTAAACAATTCATCTGCTGCATGCATAATGAAATTGGGACCTGTGCGGAAATCTTGCCACGTTTGCACGATTACTGTTGTGCTTTCATTTTCAATTTACATCCACTGAAAATTGCGTAGCTAAGCACGTCCATTACAGTATAGCAAAAAATTTACCAAAATGTTTTTCGTTTAGTTTGCGCAGAAAAGGTTAGATATAATAGCTTTACCGACATTGTTCAGAACAACTTTATTATACGCTATTGTGCTCGCTTTTCTAAGCACGTATAGCGTGTTTTGGCGCCACAGGTAATCGATCTTAACATGAAAGGAACAATCAAGATAGACAAGCATCTACTTGTGATTGAAATTTTATCGTGTTTTACTTTTAGAGACTTCAACTACTCTGCCAAAGGGATCGATGTTAAATCAGTGGTGTCAACCTGTCTAGTCAGCTTTTCTAGTGAAAACACCCTTTAAAGAAATATTATTGTACATACGCGCGCAACTGGAAAGAGTATATTAAAGGTCAGTACTTACCAATGTTACATTCTAGCTCAAAGAATGTGTCGTGAAGCTCTTCTTACGGAATATTAAACTTAGTATCTGAGACTAGTGATGCTTTCAGTCCCACTTTATCTTGCATTTAGATCGTTCGTTGAAAAACTCTTCGCACAGTTCGGTTCGGGGAATCCCCTAACGTCACTCTTTCTATTCCAAATACAAATATAGGCAGTATTTTGTGAAGACAATAAAATCTAAAGTTATTTTGGGGAGACAATGGAATCGAAACTTATATGCGGTGGGAATATTTCTTTACATAAATTCTGCCTCCTTAAACAGTTTCGGTTTCTAGAGTGCCTTTTTTCGTGACTGAAAACAACGATTCAATGTGTCGTTTCAGAATACTCCAAATTTAGGTCGTCTTTTATGCAACGGAACAACTTTAATTGCTGGTTTTCACTGTCACGCCATCAAAAGTAAATTTAGAAACCATTCAATGGATAAAGTCCAGAATCTGGAAAATGAAAGAAGATAAACATACAAAGAGTACCCCCTTCAGATTGAGACGCAGCAGAAACACCTGTCATTTGGTTTTGCTGAGACCAGCGATTCTTGAAGCCGTGCTTGAGTCACGGTCTGACAGTCGGCTTTGTCTGAACTTCAAAACTGAAATATTGCCACAGAATCCCCTTATGTCAGCATTTCTATTAAAAGCCTCTTCCTGGGTGAAACCCAATGTAAAACAATGGAATCGAAACAAATCTGTTGGGGATACTGGTTTCGGTTCATTTTGCCTCGATAAGCGGTTTTGTGTTTGTGCCCCGGGATATAATCAAATCGATGCTTGTGGGGCAGCTAGGAGCAGTACTACTATGTTAGCGTGTTTATAAGTACGTTTTAGGTTAGAAGGGGTCAGATAAGTCTTTGTAAAGCTTATAAGTACGTTTTAGGTTAGAAGGGGTCAGACAAGTCTCTGTAAAGCTCATAAGTACGTTTTAGGTTTAGGAGGGGCCAAGTCTCTGTAAAGCTCATAAGTACGTTTTAGGTTTAGGAGGGGCCAAGTCTTTGTAAAGCTCATAAGTACGTTTTAGGTTAGGAGGGGTCAGATAAGTCTCTGAGTATGTTTTTAGGTTAGGAGGGTTTGCTAAGTCTCTGTAAAGCTTATAAGTCCGTTTTAGGTTAGGAGGGTGATAAGTCTCTGTAAAGCTTATAAGTACGTTTTAGGTTTAGGAGGGTCAGATAAGTCTCTGTAAAGTTGGGTCGAGAAGTGCGAGCGGAGGGTGAATCTGTATTTTGAAATTAGTGAGTTTGTGCAGATACGAAAGTCGTGAAAAAATTTGAAAATAATTACGGTTTAAAAGAGAAAAGAGTGAAATACAATATTAAGATGGATCAAAAAGAAAAGCCAGGAAAAATTGGCAAAAGAATAAGAAGATTAATAATAAATCAGTTAGAAAAAATTATAGAAGAAAAAGGTAAAAAATTACCAAAAAATGTAATTATTAAAGAGTTGCGTAAAATTTCAGAAATTGATAAGTTTTTCGAAAATAATCCAAACCAATTGCAAATTCCAATTCAAGAAATTGGTCTATTTCACGAAAATAACCTAAATCAATCACAAAAATCAAGAACTCCGTTAAGAAAAAGGAAACTAGCACCAACTTTTATAAAACCACAAAAACCGCAAAAACCAATTCTTGATGAGCCGGTACCTAAAATTAATGCTCCAATTCTCAAGCCAAAGAATATGTTTAGGGTGTTAGATAAGGATAAGTTTGCCAAAAAGCTTGAAGAATTAGCAAATGAAAATATCATAAAATTTACTAATAAGAAAACTAACCCAAAAAAGGGGGTAACTATATCTGATAGTGTGAGAGATGAATTGAAGGAAAAAACTAAAAAGAAAAGAACAATAACCCTCAAAATACTTTCAATAAACCCACATGAAGATGATCCCCCAATTCAAAATAATCGGGAAAATATTATTAGAATTAGAAGAAATCTGAATAATGATTTGACAGAAACAATTTACAATGAATTGGAGCCTAGAATAGAAATGGGGGCTAGAATTGTTTTCAGTTTCACCGCTTTGATCCAAAGAGGAAATGGTGAAATAGCTTATCACGTGCACACATTTAGAAGTGGCGGAACTTTTACCTCCCTTTCAGAAATAAGAAAATATATAGAGAGATGTGAGGGTGAGAGATTGAGTTTAGAAGGAGATGCTTGGAGTAGAGCTTATTTACCTCCAGAAAAGAAAATTAATAAACCAGGTGTTAATGAGGGCGGGGTCGAGTTTAGAGAAGTACAAATAAAAGTTATTAATACTAGACAACCTTTAATTGGGTGCGGAAGATTACCAGATGAATTACGAAAGAAAAGATGTGTTTACTCTGTAGATGATAAAGATGATAATCTCTGTGTATGGCGGTGCTTGGCTATTCTCATGAATATCAATTCTGGTAAACAAAACCCTGAAAAACGCATAGAGAAAAAAGCCCTAAATTTAGCTAGAACTTTTTATGGCGACAAAAAATTAAAAGGAGAAGAAGTTAGATCAACAAAATTGGTTGATTTTGAGAAAATTTCAAAGGTTTTCTCCATAAATATCCGGGTTTACGAGCAGAAAGATATATCAAATTTTAAAGTTTGGAAACTGGTGTTTGGAAAAAATCAGTTCAAAGATAATTTACATACCCTAAATTTGGGTCTTTATAATAATCATGGTTTTTTCATTAAGAATCTAGACCTTCTTGCTCAAAACTGGGTATGCCAAGGGTGTAAACAAAAATTTACCAGACACGAGGATCTAAAAAGACATTTTACCAATGAATCATGCACAGGCGGAAAGACAAAAATATTTTGCACGGGAGAAAAGATAAAGCACATCATGAATGAATCTGAGAAAGTTTTTTACGGGGGTAAAATAAATTTTAGTTATAAGGCGTGTAGGTGGATAGAAAACCAAGCTAAAATTATGGGAAAACATATTCATCATGGGCTTTGTGGTCATGGTGGTGAAAGGTGCTATAGGGATGAAGAAGGGAATGAGATTTTATTTGATGGATACGAACCCGAGACAAAAACTGTTTTTGAGTTTTATGGTTGCAAATGGCACGGGTGCCCGTGTTCAACAACCGACAAAATAAAATACAACAAAACTATTGAAAGAGAAAAGAGGATAAAGAGTTTGGGGTATAATCTAGTATCGGTTTGGGAATGTGAAAATCCTGAATTACCCAATATCTGGTTCAAAAAGAATTTTAATCCATACCCTTATTTTATTGATTACGATTTTGAGGGATTATTACAAAAAGAAGATAAACAAATTACCGATGATTTAATTTTCACCCATACCCATATTCCAGTTAGTGTTGCACTAATTGATAATTTAACGAACAAACCCGTTTTTCTTTTCAACTCAAATCCTGATCTTCTCATAAAAGAATTCGTTGAAAGATTGGAGGAAATGAGAAAAATCATTGTCGAAAAGGTCAAAGAAGAATATCCGCTACCCGATCAAGATTCTTTGCAAAAACAGGTTGCGCAAAAATATGAAGAATGGTGTAATCAAGTACCTGTTTTGGGGTTTAATAGCGGAAAATATGATATCAATTTGATCAAAAGGCATTTTGTAAAACACATGACCGAAAAAACAAAGGATATTTTTATTGCAAAGAAACAGAATAAGTATATGTTTTTATCTACTCCTCATTTTAAATTCTTGGATATAATGTCTTATCTTGCTCCTGGAATGTCTTTTGACAAATGGTGCAAAGCAAACAATTGTGAAGCCCAAAAACTTAAACTTCCTTATGAATTCTTGACTGATCATCATAAGCTTTCTTTCGTTGGGCCCGTGAAACACGAAGACTTTTACTCTTCCTTGAAAAAGGAAAACATTTCCGAAGAAGAATATGCAGAATATTTATCCGAATTCAAAAAGAGGGGCTGTGTTACAATGAAAGATTGGTTGAAAGAGTATAATTTGAATGATGTTATCCCCTTTGCAGAAGCGCTTGAAAAAACAAGGCGTTTGTATTATCCGGACAAAATTGATATATTAAAAGATGCGGTTTCCATCCCGGGTGTATCAATGAGGGCTGTTCTAAATAAATACCAAAAAAATAAGAAGAAAGGTGATCCTGAATTGTACGCCCCAGGGCAATACTGTATTCATAGTTGTGATAAATCTTGTAATGAAAAGTTTTGCAAAAAATGTTACAAAATAAAGAAGGATTGTAAAATATGCGACAAAAATAAGACTTATAAATTATTGAAAACGGGTATGGTTGGAGGGCCTAGTATTATATTTACGAGATATGCGGAGGTAGAAAAAACAATGATTCGCCCTCATAAATATAAAAACCCGAAAAAATGTGTGAGAATTAAGGGGTTTGATGCAAATGGTTTATATTTATACTGTTCCGGACAAGAAATGCCGTGTGGGAAAGAAGAATGTATTGCGGTTGAAAAGCCATCAGATCCTAAATTTATTAAGAAGATTTGCAAAGATATTCTTGCGGGTAATCTTTTCGGATTTTGCCAAGTTGATATTCATACCCCTGATCATCTAAAAGAAAAGTTTGAAGAGTTTTCGCCTCTATTTATTGTAGACTCGGTTCCTGAATACTTAGTACCAGAGCATATGAAAGAATATCAAAGAGCGACAGGAAGAAAACATCTAAAAGATAATAAAAAATTACTTGGTGTAACCAAAGCAAAAAAGATATTTTTATATACACCTATGATAAAATGGTATCTTAATCAGGGTTTGGAGATTACCGCTATCCATAATATTTTAAAGTATGAATCGGGAAGGCCTTTTGGCTTTTTTCCAAAAGAGGTGGCAGACGCAAGAAGAGATGGAGATATTGAGGTTTTATTGGAAAAACTAAGTAAAGCTTTTGATGAAAACGAAATTGATGATGTAGTGAAAATTACCAATGAATTGAACCAATTTCCTGATATATTTAAGGTTATTGAAGAAAATAAAGATATCAAGGTATTGATTGAAAAACTAAAACCAAAGTACAAAGGTTGCAAAGAATTAGCCGACACGAATAAACTTAGGGGGAATTCATTCTATGGGAAAATGATAGAAGATAAAGAAAAACATAAAATTACCAGGTATACTCAGGATGAGGAAGAGGTTGAAAAAGCCCTAAGATCTGCGTTCTTTGAAGATCTTAATGAAATAAATGACACATATGAAATAATAAAACGAAAGAGATTAATAAAAATAGACAGACCATATCAATGCGGCATCGCGGTGTATCAGCTGGCAAAATTAAGGATGCTGGAATTTTATTACGATTTTCTGGATAAATATGTAGATAGAAAGGATTTTGAGTTGATACAAATGGATACTGATTCTATGTACATGGCAATCTCGTCTGAAAATTTGGATGATATTATAAAACCCGAAATGAGAAAAGAATATTTTAGCGAGGGGAAAGAAAAATTTCTAGCAATAACTAAATATCATGAAAGGACTCCGGGTTTGTTCAAGTTGGAGTTTGATGGTATACGAATGATTGCAATTTCCTCAAAATGTTATTACGCGGAGGATGAGAATGGAAAAGCAAAGTATAGTTGTAAAGGCACAATTCATCATCAAAACGAGATAAATTGGAATGGTTACTGGGCGGCTTTTAAAGGGGCAAATGATATGGCACAAAATACAGGATTCAGAGTTAATGATCATCAAATTGTGACATATACACAAAATAAAAAAGCATTTAATGCATATTATGATAAAAGATGGGTTTATGAGGATGGAATTCACACAAAACCATTGTATTAGATTATTTCAAAACAGAATTAGGAGGTAACTCTGTATCATACGGAATAACCTGTAATTCTTCACGAACAAACCCTCGTCTTGGCCCATCTTGTAAAAAGTATAAAACAGGCTGATTAGGAGAAATTCTACTTCCAGAAATATAATAAACTTTTATACTCCAAATGGGATCTGTGGCTCTTCTTCTTTCCCCACCCTCAAGCTCACCCGGAGATAATAAATATCTAACTCTCACCTCAGTTGGTAGTCTAACCTCATCAAGGCCAACAGTTCGGTGATAATTTTTAGGACTAATATCAACCTCTTTCATTTTTATAGCCTCATCGGGCTCTTTACCGGTTATTCTCATTTTTGTATTATTCAAAGTTTTCAGAATATCTGGTAATCTTTTCACCCATACGCGCGATCGATCATCACTAATCATTTCTTGCGCATATTGATGACTAAATAATTTTTCTCCTAATATTTTATTTGCGTTTTCCACAAATGCTTGGGCTCTATGATTACCAGCTTCACTTCTCTGTATTCTTACATTATGGTAATTCATGAGTTTACTAACTTCTCCCATAAATTCTTTCCCAGGATCAACCATTAATGTTTTGGGATATTTTAACCTTCTAGAATATATTTTCTTAAAAGCTTCTGATATCTCTCGACTTTCTTTTGAGGTTAATGGCTCAGCATCTTTATATCTCGAGGCGATATCAACCAAAACTAACGCGTATTTATAAGTTTTTCTTCCAACTCTATCGTGCGGTAAAAATAATAAATCCGCTTGGTGAATCTGATTGGGCTTATCCACAGTCCAGTGCGGTCTTGGTATATATTTTGGGGTAGGTAGATAGATTTGCCAAATTGCCTGTTTCTGCATCCATTGTTTTGCCTCATTTTCACTTACTCTAGCCTTCTCGGCTAATTTAGGAATCGCGGAATACCCTTTCCAATATCCCTCAGTTGAATAATATATTTTTGAGAGTATCTTTTCGTTACTCATTTTAAAAATAAAAAAGTATCTTATAAATTAAAATGGCGGATGCGGAAGAAGAAATAAAATTTAGCGAATACCAAATTAATCTCATGAAAAAAATTATCATTAAAAAAATTCTAGATATGGAAGATGGCGATAAAATTTTTAATATTATGATTTTAATTCCCGAGGTGAGAGAGGGTCTATTAAAACATATTGTCAAGTTAGAAAATAGGACAACGCCGGTTTAAAGGTTAACCAAAGTATCTTATAAATTTACAATGACGTCTGAGAAAATTAATCCAAACAGAATTCCCAAAGAACCCTTTGGCTTGAAAGCAGAATCAACATTGAATCGAATTACTCTCAACCCATCCGCAGCCAGCCCTGGAGAAACATTGTATATAAATATTCCAAAATTAGCCGAGAATTTGGTGATTGTACCCGGAAGCGTATCTCTTCTCTTCGATTTGGATGTGGAGGGGCACGCCAATAACACCCTTGTCAATAACGTTGGCCGTAATCTTGTCACCAGAATGAAAGTTCTTTTTGGAGGAGAAACATTGCAAGATACTCAAAGATATGATTTATTTCAAACATATCGAGATTTATTTTTAACCAATGAAGAAAGAGAAGATAGATTAAAACAAGGAATTTCTTCTCTTGATATTAGAAAACATAGAACAAAATCTGGTGATGCAAAAACAGGAATAGATCAGAAAGAAATCGTTTTGGCCAGAATTCACGGGACAAAGTATAGAATACCAATTAACCATCCCATTCTAAATGATCATGGTGTTTTTTACCCTAAAGCCCTAGAAAACCATCTGATATTCGAGATTACTCTTGCTCCGATTAATAATATTCTTATTTATTCCGATACAACTAAAGCGCCATCCTATTCGATCAAAAATCTAGAGTTAGAATATTCCTCAATTTCTAGCGAATATTTGGCTCGTGAGGCTCAAGCCGCATACCAAGTTGGTAAAGGTTTCTTTTATGAGAATATCACCCTTCACAAAACTTTTACCTTTTCCGTTGGAGGAGATGGCGTTATTAATCAACACATTAATCTCCCAAGAAGATCAATGACTGGGGTATTATTTTTGTTTTTCACGGCTCAAGCCGCAGGAGCAAGGGATTCTGAAAATTTTTATAACCCGGGTATATCTTCCGTAGAAATTGACGTTGACGGCGTGCCAAATAGAATATACTCTAGAGGTATGATTCCTTCTGATCTTTGGGAATCCGTGAAAAAGAGATTTCACAGGGACGATGGTTTGCAAATTTCTTTGAAAGAAAAAGAATTTTACGCGGATAAGTTTGCTCTTTGGGTTGATACCAGAACCCATCCGGATAATGGTATTCACGGTGGAGGATTAGCTCTAAATAATACCCATGATGGTGTAAAAATAGAAATTAAAAGGAAACAAAGCGGATCTGGAACCATAACGTGCCATATGTTCGTCGTTGCTGATGCAATAATGGAGATTATGAACTCCAGTTTGAGATCTATAAAGTATTAGTGTTATGATACAAAAATCATGGAAGATTTAAGGGATAAAATACCATTCCATTGTATTATAACAGGACCGACAAATTGCGGAAAAACAAAGTACCTAATTGATCAGCTCCGAGGCTCATTCCGGAAAGTTTTTGAAAATATTGCGTTAATTTGCCCAACCTATTCCAAGAATAAAACTTATCTTAATTTCGCTCGAGGAGATAAACATTTCTATGTTTTCTCCCCTGATTCAAGTAATATCGATGAGATTAATGAATTATTAACCGAGTGTCAAACTTTTTTCTCCGGAACAAATACGCTAATAATTTTGGATGATTGCGCTGTTTCCAATGACCTGAAGAAAAGATCGAATAAATTTATAGATTTGGCATTCTCCGGAAGACATCATGGTTTATCAGTTTGGGTTCTCACTCAGCAATTAACATCCATAGCAAAACCATTCCGTGAAAATGTAGCCTGCGTTGTTACTTTCCATAATCCATCGCAGAAAGGTATGAAAATGTTTTTCGAAGATTACGGAGGAGAGAGGGAGAAAACTGTGGTTCTGGGACACAGGAATTTTGACAGGGATTTTCTAGCTTATAAGCTAAATTGGTTTTCAAAATTTGATCAGGAATTTAACCAGCAGCATAAAAGCCAACAAATACTTGTCGAAGTGCCTAAGACCTCCAAAAGCCTTCATCAAGCTGTTGTTAGGTATTGTTGAAGCCTCCGCCAAGTTTCTGCAAAGTTTTGGCCGAGTTCTGGGCCGACAGGCGGAGCGAGCGGAGGGCGAGTACCCTCTTAAGACAAAGTCTCTGCAAAGTTTCGACGAAGCCAATGGCGCTGAGACAGGCGAATTTTGATGAGATTTATTAGGGGATATTTCTGGGACAGGCGGATTAAAAATTTGAAAAGCGGCTTAAAGATTTGATAATTCTTACAAAAGTAATTATGGATCAGTTAAGAAGAGAATTAAATTTTAAGCAACTAACCAAATTGCTTACATTTTATAAAATTCCGGGTAGATCAGAAATGACTACTAAAGAGGATAAAGCACTTGCATTGAGCATTATACCTGAAGTAATTAATAATATTCAACAAATCATTGGTAATAGAACAGAAATTTTTAGAGCAATTGATAATATGCCGAGGAGAAGAGCGAATCAACCACAACCACCTCTTCCAATACCGCAAATAAGACCGAGAAACAGACCAAATTTGTCACCTCTAAATATTCCTCAATCAATTCAAATTCCAGGCACACCGCCAGGTTCACCAGAAAGATTTATACCAACAACGCCTCCTAGCACACCGCCACCAAATCAACCCAGAATAAATATTAATAAATATAAACCAAAAAGACCTTCTCCACCCAAACCAACGCGCCCGCCACCCCCTATTCCAACAAAACCTAAAACCCCGCCAATAAAACAAGATTTGGTTAAAAATACCAAACAAACTCCTTCTTGGGGAAATGCACTAAACAAGTTTTGGGGTTTTGTAAAACCATATATTCCAGAAAAAGTAAAAAATAAAGCAGAGGAACTAGCCAAAAAATTTATAGATGGATATAAAAGAGCAAATAAAATAAACCAGCCCAAAAATCAGCCAAGTCAAACAAAATCAAAAAGAGATTACAAGAAGGAGGGAGCAAGGCCAAAAACAAAAAGGTTGAAAGAAGAAGAATTAATTATCAAAGAAAATGTAAGAAAATTCAAAAACGGCTATTTGAAGCAACATACTATAGATGGGAAAAAAGGATATACTATTGAAGAATTCATGAAAAAAATAAAACCAAAGGTTATAGATATTATTAATAAGGATAAGAAACCAAAAAAGGTTAAGGTTATACTATCATCTAAGTTTGTAAAATCTTCTTTACAAAATAACCAAATTACAGAAGAAGCTGAAAAATACTTTCATGCCAAACCAAAAATAATTACAGAAGCAAGAGATTTATCAAAAGAATATGATGATATAATTAAAAATATGCTTGACATGGTTGAAATATTTCTAGATAATGATTATAAATTCGTATTTGATTCTGTTGCGAGAATTGACATTGGAATCGCACCCTACACAGTTACTTCTGGTAGTTCATATATACCAACACCAGAAAGATTAGCGGCAAAGAAAGCTACTATTAACATACAAAATAAGTGTGAAGATTGCGGGCAACTTTCATTAACGGAGGCGGTGTTCCCAAGAAAACATCATAGAGAGAGAGCAAATAATGAATTGTTGGAAAATTGCAAAAAATTAGACTTTTCTGGAATAGAGGGCGCAATGAAATTAAAAGATTTTGCCAAGTTTGAAAAACAAAACCCATATCCAGTTAATGTATTGAAATATGACGAAGAAGCTGACGAAATATATACCGTGAGATTAAGCGATAAATGTTATTGCAAGAAAGAAGAAAAATGTAAGAATTGCGGTTGCGCGAAAAAAGAGTGCAAGAAAAAACAGAAATGCGAGAAAAAAGGCTGCACAAAACACGAATGCGAGGAATGCGGATGTAATAAATGCGATTGCAATAATTATGAATGCAAGTTATGCGATTGTAAATTTATAACATTACTTTTAATAAATAATGGTGAAAAAACCCACTACATTTTAGTAAATAATGTTAGCAGACTTTTATCCTCTGAAGCCGGTGATAATAAACACAAAAAATATTTCTGCCTTAGGTGTTTTAACTCATTTTATGACGAAAGGATTTTGCAAGAACACAAAGAATACTGCGATTCACACGGAGAAGTTAAAATCAAAATGCCTAAAAATGAAGATGGCAGCCCAAAATTTATTTACTTTAAAAATTTTAAGAACAAAATGCGTGCGCCTTTTGTTATTTATGTAGATTTTGAGGGTCGACTAATACCAATACATACATGTTCCCCAAACGAAATTAAAAGCTTTACTAAAAATTACCAAATGCATAAAGCATCGGGGTTCTGCTATTATATCAAATGTTTCGATGAAAGCATATTGCCAAAGGATTTTAAAATCTGCGTGAATTATACTGCAAAATCTGACGATGAGGATGTGGCGCAGATATTTACAGAATATTTAGAAAGAGATGTTAGGAAAATTTTTGAGCTAATAGAAGAAAAAAAGGAAACTTTTAAATTTTATGATAAAAAGAATATGCCGGAAATGGATAAAAAAGATTATGAAAATGCAACTCACTGCCATATATGTGAGCGCAAATTTTCTGAAGATGAAGAAGAAGATTTTAAAAAAGTAATAGACCACTGCCATCTTACTGGAAAATATCGAGGAGCGGCGCACAATATTTGTAACTTAAAATATGTGATTCCCAAATTCGTTCCAGTAGTAATTCATAATCTATCTGGGTACGATTCTCATCTATTCATTAAGAATCTTGGCAAAACAAAGGGTGGAATGAGCTGTTTGGCTAACACCGATGAAAAGTATATTAGTTTCTCAAAGAAAATTTTAATTAATTATGATTGCGAGCATGTTTGCGTTCATGATTGTGATTGCGATGAAGACGAAGACGACAACGAAAAGCCTATTACAAGAACAATAAGATTCATTGATTCTTATAAATTTATGCAATGTTCTCTTAGTGGATTGGTTGACAATCTTACAAAGTGCGGAAAATGTGAGTCATGCAAACCAGGAGAATGTTTGAAAAGATACATAAAAGAGGGAAAGATTATTACTTTTAATGGTGTAGGCAATTGCGATCAATGTAAGAATTGCAAGCTATTAGGAAGTATGTGTTTTTCGCCAATAGATAAAAATATGACAGAAATTAAGAAACATTTCACAGGAGAAAAGTTAAAACTATTGTTGAGAAAGGGTGTGTACCCCTATGATAATTTTGATCGCATTGATAAACTTAATGAAACCCAACTTCCACCAAAGGATGCATTTTTCTCAAAACTAAATAATCAAGATATTTCGGATGAAGATTATGAACACGCTAAAAATGTGTGGAAAACATTTGGCGCAAAAACAATGAGAGATTATCACGATTTATATCTAAAAACAGACGTATTACAGCTGGCCGACGTATTCGAGAACTTTAGAGATGTGTGTATTAATAATTATAGTTTAGATCCCGCTCACTATTTCACATCACCGGGATTATCTTGGGATGCGATGTTAAAATTAACTAAAGTTAGTTTGGAATTGTTCACAGATGTTAATATGTTGCTTTTTATTGAGAAAGGGATTAGAGGTGGAACATCACAAGTATCAAAAAGATATGCCAAAGCGAATAACCCCTATATGACAGATTTTGAAATAGATAAGCTTATAAGCTATATTATTTATCTTGACGCAAATAACTTGTACGGTGCTGCAATGAGCAAGAAATTACCCAAACGGGGATTTAAATGGATTCCAAATGAAGAGCTCGAAAATTGGAGGAATATACCTTGTATAGTTGAGGTTGATTTGGAATACCCAAAAAATCTTCATGATAGTCATAAAGATCTGCCTTTAGCGCCAGAAAAACTTACCGTTAATAAGGTTAATAAATTAATACCGAATCTATTCGATAAGAAAAGATATGTAGTTCATCATGAAACCCTGAAATTTTATGAAAAACAAGGATTAAAAATAACAAAGATTCATAAGGGAATCAAATTTCAAGAGTCTAAGTGGTTACAGGTTTACATAGATCGAAATACTGAATTGAGAAAACACGCGAAAAACGACTTTGAAAAGGATTTCTTCAAACTAATGAATAACTCCGTATTCGGTAAAACAATGGAAAATATGAGAAAAAGGATAGATGTTAGATTAGTTAATAATATAGAATCAGCCAAAAAATTAATAAGAAAACCGAACTTTAATCATTTTACTATCTTTTCTGAGGATCTTGCCGCCATAAATATGAAGAAAACAGAAATAAGATTTAATAAACCAGTTTACGTGGGGTTTTCCATTTTGGATCTAAGTAAGCAAATAATGTATGATTTCCATTATAATTATATCAAAGAGAAATATAGAGAAAAAGCTGAATTACTTATGACTGATACTGATAGTCTTGTATATATTATAGAAACGAAAGATTTCTATGAAGATATAAGTCAAGACGTTCGGGAAAAGTTTGACACTAGCAACTATCCAAAAGATCACAAATCTGGTATTTGGGATGATGCAAACAAAAAAGTAATTGGAAAGTTTAAGGATGAGTTTGGTGGAAGTATACCTACAGAATTTGTTGGATTAGGCGCAAAACAATATGCCTTATTAATGGATAATGGTAAAGAGATAAAGAAGAATAAAGGAACAAAGAAATTAGTTATTAAGAAAACGATAAGTTTTAATGATTTCAAAAATTGCCTGAATACTAAAGAACCACAAATGAGATCGCAAAATTTAATTGGATCAAAACTACATGATATTTACACAAAAACAGTTAACAAAAAAGCGCTATCCGCTTATGATGATAAGAGAATCATTCAAAAAGACGGAATACATACTCTTCCTTATGGTCATTACCTTGCTAAAACAGAATTGGGTGGTAACTTAGTATCATAAGGAATAACTTGTAATTCTTCCCTCACAAATCCTCGCCGCGGTCCATCAATTAAATAATATAAAACCGGCTGATTGGTCGAAATAACGCTTCTGGAGATAGTATAAACTTTGATACTCCAAATAGGATCTGTAGCTCTTCTTCTTTCTCCACCTTCTAGTTCACCTGGTGATAATAAATATCTAACTTTAACAATAGGTGGTAATCTAACCTCATCAAGCCCCACCACCCGCCGATAATTTTTAGGCTCAATATTCGTCTCTTTCAGTTTTATAGCCTCATCAGGCTCTTTACCGGTTATTCTAATAAGTGTATTATTCAAAGTTTTCAGAATATCTGGTAATCTTTTCACCCACACACGCGATCGATCATCACTAATCATTTCCTGTGCATATTGATGACTAAATAATTTTTCCCCCAACATTCTGTTTGCGTTTTCCACAAATGCTTGAGCTCTATGATTACCAGCTTCACTTCTTTGTATTTTCACATTATGGTAATTCATGAGTTTACTAACTTCTCCCATAAATTCTTTCCCAGGATCAACCATTAATGTTTTTGGGTATTTCAATCTTCTAGAATATATTTTCTTAAAAGCTTCTGATATCTCTCGACTTTCTTTTGAGGTTAATGGCTCAGCATCTTTATATCTCGAGGCGATATCAATCAAAACTAACGCGTATTTATATGTTTTTCTTCCAACTCTATCGTGCGGCAAAAATAATAAATCCGCTTGGTGAATTTTATTGGGTTTATCCACAGTCCAGTGCGGTCTTGGTATATATTTTGGAGCGGGTAGATAGATTTGCCAAATTGCCTGTTTCTGCAGCCACTGTTTTGTCTCATTTTCACTTACTCTCGCCTTCTCAGCTAATTTAGGAATCGCGGAATAACCTTTCCAATATCCTTCAGTTGAATAATATATTTTTGACAGTATCTTTTCCTTATTCATTTAAAAATAAACAAGTATCTTATAAATTGGAATGGGAGAGGAGCAAGAAGAAATAAAATTTTCAGAATACCAAATTAATATTATGAAGAAAATTATCAGGAAAAAAATCCTCTATATGGAAGATGGGGATAAAATTTTTCAGATTCTTATTTTAATACCAGAGGCGAGAGAAGGATTATTAAAACATATTAATAAGTTAGAAAATAGGACAACACCGGTTTAAAGGCTAACCAAAGTATCTTATAAATTTACAATGACGTCTGAGAAAATTAATCCAAACAGAATTCCCAAAGAACCCTTTGGTTTGAAAGCAGAATCTACATTGAATCGAATTACTCTCAACCCATCCACAGCCAGCCCCGGAGAAACATTGTATATAAATATTCCAAAATTAGCGGAGAATTTGGTTATTGTCCCCGGAAGTGTATCTCTTCTCTTTGATTTGGATGTGGAGGGACACGCCAATAACACCCTTGTCAATAACGTTGGCCGAAATCTTGTCACCAGAATGAAAGTTCTTTTTGGAGGAGAAACATTGCAAGATACCCAAAGATATGATTTATTTCAAACATATCGAGATTTATTTTTAACCAATGAAGAAAGAGAAGATAGATTAAAACAAGGAATTTCTTCTCTTGATATTAGAAAACATAGAACAAAATCTGGCGATGCAAAAACAGGAATAGATCAGAAAGAAATCGTTTTGGCTAGAATTCATGGGACAAAGTACAGAATACCAATTAACCATCCCATCCTAAATGATCATGGTGTTTTTTACCCTAAAGCTCTAGAAAACCATCTGATATTTGAGATTACTCTTGCTCCAATTAATAATATTCTTATTTATTCCGATAAAACAAAACCACCATCATATACGATCAAAAATCTAGAGTTAGAATATTCCTCAATTTCTAGCGAATATTTGGCGCGCGAGGCTCAAGCCGCATATCAAGTTGGTAAGGGTTTCTTTTATGAGAATATTACTCTTCACAAAACTTTTACCTTTTCCGTTGGTGGAGATGGTGTTATTAATCAGCACATTAATCTCCCAAGAAGATCAATGACTGGGATATTGTTTTTGTTTTTCACAGCTCAGGCTGAAGGAGCAAGGGATTCTGAAAATTTTTATAACCCGGGTATATCTTCCGTAGAAATTGACGTTGACGGTGTGCCAAATAGAATATACTCTAGAGGTATGATTCCTTCTGATCTTTGGGAATCCGTGAAAAAGAGATTTCACAGGGATGACGGTTTGCAAATTTCTTTGAAAGAAAAAGAATTTTACGCGGATAAGTTTGCTCTTTGGGTTGATACCAGAACCCATCCGGATAATGGAATTCATGGTGGGGGATTAGCTCTAAATAATACCCACGATGGTGTAAAAATAGAAATTAAAAGGAAACAAAGCGGATCTGGAACCATAACATGTCATATGTTTGTCGTTGCCGATGCAATGCTGGAGATTATGAATTCCAGTTTGAGATCTATAAAGTATTAGTGTTATGATACAAAAATATGGAAGATTTGAGAGATAAAATACCATTTCATTGTATTATAACAGGGCCCACAAATTGCGGAAAAACAAAGTATTTAATTGAACAGCTCCGAGGTCCTTTCCGGAAAGTTTTTGAATATATTGTGTTAATTTGCCCGACTTATTCTAAGAATAAAACTTATCATAATTTTGCCTTAGGGGATAAACATTTTTATGTATTATCTCCAGATGCAAGTAACGTTGAGGAGATTAATGAGTTACTAACTGATTGCCAAACTTTATTCTCCGGAACCAATACGCTAATAATTTTAGATGATTGCGCCGTTTCTAATGACTTGAAGAAAAGATCCAATAAATTTATAGATTTAGCGTTTTCCGGAAGGCATCATGGATTATCAGTTTGGGTTCTAACTCAGCAATTAACATCAATAGCAAAACCATTCCGAGAAAATGTAGCCTGCGTTGTTACTTTTCATAATCCATCCCAGAAAGGTATGAAAATGTTTTTCGAAGATTACGGAGGTGATTTGGATTATGAATTAGGGAAAAAGTTTGTTCAACTCCTAAAAACCGAAAAATATTCTAGGTTATGTTTATCTTTGCGATATCCATTTAATTGCTATTTAGAGATACCTGAAGTGATTTAACAAAAGATGTCTAATATTGAAGATTACATTGACCAACCAAAGGGAGGAACAGAAGAGGCAGGCCGCCCGTTGGGAAAAAGTGAGGATCTCGAAATCAAACAAGAATCACTTGCTATTCTAGCAGTGCTTGGAACAACAAAGGAATATACTGGGGTTGATATGAGTCTGGGTGATGTAAAAAAATTACCGGGACGCGATGTAGAAAAATATTTTAATCGGTATCAATCAGTAATGGGTAAAAAAATTAACGGGGGATTAGTAGATTCGTCCCTTCAATTAGTTTCCAAAGTTATTTCTTATTTAGTTCCAGTTGATGATATAGAAGCTCTTTGCAATGATCTGAAGAATGACGATTTGGTTAATCGCGAACTATCAAACTTTGTGGGTCTCTTAGCGTTGAAATCAGGAAGACTGGCAGCACTTGCCAGCGGGATATTTCAAGTAGCTAAACACATAAAATTCAACAAAAATCAGCAAGAACCAGTTAATGTTACCACAACTGATAAGGAAACTAAGCAATCTACTGAAGGCGTTGATACAGTATATTAAACAGATCTAAAAACTTATTTGTAGCATCTAAATAATAATGTCTGAACAATCTGAAGTTGAACAAATTACAGCAGATCCCAAACCAGAAAATAAAGATACTAAAAAGAGGGAGAAAGATCCCAAAAAGGTTGCGGCTGGCAAGAAATTAGCAGAATATAATAAAAAAGCAAAAGAAGCATTAGCCAGGGAGATGAAACGCGAACAGGAAGATGATCCAGTCCCTGCGGGGCGCGTAGCAAATGATGAAGCGAAATCGTGGCTTCCAGAGTTATCTTTTACTACTGTTTTATCCGTTATTGGATTAGGGTTTACAGCATTTGATCTCTTTATGAGATACCAGGAAAAAGCCCGAGTTGAATATTCAAATAGGATACCTGATTTATCACAAGTTCCGCAAATACCCCAACCCGCAAAAATTCCGATCCATGTAACTCCAAAATCCTTGGGAATGGATTAAGGTAAAAGTAATTTAAACGTTTCTTATTGGTGAAGTAAAAATATGTCAACAGAAAATAAACTTGTGAAGACTGTAACTGATTCGGCCGTACTTATCGGATTAGGAGCCGGAGTTGGGTATGTAGCCAAAAAGATGATGAAAGAATCATTTTTGAGCGATCCATCCTCAAGTATTACAAATTATGCAAAATGGGTAGCGGTATTATCCGGAAGCATGTATCTTAAAACATATTTAGAGGATCAAAAGATTTTACCAAAATAATCAACATGGCATTAGCATCGATAGGAATGATGATTGGTGGGGCTATATTGAATGCAACGGCATTTACTGGAGGAAATATTATTGCCCAAAAAATTCTAGGCCATAGAGTGGATACAGAAAGAATACGACATGATAAAGCAATGGAAAAGTACCAAAGAGATTACGCAGAATATCAGGAAAAAAGGCAAAAAATGCTTGATTGGGAAAATAAGAAAAAGGATGAAAAATATCAAGCATCAAAAAATATATCAAATACAAATCAGGCTTTTGAATTGTACGGGCAAATGAATGAACCAAAATTCTCTGATTATTATAAACCAAGCAATGAACAAAAGACGGGGGAAATGGTATATGTCGGAGCCGGGATGTTGGGTTTAGGTTATGCGGTAAGTAAAGTATTATAAATTATTGTGTTGTATAACCAGTAATTGGGTTATACAACATAAGGTATTATTTTTTCGAGTATAGTTTCTTAAGCATTTCGTCATCATCAATGCTGTTATCATTTTCTATTCCTTTCATTTTGCATAATTTATCCCTAAGAAATTTTTTGAGTTTTAATGGGTCTACACCATTATCCACTACTTTCTTCGTTGAACTTAAACGGCTATTAGCATCGCTGGGAGAAATATTTATTCCTAATTTCCCGGCGTAATTAATTACATCATTAGTACCAATTTTGATAGTTTTGTATTCTTGTTCTTCTTTACTCATATTTGATTTTATTTACGTGTTTTCTTTTTAAATATCAATTTTTTCAACCCTAAGAAGTCTAAAGATTCCGCACTGATGACTAAAAATTATGGCAGAAGGAGGATATGATCCAGAAGACTTAGATCCCTTTTCATTTGGGAAAGAAGATAATCCTAATGATTTTGATGATACAGATCCACTACTTGGCAGAAAACTGCCAGAAACACCTGTTCGAGTAACATCTACAAGCGAAGGTGGAAGGAATTATGAGAATGAGGGAGCAAGACCGAAAAACAAAACAGGATATATAAAATTATCAGGAGAAGATTTAGATGAGTCACAAGAAATGAAAGATGAGGCTTGGAAAGAAATTAAAAGAACAAACCCGAGAGTAATACAAGATTTTGATGTTAGGTATGATGGGTTTGGTAAATTACAAGTAGGACTACGGCGCGGTTTGCCAAAAGATGTTGTGTGGCATAATTTATATGATAAAAATGGTGACTTGAACAAAAAATTACCAAAAACAATTAAAAAAAATTTAGGACCCACTAATGAACAGATTGTTGAATCAGTTCGCGAAGAAAAAACAAAGGAAAGGGGTATAATAGATAAAATAAAAGAAAGACTAAAAAGTAAAAGAGATAACCCCAATATTACCCCAGAGGAAAGAAGTCAAAATGAAGCAGATGAGAGAGAAGTTGCTAATCATGAAGAAAATTTAGCTAATTTAGATGCGGAGGAAGAAAGAGCGCAAAATAGAATGACTTTGCGGGAAAGAATTAAGGATATTTTCAAAAAACATGGATTTACAATAACTGCTGTTTTCATTGCTGTAGGCACAGTAATTGGGGCTATAATTTCTAGTCTTTCCAAAGGTTTATCCACTTTGGGAGGAAAAGTTGGTAATGGATTAAAAACTTTAGGGAAAAAATTAGGGCAAATATTGCCGGGAATGGTTGGCGCAATAGTTAGCTTTCTTTTCAAAACAGCTGGCGAGGTAATTGGGTTTTTAGGGAAGAATGCTTGGTTATTGATAATGGCTGTAGTTTTGTATTTTGTGGAAAGCATTAAAAAGAAAAGGAAGTAACAAATTTCAGCACAGCTCCGCTTCGCGGGGAGGCCCTTCGGGCCGATGGGCGGCTAAGCCGATCTAAAGATATCCTCTCGTTCTGACAAATACAATATGGATGAATACGCTGGAATTTACCCACAATTACCTGATGAACCAAAAAATTTCAGGATTTTAAAGTCGTGCGAAGTATTAAATAATCTTAATAAGGAAATTGTTCATTACGAGCATGTAAGAAAGAAATACAATAGAGCGAGAGGAATATTTACAAAAATCAGTGTTGGTAGTGGCGTATTTTCAGTTATCCTTTCTGCAAGCGGATTGAGTACATCTCTTACTGGTTTTGGCGCTATTATTGGCATACCATTAGGTGTTGTAGGCGGGGTTTTTGGTGGATTATCGGTTGGTTGTGCTGCCATATCAAAAAGACTTTCACAAAATGTTAGTAAACATGAACAAACAGTTTCTCTGGCAAAGGCAAAAGTAAACACCATTAACGATTTAGTTTCAAAAGCATTGAAAGATAAATCTATATCAGACCAAGAATTTTCTCTAATTTTATCAGAGGCGGAAAAGTTTGAAAAACTAAAACTAGAAATACGGCAAAAAAATCATAAAGATGCAGAAAAAAACATGAACATAAAACAGATAAGGACGGCGGTTATTACGGATATATTAAAAGATCTAAACAATCGAGAACGTTGAAAATTTCATATGAGAAAACTGATGTAGGGTGGAATTTTTTTGCGGGCACATCTCGGTCTAAAGATCACATTATTTGAAAAACAAAGGAAAAGATGTTATTTGGTGATTTCAAAAACAGATACCCAAAGGCCAACCTTGAAAAATTTACATTCGTGAATGACTCATTTGGTGGTTATGTAAAATGGAAGGTAAATGGAACAACGATTATGTCTGATGACGATCCTTCTGGAGAAACATGGACGGAAAATCTTTCTAATAATTTGAAAGCGCTATTGTGGAAAGATTTGGGGATTGAAAATAAATTGAAGATGAGTTCGTTTCCAAAAAGTTTATCAATTACAAATCAATCTTATCCAATACCTGGAGTTAGTTTTGATCAATACACAAACGATGTAACAAAAATGCTGATATTTTTGAATATTTATGTTTCAGAAAAAGATAGTTTCACAGCCCCAATGAAGAATATATTCAAAAATCAAACCGTAGAACTTACAAGCGGAAAAGAAGCTAGAGCTTGGTTGAATAAACCAAATATTCGTCAATGGCCGCAGCAATTAAACATGGCTGTTTGGTGTGCAACAGCCGGTTGTGGAATAGGTTTAGGGGATATTTTGAATTACCCCAAAGTCGTTAAAAGCTTTTTTATATTTCACATCTACTTTACGATAAGAAGAATAATATATGAGCTAAAAGTTCCTCTTCCAGATAAAGATACTTTTTCCGCAAAAAATAATATTTACAACAAAAATGCTTATAATAGATTATGCGCTGAATTTGGATTAAGTAATGATCAAGATTTCAAGGGATTGAATAAACCTTTAGCTGATTTTAGATTTAAGGGAGGCGCAAATCATGGAGTGGGTGATGTTTTCATTGATTACGGAAAAGGATATGTGGATAAAGATAAAGTACCCGGATCACAAGAATATCAAGGAAAAGGTGGCGGATTACAAAATGTCAGAATAATAAGGAATTACGATACAGAAGCCAACATTTGGCCTAGCTATGCAAATAGATTTTCAGATGACGGGGGTAAAAAAATTGACGGAAATTTAATATCTATGCTGCGAAATGATCAATTTGTCGATTTTCAATATGCTTGGTTTATACCAGAGTATTGCAAAGGATTAACAATGGCTGGTTTAGGAAGAATAAATAGATCAATTGAAGCTTTTGTTTATTGTATTTTAGGGGCACAAGTAAATACTAGAACTTCAATTGTTAATAAAGGAGGAGGAGGAATCGAAACGCAACAAAATTTTGGTAAATTATTTGAAAGTACTGTGATTGAAAATGATGTTGCAAAGTCAATTCAAAAATACCAATTAGCGGTACAAGAATCAAAATCTCGACTTGACTTAGCTGTTGCTCCTGGAGTTTGGTTAATGCCAAGCAATTTAATAATAAATACTGAAAGTATCGTTGGGTATAATAATGCTTTGAAAAGAGTAACAGAAGATATGAAATTTGGGGTAAATAATTCAGTAAACAACGAAACAAAAACAGTCGGAATAGAACAAAGTTTGGGAACTTCAAAGGTTTTATTAAATACCAGACCTCAACCAAGTATTGATAAAACACAAAATAAGGGCAAAACGGAAGAAAAAGTTCAAATAAGTAATGCGGAAACATCTTCTCATCAAACTAATCTTTTTATTTTTGCTATTGGAGGAGCATTATTATCCTGGTTTTTATTTCGTTAATGTTTTGATTGCTTGAAGAATTGCAAGATGAATCAAAACATAATATTTAAGCTAAAAAGCCAATGCACTCAAATTTTTTCTCGTGAAATCTGCATTGTTTTATTTCTACTTTAATTTTATCTCCCATTCCAATTCTGATATTATCATTTTCAAAAGTATTCTTATTTTCATCAAAAACATAATCTTTTATAAAAATACTTGGAACTAGAACCATCATTCTTTCAAAAACATTTACAAGAAATCCATCCTTATAAATCATACATACAAATCCTTTAACTTTTTGCCCAATTTTAGGTTTATATGTTTTCACCTCAATCTCAAGAAAGAAAAAAGTATCTGTATTATCCAAAATCTTTACTATTCGATTCGCGGAAATAAAATATCCATAATCTTTATCAATTTCTCCGCTCATTTTCTTATTAATTTTTCTCAAAAGATGAAGCATAATATTACTATCCAAATATTTTGGTTCAAGATAAATTCTCCTCCGAAGTATATGAGTTTCCATTTTACTTATCTAAAAAAATAATATAATTTTATCAAAACAAAAATGTTAAGTATTACAATGTACGATTCAAAAACAAGGGTTTATTTAGATCCACCGCTAAAAAATCTTCGGGAGATACAGCTCCTGGATTGCAATTTAAAGCCTAAAAAGTTGATTAATTTCAAGGACCAACAGACATTATTCAATGATAAGAATCAAGTCATCATAAAAATTCAGCCCGGCACATATTCTCTTTGTAATATTCAATCAATCTTTCTTAATGATACTGCTCAGGAAAAAATAACAATAATTGAGAGTGATACTGTTAACTATCTTTATTCAAATAAGAACTACAAAGTTATAATTACGAGAGGATTAGCGATTGGTTTAGGAGTACCTGAAGTTATAAATCCTGGTAAATTATACCCCATAAATTTACAGATTAAGGAGCCTTTGATGCTTATGTGTAGTTTAGTGGATAATAAATCGTCATATATGAATAACACTAAATATGGTGAACTTGTGAAACTCATGCCATCTAATTTACTAGCAAACATACCCTCAAAGGATTATCCAACAATTCCAGTTCAAAAATATGAGAACCCTATAAACCACTTCGATTTAACTATCTTAGACAATGAATGGGAAAAACTTGATCTTAAGGGTTCTCCCATAACTTTTAGTTTAAGATTCAGATAAATTTTTTGTTATATAACCCAATTATTGGGTTATATAACATAATTATATTCTAATTAATCTTCTTCACCCCATACCTCTTCTTCCAAAAACTTTAACTCCTCAAAATCAATACACCAATCTAAATATCTAGACGGGTGCCAAGCCACTTCCATTATTTCATCATGCAATCTTCTAAAAAATTTCTCTTTATGAATTACCTTAAAGTAATTTAAAAATATTCCCATTTCTATTTTTTTAACATGAAATTTTTCATCAAACTTATAAATTTTAACTGGATTATATGAATACTTTACATGATATTCTGAACTATTTTTATAGTAAGCATCAAAATAAAAAATATTTGACTTATCATAACCTGTTACAAAAGATAAAAGTTCATCATCTGCACAACACAACGCTGCTTTTACAAAATCTACTTCGCTTAAACCATCTATATCAAAATTCCTGTCTGTTTTTAAAAAAATATCATTTGGATAAACAAGATTTTTATTTTGAATTAATTTAATTGTAAAAGAAATATTTTTTTCTTTTTCAGGAATATATGGCTTGTTGTGATAATCAATAAATTTTCTATTTTTTGATATTTTTTTCATTATATCTTCTTTTATTTCATTTATGAAATCACAAAAATTAAGCCTTTTATTATTAATAAATTCATAAAAAAACACTAGTTCTGTTTTGAAACTTTGATATTCCATCTTTTTTTTTTATTTTATATTTTTTCTTTTTAAATATCAATTTTGTTATTAAACCAAAAATGGGGGTTTGATAACACAATTACCTATTCTTCGCTTTTATTCTAAATCATAAAATAATTTCATTCTGCAATCCTTGCAAGAAGATTTTTGCTTGTCATGTTCACAAATTTGTGATCCTCCACATTCTACACATTGATGTTTATGTTTATTATGTTCACAAATTTGTGAACCCCTGCATTCTTTACAATGTTGTTTTTGTCTATTATGGCTGCATATTTGTGTTCCCATGCATTCCTTACAACGATATTTATATTTATTATGCAAACAATTATACCCAGCACATTCGCTGCAAAATTTTTTTATTTTCCCATGATCGCAAATAATTCTGCTAATAGGGATAACTTTTTCAATTAAGACAGTAATTTCCTCATCTTTAAATTTTGCAATTTCATCAATTAGTTCTTTCTTATTCATTTTTGCTCTGCCTTTAATTTCTAGATCTTTCGCTATTATTTTTAGTTCAAAAATATATAATCTTCTTAACTGATCCATAATTACTTTTGTAAGAATTATCAAATCTTTAAGCCGCTTTTCAAATTTTTAATCCGCCTGTCCCAGAAATATCCCCTAATAAATCTCATCAAAATTCGCCTGTCTCAGCGCCATTGGCTTCGTCGAAACTTTGCAGAGACTTTGTCTTAAGAGGGTACTCGCCCTCCGCTCGCTCCGCCTGTCGGCCCAGAACTCGGCCAAAACTTTGCAGAAACTTGGCGGAGGCTTCAACAATACCTAACAACAGCTTGATGAAGGCTTTTGGAGGTCTTAGGCACTTCGACAAGTATTTGTTGGCTTTTATGCTGCTGGTTAAATTCCTGATCAAATTTTGAAAACCAATTTAGCTTATAAGCTAGAAAATCCCTGTCAAAATTCCTGTGTCCCAGAACCACAGTTTTCTCCCTCTCTGGAGGTGATTTGGATTATGAATTGGGTAAAAAGTTTACTCATTTATTGAAAACAGAAAAATATTCTAGGTTATGTTTATCTTTGCGTCACCCATTTAATTGCTATTTAGAGATACCCGAAGTGGTTTAACAAAGATGACAAGCTTAGAAGATTATATTGAAGAACCGTCGGGGAAAAATGAGGATCTTGAAATCAAACAAGAATCACTTGCCATTCTAGCAGTGCTTGGAACAACAAAGGAATATACTGGAGTTGATATGAGTCTGGGTGATGTAAAAAAATTGCCGGAACGCGATGTAGAAAAATATTTTAATCGGTATCAATCGGTAATGGGTAAAAAAATTAACGGAGGATTGGTAGATTCGTCCCTTCAATTGGTTTCCAAAGTTATTTCTTATTTAGTTCCGGTTGATGATATAGAAGCTCTTTGCAATGATCTGAAGAATGACGATTTGGTTAATCGTGAACTATCAAACTTTGTGGGTCTCTTGGCGTTGAAATCAGGAAGGCTGGCAGCACTTGCCAGCGGGATATTCCAGGTAGCAAAACACATAAAATTTAACAAAAATCAACAAGAACCAGCTAATGACAGCGCAACTGATCGTGAAACTAAGCAATCTACCGAAGCCGTTGATACAGTATATTAAACGTATCTAAAAACGTATTTTTGACATCTAAATAACAATGTCTGAACAATCTGAAGTTGAACAAATTACGGCTGATCCTCTACCTGAAAATAAGGATTCAAAAAAGAGGGAAAAAGATCCTAAAAAAGTAGCGGCTGGAAAGAAATTAGCGGAATATAATAAAAAAGCAAAAGAAGCACTAGCCAGGGAGATGAAACGCGAAGAGGAGGAAGGAGAAAATGAAAATACAGTTAGTGAATCTAAATCATGGCTACCTGAGTTATCTTTTACTACTGTTTTATCCGTTATTGGATTGGGGTTTACAGCATTTGATCTTTTTATGAGATATAAGGAAAAAGCTAGGGAAGAATATTCCAATAGGATACCTGATTTATCCCAAGTTCCACAAATACCCAAACCCGCAAAAATTCCATTGCATTTAACTCCAAAATCCTTGGGAATGGATTAAAGTAAAAGTAATTTAAAAGTTTCTTTTTGGTGTACTAAAATTATGTCAACAGAAAACAAACTTGTGAAGACTGTAACTGATTCAGCGGTACTTATTGGATTGGGGGCTGGAGTTGGATATGTAGCCAAAAAGATGATGAAAGAATCATTTTTGAGTGATCCGTCCTCAAGTATTACAAATTATGCCAAATGGGTTGCGGTATTATCCGGAAGTATGTATTTAAAAACATATTTGGAAGAACAAAAGATTTTACCGAAATAAAATGGCTACATTAGCAATGATGGCGGTGGGAGCAATATTGAATGCAACGGCATTTACTGGTGGAAATATTCTTGCGAAATATATTTCAGGTCGTAGCGTGGATACAGAAAAAATACGACACGATAAAGCAATGGAAAAATATCAAAGAGATTACGAAGCATATCAAGAAAAAAGGCAAAAAATGCTTGATTGGAAAATGAAGAAAAAGGATGAAAAATATCAAGCATCAAAAAATATATCGACCACAAATCAGGCTTTTGAATTGTACGGGCAAATGAATGAACCAAAATTCTCTGATTATTATAAACCAAGCGATGAACAAAAGACGGGGGAAATGGTATATGTCGGAGCTGGGATGTTGGGTTTAGGGTATGCGGTAAGTAAAGTATTGTAAAATATTGTTATGTAACCAATAATTGGGTTAAATAACATAAAGGTGTATTATTTTTTAGTTCTCCACTAAATCAAATGTCCGACTTTCACGTCTATAATTATAATGATCATATTCATCATCATATTCTTCTTCATCTTCATATTTTTCCATTTCTTCGGCCGCATATTTGGCATTAGAAATAACTAACTTTGAAAAATCAAGCAGTCTTTTATTTTCTCGTTTTGGTTGAACACATGCTTCATAAAGCCTTACAATAAGTGAAATACGAGCGCCAATAAATATTGATTCAATTTTTATTGCGGAATAAGCATAACACCTTTTATTAATTAAGTCTTCGGGGTCTATTTCTTCGTTATTTTTTAAGTTAGAAAATCTAGTTAGAAATTTATCTTCTTTTTTGCTAAACATTAACTTGGCATATAATATTGGCCCTCTACCCTCAACTTTTCGCTCTCCACAAATTTTTCCCTTTTCATTTGTAACTTTTTCCTTTTTCCAATAGAGAGGATTTTTTAACCCGCCTCTAATAAGATCATTCTTTTCCAACTCAAACCTACCAATTTCTTGGCGTTTTTCTACCAAATGATCCATACAACAGTCCACTATTTCATTAAAAAGATTAATCCATTTTTCCTCTTCATTCGTGGGTTTAACCCCGCTCCATAGACATAAGGGAAAAGTATATTCAGACTTTTTACTTTGTGTTTCTTCGCCGAAAGTTTTTGTTGAAACTCCAAATGAATACAAACGACCGGTTTTAATAACAAGTTCTCCTTCGGTTCCATCTTCATTTCTTGAATTAATATAAATTCGCTTAAATTCAATCTTTGGCTTGCTACCGGGAACTTGCCCTAAAATTGGATTTGAAAAGATCATACTTTCTTTGGGGTTATAATTATTGATATCTTCTATTAATTGGGTACTTTCGTTATTCGTCATATTTACTTTTAATTTAGTGTTTTCTCTTTTAAATCATTTTTTCATTTCAACCCTAAGAAGTCTAAAGATTTATCACTGTTGAGTAAAAAAATCATGACAGAAGAAATACCAATGGATGATTTTCCAAAGGGAACAGATGATGCTGGTGATGATAATAATGATTTGGCTTGGGAAGATGAATTTCATCAACCCCCAAATACATCCACATCTATTGATAGGGATTACCTCGGTTATGAAGATTATGAAAAATCAAGAGAAAGGGAACAATGGGATAAACCGCCAGAACGAATGAACCTGGGAGAAAGGGATGAGGAATATGATAGAATGAGAGAAGCCAGGCAAGAACTTAAACATTATTACCCAGATTACGATCCTAATGAAGGCTCATTTAATGTGCGGTTTGGGGAAAATGGAGGTATAGAAGGTCAATTAAGTTCGGCTAGTAATAATAAGTGGCATACATTAGTTGATGAAAATGGGGATCGTAATATAGAAAATTTACCAAAAACATTTAGAAAAGAACTGGGCGGCGATTATGAAACAATGATGGAAAAATTTAACAATAAAAACTATGAATTAAATCAGTCCAATGAAAAAAACAGGGAATTAGAAAATACATTGGAAGGATTGAACGCAACTTTAGAAGTATACCCCAAAGAGATTAGTAGATATGAAGAAAAAGAAAAAGAACTTAGGGAATTCATTGAGAGAATACAGCTAGAAAATGCAGAAAATAAAAGTCTTTTCGATCAAACCGCCAAACAGAATATAGAAATAAAAATACAAGCGCAAAAAACTTTGGAAGAAGTAAAATTATACAAGGAAGAAATAGACAAATATAAGAAAGGAAAATCAAATGAAACAAAATTAAAACAAAGTAATGAGCGATTAAAATCAGAGAATGAAAAACTAAAAGACCAACTTAGGAATAAAACAATTTCAAACAATGAACAATTGGTGGAAATTGATGGAAGGAAAGATGAAATATTCAAAAATTTACCTTTGCGCGAGAAAATAAAGTATATTTTCAAAAAGTATGGTTTTACAGTTTTTGCGGTTTTAAGCGCCGTTGGTGCGGTAATTGGAGTTATAGTTTCTAGCCTTTCAAAGGGATTAACAACTTTGGGGAGGAATTTGGGGAATGGATTAAAAACTTTAGGAAAAAAATTAGGACAAATATTGCCGGGAATGGTTGGCGCGATAGTTAGCTTTCTTTTCAAAACCGCGGGTCAGGTTATTGGATTTTTGGGCGAGAATGCTTGGCTATTAATAATGGCTGTAGTTTTGTATTTTGTGGAAAGTATGAAAAAGAAAAGAAAGTAACAATTTAAAGATATCCTCTCGTTCTGACAAATACAATATGGACGAATACACTGGAATTTACCCACAATTACCCAATAATAATTTACAAGCGGAAAAAGAAAATAGTGTTATTAATTTCAGATTGCAAAAATCAAGTGAAGTCTTGCAAAACCTGGAGAAAGAAATCAAACATTACGAAGAAGTGAGGAAAAAATATAACAGGGCGAGAGGAATATGCACAAAAATTAGCGTTTCTGGAGGATTTATTTCTGTTCTTCTTTCGGCAAGCGGGTTAGGAACTTCTCTCACGGGCTTTGGCGCTATTATTGGCGTGCCCTTGGGTGTGGTTGGGGGTGTTTTTGGGGGATTATCGATTGGATTTGGATTTGCCTCTAAAAGTCTTTCCTCAAAAGTTAGTAAACACGAGCAAACCGTCGCAATTGCAAAATCTAAATTAAACACCATTAGTGACTTAGTCTCAAAAGCGATGAAAGACAATGAAATATCAGACCAAGAATTTTCCATAATTTTGGCGGAATTGGAAAAGTTCCAAAAACTGAAACAGGAAGTTAGACAAAAATTTAGAAGAGAAGGAGAAAAAAACTTCGACGCGAGTGTAATGAGAAAGAAAATTCGAGAAGATCTAATAAAAGAGCTTACCGGCGGGAAAGGTCATTAAAGATTTCATACGAGAAAACCGATGTGGGTTTTAATTGTTTTGCGGGCACATCTTATTCTTAGCCGGTCTAAAGATCACATTATTTGAAACACAAAGGAAAAGATGTTATTTGACGATTTCAAAAACAGATACCCCAAGGCTAACCTTGAAAAATTTACATTCGTGAATGACTCATTTGGCGGGTATGTAAAATGGAAGATTAATGGGACAACGATTATGTCCGATGATGATCCTTCTGGAGAAACATGGACGGAAAATCTTTCTAATAATTTGAAAACGCTATTGCGGGAAGATTTGGGGGTTGAAAATAAATTGAGGATAAGTTCATTTCCCAAAAGTTTGACATTTACAAAACAATCATATTCCATACCGGGTATCAAATTCAATACATTTGCTCTTGATCTTACAAAAACGCTAACTAATTTGGATATCTATGTTTCAGAAAAAGACCATTTCACCGCCGCAATGCCAAATATTTTCAAAAATCAGACAATAGGAATTACTAGTGGAAAGGAAGCCAGAGCTTGGTTAAATAAACCAAATATTAGTCAATGGCCTCAACAATTGAACATGGCAGTTTGGTGCGCAACTTCTGGATGCGGAGTAAGTTTGAGTGACATTTTTAATTACCCCAAAGTTATTAGAAGTTTTTTTGTTTTTCACATATACTTTACAATAAGAAGAATACTATATGAAATGAATACTTCATTTCCCGGAGAAGAAACATTTTCCGTAAAAAATAATCCGTACATCAAAAATTCATATAATAGATTATGCGCAGAATTTGGATTAAGCAATGATCAAGATTTCAAGGGATGGAATAAACCTTTGGCTGATTTTAGATTCAAAGGAGGAGCAAATCATGGGGTAGGAGATATATTCATTGATTACGGAGAAGGATACGCGGATCCGGGAAACATTCCTGGAAGCGCTGCCTCTCAAAAAACTGGTGGGGGATTACAAAATGTCAGAATAATAAGAAATTACGATACAGAAGCTAACGTTTGGCCAAGCAGTTTAAATAAATTTCACGATGATGGGGGAAGAAAAATTAAGGGAGATTTAATATCCATGTTGAGAAATGATCATTTTGCGGATTTTCAATATGCTTGGTTTATTCCGGAATCTGGACATGGATTAACAAAAGCGGGATTGGGGAGAATAAATAGATCAGTAGAAGCTTTTGTTTATTGCGTTTTGGGCACGCAAGTTAATACCAGAAGTTCAATCATTGGAGAAGGAGGAGGGGCAGTTGAAACCCAAGATGAATTCAAAAACTTATTTGAAAGCAGTGTAGTCGAAAATGACATTTCTAAATCTATCCAAAATTACCAACTGGCCGTACAAGAATCCAAATTGAGGCTTGATTTGGCGATTGCCCCAAATGTCTGGTTAATGCCCAGTGATATGATTATCAATACGGAAAGCGTCATTGGTTACAATAACAAATTAGTTAAGGCTACAGAAGATATGGAATTTGGGGTAAATACTTCAATAAATATTGAAACAAAGAACGTCGGCATAACCCATAGTTTAGCAAAATCAAAGGTTTTATTAAATACCAGACCCCAACCAAGCATTGCCAAAACACAAAATAAGGATGAAACAAAAGAAAAAGTTCAAATAAGTAATGCGGAAACATCTTCTCATCAAAATAATCTTATTGTTTTAATGCTTGTCGGAGGATTATTATCCTGGTTATTATTCCGTTAATGTTTTGATTATTCAAGCTAAGCTCAATTTAAAGATGAGTTTAATGTAATCAAAACAAAAATGTTCAGTATTACAACGTGCCATTCAGAAACTAGAATTTATTTAGACCCGCCGCTGAAAAATCTTCGGGAGATACAGCTCCTGGATTGTAATATACAAACCAAAAGATTGATTAATTTCAAGGAACAACAGATATTATTCAATGATAATAATCAGCCCCTAATAATAATACAACCCGGCACATATTCGTTTCGTGATATTCAAACGATCTTTCTTAATGATACTAGTAGGGAAAAGATAACAATCATTGAGACCGATACTGTTGACTATCTTTATTCCAATAAGAACTTCAAAATAAAACTTACTAGAGGGTTAGCGTTTGGTTTAGGAGTTCCTGAAATTATAAATCCTGGAAAATTATACCCCATAAATATACAGATTAAGGAGCCGCTGAGACTTATGTGTAGTATAGTGGATAATAAGTCGTCATATATGAATAACTCCAAAGATGGAGAACTTGTGAAACTCGCGCCATCAAACCTACTTGCAAACATACCCTCAAAGGATTATCCGACAATTCCGGTTCAAAAATATGAGAGCCCCATAAACCACTTCGATTTAACTATCTTAGACACTGAATGGAAAAAACTTGATCTGAAGGGTTCTCCCATAACCTTTAGTTTAAGATTTAGATAAATTTTTGTTATGTAACCATTTATTGGGTTATATAACATAATTATTTTCTAATTAATCTTCATCACCCCATACCTCTTCTTTCAAAAACTTTAGCTCCTCAAAATCAACACACCAATCTAAATATCTAGTTGGGTGCCAAGCAACAGCCATTAGTTCATCATATAAGGGGTTGAAGAAATTGTTTTTATGACGTATTTTATCATAATTTATATAAATAATAACATCAAAAAAATCAATAGTAAACTTTTCATCAAACTTTTTAATATCACATTCCTTATCATAATAACCAAAATTTTCGCCATATTTTTCATATTTTTCATTAGCGCAATTCAATAAATCCTTTGCAAATTTATTAGCGCATATACCATTCACACCAAAATTTATACTAGAATAATAATAAATAGAAGATCCATCACTAAAGATATTATAAGTAGTTCTAATTTTAATAGCATATTTATCACCATCATCATCTTGTTTTTCTTCAATAAAAACTCGATTTTTTGATAATATTTTTAACAAATCTTCTTTAATTGACTCTATAAAAACACAAAGATTTAGTTCTTCATCATTATAATATTGTAAACTAATAAATCTTCTTCCGTTATTTTCTAATATTTCCATCTTTTTATTTTATGTGTTTTCTCTTTTTAAACCATAATTTCATTTTTTTTTGTTATGTAACCACTCATTTTGGGTTATATAACATAATTTTCAACATTCTTTACAATGATACCTCTGTTTTCCATGTTCACATATTTGCGATCCACCGCATTCTTTACAAAAACTTTTTTGCTTGTTATGAAAACATATTTGTGAACCATCACATAATATACAGTAAAATTTTCTTTTCCCATGACCGCATATTTCTGATCCCCCACACACTTTACAAGAATATTTTTTAATTCTATGCTCACAATAATAATAATAATTATAAATTAAAATAGCTTTTTCAAATAACTTATCAATATCCTCATCTGGAAATTTTTCCAACTCATTAATTAAATCAGCTTTAATCATTTTATGACGTCCCTTAATTTCCAGCTGCCTTGCAATAAATCTTAGTTGTGGTATATTCAAACTTAGTAATTTTTGATTCATCTTAATATTGTATTTCACTCTTTTCTCTTTTAAACCGTAATTATTTTCAAATTTTTTCACGACTTTCGTATCTGCACAAACTCACTAATTTCAAAATACAGATTCACCCTCCGCTCGCACTTCTCGACCCAACTTTACAGAGACTTATCTGACCCTCCTAAACCTAAAACGTACTTATAAGCTTTACAGAGACTTATCACCCTCCTAACCTAAAACGGACTTATAAGCTTTACAGAGACTTAGCAAACCCTCCTAACCTAAAAACATACTCAGAGACTTATCTGACCCCTCCTAACCTAAAACGTACTTATGAGCTTTACAAAGACTTGGCCCCTCCTAAACCTAAAACGTACTTATGAGCTTTACAGAGACTTGGCCCCTCCTAAACCTAAAACGTACTTATGAGCTTTACAGAGACTTGTCTGACCCCTTCTAACCTAAAACGTACTTATAAGCTTTACAAAGACTTATCTGACCCCTTCTAACCTAAAACGTACTTATAAACACGCTAACATAGTAGTGCAGTTAAGCTTGAAGAAGGAGTCGTATTTCGAATTTCCGTGGACATTTCCTTATCAAGATAGAAGACTTGCATCTTGAACACGGGAATGATGAACTGTGAATATTGCACGAACGAAGCATCGGCTCTACATCAAAGCTTCCATTCCTCCTGTTTCCTTGCTCGAGTTGGAATGATTATTTTAAAGAATATTCAAACTTCCTCTTTTTAGGGTGTGTTTGCAAATCAACTGTATCGTGCGGATCGTGCTATGGTTAACTTGTGTTCACAAGCAATACGAATCCTAGTTTTCCGTGTATTTTTGTCGGGCTTGACGTCTCAATGTAAACTATCCTATAAATGACCCTGTCTATTTGGTGTAAATGGTAATAATACTGTAGTGTTATTTGCTTCCGAGACGGCAGTGTACACAGTGTTTCTAGTGTGCCAGGAGTTATGAAACAGAGAATACGATTTATCTTATCTTTTGTTTTCAGTGAACTATTAATGCTAATCACCTTAGGACTGTTCTTTTTTCGATTTGCCAGCTGGGGGAATCCCCTTAGCGCCTCTGAACATCTTTCGCGTCGCTTGGCACGCAGTTATCGATCGATTAAAACCCCTTTCATCAAAACAGCGCAACCCCGCAACCTCAAATAAGCAGTATTTGGTATTCAGAGAAAGCCAGTCGTTAAATATAAAGTTCAGCTTGGAGGTGGAGGTTGATTCCTCATACAGAATTCGAAAGCCCCTTTTGCTTTATTTCCGCTGACAAAGCAGATGATTTTGACTTCCGTTTTCAATATCATGAAATACAGGGAAAGCCCCACCATATTGATGTCAACACTTTTTCCGTTACTTAAAATAGTGGTCAGTGTCATCACATTCCTCAAACCCAAGTATGTATAATAGTTTTGCACAACTGAATGAATCCACAGTAGTTCAAAAAGGTCGTAAGAAACAGCGATTCTACTGTCACTCCACGGAGTTAAAACTCGACCTCCAATGAAAACCGGTAAGTAGGCCAGCCAAACTCTCAGTAACACATATGATCAGAGAAATGTAATGAAAACTCAGAGCAGAAGGTGTCAATAGTTTTAGAAATGAATTGTTTTTCCTTCAAACTTTCAGCAAAATTTGTAATCTAGCTGATCAAATCGAGCTAGATGGAGTTTTAGCATTTTTATCGAATTCCACTGACATACGCGGACTCTCAGATCGGAGTCCGCTGACCTATACTAAATTTCCTTTACATTTTTGGACGCTCAATCTGCTCTTCGCTACGAGAAATCCGAGGGGCTGCATGCCATTTATATAGTTAATAGGGAACAAGCATCCTGCATATTGGCGAAATTTGGTTGACAATGTAGCTGTGGAAACACTCGCCTGCGGCTCGTGTTCCCACAGCATTTCTCGTTCTCCCAAACTTCCACTCGTGTTTCTATAACTCGATAGAAACACGGTACATGTTTTCTATTTCTTAAATAGAAGGATTCATGTAAAGCGCCTTTGAACATATCAATATGAAAAACTGCGCTGTACAAATTCAATATCATTAAGTCGTTTCCCACTACAGCGGACCACACGAAAACGAACTTGTAGAAAGTGTAGGTTCCACCTTGGCCCAGAAAGCAAAATTCGTACTTTCAGACGAGAAACTGATAGCTGCTGGTTTGAGGAAAATTTAACACCATTGGGACTTCAGGTTTTCAAACTTTCATTAAGCTCGTACAAGAGAAAATGAGGCACAATATTTCATTTTCTCTTCTCTCGGAGTATCTACGCCCTATGGTCAAGCTCTCTCCCCACAATGCCCCATATATAGATACGCAATACGTATTAAGGCATCACAATGCATGACGACCGACAGGAGCACTAAAAACGTTTACTTCTCCTGTTATATATAAGTCGGCAGTTTATTCTGCTGAGTGATTTATTTGATTTATAGTAGTTTTTTCTGAGAACGCCAACACATTACCTACCAATCCAATTACAGAATTTCTAAAACACACAATTACGTAATATTTCGATTCATGTACCCACGTGACCAAGGATTGGAAAATACAAAGACAATTCCTTCATTTCGGGAGCCAATCCTGGTGGATTCCTGGTCATTTTTACTGTCCATTTTGCCGTCACAGATTTCCTCTTTCTATCCTTGTCTTTTATTAAGAATTTTTAGCATTTCCTAGTTACACCGTTCCCTCCTTCCGCAGTCCAAGAGTCCTGCTATATTTTTTCCTCCGAACAGGGTCACCCTTTAACTCCCATGAACTTAGAACGTACATACGAGACCTTTGGTGCGAGCTACTACTGTTTCTTTTTGCTAGAAAATAGTACTATGGGGAGCTCTTTATAAAGGTTCGAATCTGGTGTACTTCTCTTAGGTGCAATTTACTGTTGTACACGGTAGTTCCTATATAATGAATTCTGAAAACAATGTGACCGTATTTGTTCAAGGGCAAGAACGCCTTCCAGTAGTACTCGTCAGTGGTTATTATCAATGCCTCAACGCCAGCCCTATACATATATTACACTCGGCATTGGTGGGGCCTGGAAACGAATGGGAGTTGGAAGTAAAATGCAGAAAAGTGAAAGAAGTAGGGAAAAAAGCTGAGACGTCAGGTGACTGGTATCCCATCAAACAGGTCTGTCCAGAAGCCTCAGTACTACTGAAGCACAATGACATTGAGGTAACCCTACCCCACTCATGTAAAAATCTTCTTTTCGCGGCATTCGGAACTCCAGGCGCAAACGACAAGAAGCGTATGCAAATGGCAATCTTTGGAGGAAAGCCGCTGACTGGAAGGAACTGGAGAATCTTCGCTTATCTCATTGATGATGATCTGGTATCTTTTCAGGTTAGGTTACTTCCACGCTCACCCATTGGCTACTGGTGATTCCATTAATAAAAACGAAGAAAACAAAAACGGAGAACACTCATCATCGCTACAGAAGCAAAACTGCATGTTTTTCTCAATTTTGACTGGTGGTCAATGTAGTAAGCCTTAAATTCCAACTTATTTTCCTAGGCCGTGAAAGGCATTCTAGCTTGTTTTTCTGTTAAAAACCTAACACCAGTTTTCGTGATGACAAGATTTAACTACAAGCCGATAATATACGCTCAAAATCAAGATTATTAAAAACTTTCAATTTGCTCTTTAAAAAGTGACAGAATTGAAGGCAAAGTTGAGTTGGAAATGAAGGAAATTTGAATAGTTTTTGTTCATTGCCAACAAATACTATCTCCTTTATGGTATGAGTCCAGAACTCAATTATTTCCATTAGGAAGTTCAACTGAACCTTTCAGAATAACACCAGTTTGCGCATGCCCATTACTTACCTCATAATCCGTTCTCGTAGTCCAGTCTTACACTAGAATCTGCTCTAAAATTAAACTGCATTTTGTCTTATCATGTATCCTTATGTTATAAACAGCAAATCTGCAAACGAGAGGAAGCAAGGGGTCGCAAACTTCTCACTACACTGGCAGGGCTGCTTGTCTCCAACATCGACAAAGACATCACGATAACTTTGACTGGCCTAGGGAGAGAGTGGGGCATCACGGGAAGCTCCGTCAAGGTAAGCTCAAAAGTTCAAAACGCGTTTTCGGCCTGAATAATACTTAGCTCTTGAACAGAGCGAAGAGGCCTGGTTGCGTTCGACACAGGAGAATGCATTGCAAACCTAATCTTGTGTTGGACTGCTGTCGACGTGTTCAAGAGTGTCCACTTTAAGACAGGCAAAATTATTGGAGTTTTCTTTTGAATGAGCCTTAACTCGCCGAAATCGCTTTCGAACGGTCTGAAAAATACTGCAACGTGATCATGAAACTTGGTCCGTTTGTGAGTTCTAAACATAACAGAATGAAAAGGTAGGTTAATTCATGGCTGTAACACTTATCAGACCTCTATTCTTTGACTTGGTTATTAGAGAATACGTTCCATTGACGCCTGGAATGCGCATGGAAAATCCGCGGAGTTTCCTCGCTGTGTTTTCGAGTTTACACATGTGGATAAAACGAAGAAGTCGTTCTACGTTGGAATTACCGCCTCACATGAAACAGACGAAGCCCAAACAGAAGTTGTAGCATATTTTGAAGAGGTAAGACCATCCACCACGGTGGAAAACAAATGCCAAACACTCCCAATTGGTTTCATGCTACAGCCACCGGGCCGCTGGGTTAGATTCGAATTTGGAGCGCCATTGGCTCGACATTATCTTTGATTCAGTCGGGCGAACGTGTGGATAACCTCACTTTTATTCCATGTCAAGGACCGAATTACGGCCTAGGGTGAGGTGGGTGGGGTAAAATTGGTGCGAATCGGTAAAATAAAATTCGTACCCCATCCCCCCCTCCCCCCCCAAAAAAGAAAAAAAATTGTTCAATAAAAAAATGTACCCCCTTATCACAATCATTAGCTACATCGTACCTCCCATATTTTTCCATTGAGTGAAAATGTAACCCCCCATTTTTAACCAGATTTCAAAAATGAACCCCCCTAATGATTCCACCACCACCCAACCTCGTCAGGGTCTTTTTCCGTGGCCTGCCCACTCCCCTTCCGGGACCGTTATCAACCATCGCTCCCTGAGCAGTTAATGAAAGATTTATGAATTATTATAATGTTTCAGGAGCCCATGACCATGGGCTCCTGAATGTATGCATATTTTTTCTACTCACGAAAAGACAGCCGTATGAATCAATTGCCACATCAGCGTCGAACAATACAACAGACTCTCGAGCTGAACCGGTCAAAGTCTGTGCCGCGCCAAATTAAAACTGCCGTACCGAGCTGATTCAGACACAGTCTCTTTTTGCCGTAGTTCATCGTTAGGTTCGGCACAAAAAGCGCGTATAATTTCATCTGTTCCTCGAAAGTTATTAAGGTTATTCAGGAAGGCTGTTTTAAAACGATCTGACTAATAATGAGTGAATAATTTTAGCAAGGGGGACAGCACTAGAAGAAAATAAAGTATAAAGAAGTAATATTGAAAGAAATGAATGGAGCGATTCCAAGAACCGTGTAGTACAAGCCAGATCTGTTCTATCCTTTTCCCTCGGTTGGAGTATTCGTATGTGAAGCTGATATGAGTAAGATTAAAGAAAAATCACCTTGGTGAGGCAAATGGCGTCAAACGTACACGAAAATGATTGTCCCAATAAGTGTTATCGCAGCTATGTACACAACTTGAATGAAAAATTTCGAAGGTAAGACCTGAAAAAAATTCAGGCTTGAACAGTATTCGAACCCATGACCGTTGCGATATCGGTGCAACGCTGAAACCTGAACTGAGCTATCAAGCCAATTAGGAGCTAGAAATTTCGTGTGTTCATGATATACTCGTAGAAAATAAAGATATAAGTGTGTCATATATTGAATTGCGGTAGGAAGATTTAACAAATAATGGTTCTGTTTCAGGAAAGTAACCATTCAAAAGACCTAGTCACCTACCATCCCAAACACGTAACGAAGTGGAGACAGAGAGACCAAAGGGTGACAAAAGGTAAGACCAGACACAGCTGCATAATTACTTATCCGCAAAAAAATACAAGAAAAAGCCTGTAAAATGTCGTTTGTTGTACGTTTTGAGTTTCTGCTAAATTCTTTATAGGAAAGGCATTCTGTGGGTATTGAATCATGTAAGCCTTTACAAAATATCCCGAGATCTCCTCGGGGGGTGGGACTGGGGGGTAATCAGAAGATCTCGGGATATTTTGTAAAGGCTTACATGATTCACTACCCCGTTCTGTAGACGGTATTACTGGATTTCATGACAAAAAAGTAACATTTCAGTATGGAAAATATCACTATTTTTACATCACCGCGCAGAATGCCTATTGACAATTACAATCAATCCTGTCGAAAGCATATTTCGGACAACGGGGTCCGGTAATGACATGTTTTTGTAGTCGTCAGTGTTAGTTTAGAGCGTATGCACATGACGTCACGGTAGCCATGTTTGTGTCCCCAAACAAAGGAAATGCGGCCATGTTGGTGTCCCAAAATGATCCTCCAGGAATTAAATTCTATTCTTATGCAAACATCTTCTTTTGCTTCCGTTAAAAACATGGCTGCTGATCACGTGAGTGAATAGGCTCTATAATATTTGTATTTGTGTGAGATACTTACCCTGGTAGCTACAATGTAATGCGCTGTTCACCAAAGCTTGCTATGATTCACTGATGGTTTGATCGTAATATTAATCCAATTTGGTGATCGTTATACACCAGTAAGTAAATAATAAAATCGCGTATTCGGGGAGTCTGAAGGGTGACCGCGTCTTTTGTATACAGTGACCACTATATATACAGATCAACCGTTTACCGAAAATATAAGGCAAATTTTGGGGGAAGTTCTCTAGTGACCGTAATACACAGGATGTCCGCTTCACACAGGGTCGTTACAAACAGGTTTGACTGTATCTAGGCCTACTCTGAGACCTTCTAATTAAGTCGCCGTAACTGGTTTGGTTCTTCACTGGTGTGGATATAATAAACAGAACATTGCATGACCATTACGTTTTTCAGGTATACATACTCGTAATTGTATGGCATTCACTAAAGAGAATTACTATTCAGATCTTGGAAGCGAAAGACGTTACTCCAAAGCTGGTCAATCAGGACCCAAGCCAATTAAAATGGCAATTACACACTGAATACAGCTGCTGCGTTTTGTCCGGTTCACGCTGACTTGTTGAGTATATAGTTCATATTACTTGTGGCTTGTTCTGTTTGAGATCTAATACAATCATCTTCGTTCGAGAATGATGGACCCGGGGTCCGGGGATCTCAGCATACCCGGCCCCTTCATGGATGAAAAATGTTTTAGTCGTAGTAACTTGAATTGTAGTCATTAAAAAATAGTTACATTTAAGCTTTTGTTTTATTGTTTGGAGTATGCTGATGAGAATGTTCCTAAACAATGGGTTCCGTGTATAATACGCATCGCAAATTCGAACTATAATTTCTCGTTAAAAAAGTGCGTATTATACACGGGTAAATACGGTATATTTACATGTGTCGGAGGCTTCTGAAGAATCGAACGAGGCATATTACAATGGACTCTATTGTTATTCAACATTGTAAATGAAGTTGCCATGGGTTGGATCGGACCTAGCCTGTTATGGTTTCTTGAAACAACTTTTTGAACCTGAAAACAAATCTTATGAACAATTAAGCACTCATTGTACAATAATTAAATGATTTCAGGATCCTGTATTTGTTTTCAGGTCACCGGGATCGTGTTCTTTTTCACGCTTTTCATGATCAGTTGTAATAAACTTGTACGTTACCTTTTTGATATTCATGAAAAATATGGTACGAGAGAGGGTAATTGATTTGGACTGGTTAGCACGAATGATGATATATGTTTGTCGTTATTAATTCTATAATTGTCGCATGGGGCTTAGAAGTTTGAAACTCATGGAACGAAGTGGCATGGCGCAGAAGATTGTCTGGCTCTTTTATCCCCTTTAAATTATAGGAAATAAGCGTTGCATGGCGAGCATAACTAGTCCTGTCTCCTGTATCCCAAGGGGGCAAAAGGGGCCGAAACTATTCTGCACCATGCCACTCGGTTACGTACAACCACAGCCACTTCACTCCATGAACTTCAAACTTCCAAACTCCAGAACCGGCCTTCCCCTTCCCCACCTCCATGGTTCTGTGCCAAGTCTAATAAACAGTCGGTTAATTGTTCTTATACTGAAAATGGCCGGAGCCAGCGGCCTAAGTATTTTTTTGTCATTTCAGCTTCTCTGTGGAACAGTCTTGTGCCAAACTAAAGATGCATCAAGAAGAAATTCCCATGACAAGGAAGGCAAACAAATCGAACCTTTGCATCAATAAAAGGAAAACGAAATATATGCTTTAAACAAGAATCCAGCTGAAAACGTTTAAGAATATAGATGAAGTTTCCGAAGTAGAAAAACGGGTTATAGATATCCAAACCAATAGTAAAAAGCATTTTAAAGACGATTTCTTACCACTTCTAGATAGGAATGACGAGGTAGTTTTTGCTTTAGCTTTTCCATTCACTAACTGCGATGTATTTTCTTCTAGAGCGTCCCCACCTGGGCTAAAAACAGCAATTAGTTAGTATGGCAAACAGGCGAAAACGTTTGGTTTAAACTTTTAAATTTAACAATTTTTAGTCTTATAGCCTTGTATATAAGATACGCGATACAGTGTTTCATCACATATCAAACACGCAGAAGAGAGTTGAAAATACGTCGCGCAGCGGAGTATTTTTAGCCAAATTCATAGTGTTAATTAATTGTTAATTAGACCCACTGGCCTCATTTTAGAACAAAAATTCTATTGAATTTTGCACATCCTAGCGAGACCATTAGGGCTCATTACCGTGAAAATAAAAGAATAATAAATCGGCCTCCATTTATGAAAGTGGTCTATTGTTACTTTTATTTAATATGTAAAATTTGCCAGTGTCTATTAAAAATCATTCTTATTCAATATATCTTCAACTAGAACCTAGTTTTTGTTTTAAATTGCAGCTAGTGTACCTACAACATACACTGTATACTGTAGAATAATTTTTGTAAATTTGCAATAAATAAATATTAGCATTTGGTATCTGTGTAGATATTCTATAGAATTATTTGTGCCCACAATAAAAATTAGATTTCACTGTTCCAAAAAAAAAAACACTAGTTTTCTGAAAAAAAACTTCGTGCAGAGGGTCTAACCAAGGTGCCACTATTCAGCACGATTTCAGAAGAATTATTAAATATGTAGTAACCTGAATTTCCTTTATATGAGAAGAGACGTGGGTCTCGCAACTAGGCCGTCTTTTCTTACTTGGGAGATTTGTGATCTCTCTCCTGGACCGTTACTCCTCTTGGAAATCCCATGATGCCTCTCCTAGCCCCCCACCCCCCCGACCTCAACTGCTTCCTAAGCTTGGCTCACGAGGCATAAGCTTATTCACCAGTCCCCAAATAACGACCATATAGTAGAAAATCCACTTCCGATCAAAACCGGAAACATAATTTTAGGCGTGGAATGTCACACAACGCATAGAACTACGTCCGCGGGAAACGACATTTTGATTCGGTTTTCAAGTTTGGTTATGCCTGTCAGTCCTGCAATACTCCTTCGATAGCCTGTTCGCTTTCGCAATTGGTACGCGATGTCATTTGTTACCATAGCTTTGTTGTTATCTTGCGTTTTATCTCAAGAAATCACCGACGGTGTTCAGACACGCAGCAGAAACGGAGCGTCTGCTAAGTGTGAAAGTGCGGAATTTCAAGCTAAACACGTTGAACCGTTATTACCTCAACAAGAACAGAATACTGATATAAAGGACAAAGAAACGATCAAATTAAGGTATGTGCCTGTTAAATAATTTTTTTTCTTTGATACTTTTGATGTTGCTATAGCTTATTTTCATCGGAATCTTTCTGCAGCTTCGTTTAAGCGGAGGCACTTTAATTTGTGAGGGATTTTACGGGAGATGTGACAGTATTGTTTCTAAAAGAAAGAAAATGAGATCTCATTCTATAAAAGCGTGTCCTCTTTCTTGGCAATGAAAACCAAAATAGCGCTAACTCGCCGACATCGCGTCAAATGGTCTCAGATTAAATAGCTAGACAAAAATACGACACAGTGTCACCAAGACCACGAACAAGATAATTGGAAAAAAATTACATTAAAACTGTTGAATTTCTCTTAAAAATTCTTACAAATCAGTAGCTTGTTGCTTGATGAGTTTCTCTGATGAACTTTGATTGTAGCCATCCAGGTTTGTAGTACATTCTGGTCTCTGACCTCTGATTTGCTTTTCAAGTTATTGATCGTTTGCATTCTTGCAGTCTGATAACATCAATTTTACCTCCGACAATATTTAAATCTGTTCAAAGTAATATTGTGCGTACGCTGGTCGTCCAGCTAAGTTGTGAGAGCTCTTCATAGACTGATACGTGGCACATCACAGCGTTACGTCCGTTTGGTACCAAACGTGAGATTGTGAGGCACGGTCGATGTGTTATGGGCGAATGAGGGGGGGCAGGGTGGGGGATGGAGGTTTCTGTTGCTGTTGAAATGTAATGGTGCTTTCCACGGAATTTTGTATCAGTACATATTTCGTGGCACGCCAAGTTACTTCTAGAATTAGGTTGGTTACTACTAGAATTTTATACGTTAAATCAATACGTTAAAATATATATGTTATTTACCGGGCGGGAGGTCCGTATGGGAGAAAACTGTGCCCGAGGTCTTGAGTACTCAAGACCAAGGGCACAGTTTTTTCCCATACGGACCGACCTAGACCGATAAATAACTTATTTATTTTTTCTGCTTGTTTGCTTTTTTTTTCAATTTGCCGCGAATAGCGCGGATAAAAATCCGGACCGTGGTCCGTATCGTAAAAAGCTGGACCGGTTACGAGCGCGGGATTAGCCAATCAGATTCAGGATTTGGGATTCCGGCCCGCTGAGATGCTTCAGAAAAAATAATAGTCTCGTATTTTTCGTTACCTTAAATTACGTTTCTCTTTTAAGTACTTATTGTGTATCTTGTAGAGTGCATTTGAATGTACATGTTGTGGTTCAAATTCATTCTTGGTTTAAATTTTATTTTATATGATGAGTTTGAAACGAAGGAAAATAAAATTTAAGCCAAGGCTAAAATTAAACTGCAGGGTAGACTGCCCATTCTACTAAGGACACTTTGACCCTGACCAAACCATACCCCTTGGGGAGGGGATGGGGTTGGTTTGTTCATCATAATACGCTCAAAACGGCCAAGGTCACCATAGCAACCCCCTCCTTTGTGCCTCCTCACCCACAAGAGATGAGACATGCTGCAAAAACGCTAAAAACGCCCATGTTTCGTAATACGCTACAAAAACTATAAACGGACAAGAGGGTGGTAAAGAACAGTTCTAGCATCCATGCTCTTGGTTGCTCGTCCCGTTTTTTTTTTCAATCCAGGGCTTCCTTGGCGACTCTATTGTGTTGTGCGAGTTTCTTTCCCGAAGCCCCTTTCTTAGGATCCTTTTCCTTGACAACCTTGGTTTGTACAGGAGGACATTTGGTGATCTGTTCCACTTGCTCAGACATCTTTACTTCTCGCTAACAAAGTTGTTTTAGTCGTTGATAAACAGAATACAATGTGTTGCTTAGTGGTTTCTCAACATATGTATAGGTATTGCTTTGTGGTCCTAGTGGGTCCTTTATGGTTGTTGGGTTTTCCGCTTTGTCTGCTATTTTGACGTACTTAGCAACCTGGGTAAGAGCGCTCGCGAGCACGACAAGAAGCCCTCCTTTCAACACCAGGAGGCCTGTCAGACTGGACAGTTCACGTTCCACAAGGTTATCATTGCTTAGATCGTCACAAAGGCCATTGGTATTATCAATAGGAACGAGGTAGGCAATGGCTTTAGAAGCAGCATAGATGGCATTGTACATCAACTTGTAGGAGACATGTTGCCCCATCACGACTTGATAACGCAGGGGCGGATCCGGGGGGGTGGATTGGGTTGCTAGACACCCCCATTTCGGCAAGTCAAGTCTTCATGTTTGATCGATTATTAGGGAAAAGGCCTAAAAACGATAAAACAAAGTAGCTGTCAGTTTCCATGTATGAAAAAGTGAAGTGGATAATATAAGTACATTAAAAGTCCCTTGTGTGACTCTTTAAGTACATATGTGGCTAAATACTATATCACAGAAAGTGGGCACCCCCCTCACAAAATCCTGGATCCCCTCCTGTAACGGGTGTAGTACTTTGTCACCTCCTAGTCACCTAAGTTTGTGCACATCCCCCAAAGATATGGAAATCCCAAGGTTCTCTTTGTTGGACCCTAGGGTTACAAGAATGGCCAACGACTCTCTCTTGGCCTGTGGGTCCTGGGTCTCTTAAGTCTTCCACACGCTTGGTCTCCTCCTCCATATACTCCTCAATGGTTGACATCTTTTTCTGTTGACAAGGACTCTTCCAAATAGAGGAGGGTATTTCCACGTAGCACTGAAAGGGGTAACGCAGGCAAAAGCAAAGTCTAGCATACTTGTTTTTCATTAACACCTCTACCAAATGTTTCTTCGTGTGTGCATCCAATTCACCCCCATAGTCCTCAAACCTGGTTTTGGTACCTACTTGGGATGGATTGTAAAAGGCCACCACACCCGCCACATTTTCTCGAAAGAGTTTGGAGACGGAAGTCAACTGTTGTGTCAACACCCACACCGACAGGTACGATAGATGATACGATGAAGACAGGACTCTGCTTTCAAGCCAAATGGCTCTTTGCAGAGTCTATTTGGATTGAGTGTTCCAGAGACTGCGGTTGTCGACATCTTACCTTTTGCATAGTTTAATAAAATCTTCAAATGGACTGCTCTCATCAACGCACGTTTATTATGGAAAATGTTGGATCGGTTTCTTACCAGTGCAATGACATTGTGGCAGACAACGGGTTCGTTGAATGTCCTTATTCTTTCACCTTGGTGACTTGGGACGCATAAGGTAACAGATTGGTACAGATAAATGGTGCGGACCAAGTCCAGCTAGCTTGTACAACACCTTCCATTACAAAGTGGTGTCAACGGCGTGTATCTTTTTGGTCTGCAAGGCCTTGGACATCTTGGACATCTTGGTGTACCATGTGGCGTTGAGTGCTCAAACCATCCACAGGAAAGCTAAGAAAATAGAGACCCTCTTGGAAGATGAGTACACAACATTAGCCAACATCTATTACTCCCTTCCATGAGTATTGGAAAGGGTACGCAGCCATCATAAAACTCGCCGAGACAACCAAGGTGGGTGGATCAGGAGGTAGCCAAGGCATGGCTCGAGAAACAAGCCTTGTGGCAAGTCTATCTCCCTCTTCCCTCATATCCCATGACCCTATTGGACGGTGGGGGTACCCAACCAAGTTCATCAAGCGGATCTGATGTTCCTCCCTCGTGACAAGGTGGGACGACACACGTACAAGTATGCCTTGGTGGTCGTGGATGTGGTATCGATGTGAATAGCAATGAGATGTTTGTCAAACACATTTCTTCCATCATAGTGTGGTTGGGCGATGAGTTTCCTGGCTTTTGCCTCACTAGTGACAAGACGAACATTCGCGTTCCCCATGCTCTTGCCATACACTGAGTTGTTCATCAGCTAAAAACATTTTTCCTCAATCTTATTAGAAGCTTTTGCTCTTAATCGCATATTTGGATCAATATAGGGTTTCAACCAGGGTGACTCCTCAAACGTGACACCTCGACGGACCTTCTTTAACACCAATCCCAACTCTATGTATTTCTTAAATGCCGCATAATACACAACATAGTTCTCTCTCTCTCTCACCAAGATGTGGGATGAGCTTCTTCACCTTGCCTATTTCCATGGTCTCTATTGCACATGGATAGTCATTGTGCAAGTCATGGAACTCATCTAGGTAACCTAAATCCACCTCCAAAATGCAGTGAACATCTCTCCACTTTTTTAACGCTGTTTTGTCATCCATCGGTAGCCATGGGTTGGAAGAGGTTTAGACATAGCGGCTCCGTACTGGTTGTTCTCATCCAAGTACATGATGATGATACTTTGATGGAGCATCAGGATCGTAGTTTTCCGTATACTTGTTGTTGTTAGTGATATAACGTTTCATGGCCATGGAAACCCCACCTCTTATTCCTTTCTCTTTCATCAACAACATATCTTGGTCTGTAAGAAGCTCTGGATCGACCCCTGCATACTTACAATATAATTTAATACAATACAACACTTTATTCAAGAGATAAAAAATTAAAGTTACAAAATATTTCTCGAAAGGGGTTATCTAGTAAGTCAACTCTATATAAAAGATTCCCCAAAATAAAAGATGAAAAGGTAAAATCTAGAATCTAAAACGTTATATGCAGATAATTAAAATTGTTTACCTTATTAATCAATATTATTATAAATCATTAATCTGTTGCGAAATAAAGTCAGCGATCCTGCCTGTAAAACATCTTAAGGCAAATTATTCCACATATTATTTTTGTGCAATTTAGGATGGCAACTTTTACATAAAGCTTATAATAGTGATTGGTTGTAGTTCGATTACATTTAGTAAGTTTAAAAAAGTCCGAAAATGGAATACTATCTATTGCCAAAACTATCTTGTAGCACTTGACTAGAGATAAGAACTCTATACGTTTCTCCAGAGTTTGCCAATTCAGTTAGCGGCAGCGGTCGTCATAGCTCATTTCTCCGCTCTTTTGCTTTAACGCCAACCTTGATGCGTTTCTTTGGCCTCTTTCCAAGGACTCAATGTCCATTTTTTTGGTAAGGGCTCCAGACGGGGGCAGCGTATTCAAATATAGGTCCTACCAAGAAGAAAACGCAGACCGATTATCGTTTCCGAGTGATCGCCCAATTATACCTAACACTTTGTTCGCCTTGTTTACTCTATAGGAAACGTGTTTACCCCAAGATAGATCGTAGTTTATTTTGACCCCTAGGTCCTTGGAACTTTCAACAAATTTTATTGGCATACCTAGGGAATAACTTGGCTTAGATCTGTCTCTTCTGTGCGTTACATATATAACTTCACATGTTCGGGATTAAAGCGTAACTTTAACATCGCATCCCAGGCAAGACCAGGGGATGTGCATTACCAAACTGGGTCCAATTTGTCGTTGTTCACACAAACATCCCTAAAACTCTCAAAGACATCGGATAAGAGATAGTCGTGGAAATTTGTTCAGGGTGCGTCTTTGATGGGAATACTGAGGCGGTGAACGCCCATGGAAAACATGGATTGATAATAGCCTTTTTATTCGCCAACTCAGGTGGTAGAGGAATGTAAGAACCTGCACCAAATGGCTTGTACTTGTCAATGTGGATGTCTAAATAGTCTATGTTGTAAAATTGTCAACCAGATCCTTGACCCTTGAACTTTTGCACCTTTTCATGCAAATCCTCTATAGTCTCTGCATAAGGAAAATACAAAGGAAATCAGGCACCGTGACGTGTTTGGACATCTGATGAAACACGTCTCGTTCTTGCATCGTTAATTTCTCCTTCTTAATAATTTTGTTTGAGAAGCTATATCAAACACTCGATACATGTGTTTCATCACATATCAAACACCTCGAATTTTGTCAAAAATACTCCTTTGCGCTTCGTATTTTCAACTCTCCTCTCGTTGTTTGATCCTACGACAAAACGCTATCTCGTATTTAATATAGTACCTCAGGACTGCCAATGTGACTGTATTGTTGCTGTGGTCTTGCAGATCCGTGGTCAAATCGATAGACAAAGATGGCGACGGTAGAATAACAGTCCAGGAGCTTGCAGCTCTGAATGACAGAAGCATGAAGGCGTTTTATAAACAAGAAGCCGAGCATAACATGAAGGGACTGGATGCGAATAAGGACGGAAAAGTAACATGGGATGAATATACAAAATTAGCCGGAACTAGGGGAGGTAAAGGAGACTACCGGAAGTAACTATCAACTTTGCTGTTTGTTACAACAAGGACGGTTAGCAAAATAACGCAGTCCTCTTTTTCAGCTCAACTCACGCCAGAGCAGACAAAGCGCGACAAAAGAAGATTTAAGCATGCAGATTTGAACGAAGATGGGTCCTTATCAAGTGATGAACTTGTATCTATATATCATCCTGAACAGAGTCCTCATATGTTTTCAGCAATTGTAGAGGTATAATTCATAGGTTTGTGTTGAGTGGGACAAAAATCTTCTCATAGATTTTGAGTTTGTGCTTATAGAGCTTCATTATTGTTGATTTTGAGAGGGCAGAGTTACACTTATAATATGTTCATGCTGAGGGTGTAGGGAGTAAGTTGTGCGGAATGATTTTCGTGTTGTTGTGGGACAGTGATTCATTTGTGTTTATAGTTGAAGTTAACAGGTATGTTAATGTTATTATCTTGATATTGAGAGGGGTAGGGTTGCAATATGTTGATTTTTAAGCGGACCTAAGTGTGATTATCATATTTCCTCGATGAAACGCGGCAGGTATTGGTACAGAGTCTTCTTTGTGTTGACTGTGATTTTATTTTTTGACAGGAATTTGTGGAATATGTAGACAGCAACAAGGATGGATTTCTGTCATTTGATGAGTATAAGGGTACAGTTCTGTTGTTAATTCTTGTAAGCAAAATCTTATACAACTACTACCCACGCTTCACGCTCTAACTTGCGTTTAAATGGTTTCAGGAGCGATGTTTTTCGTCTTATCTCAGTAACGCTTGACAGCACTTCCCATTTGGCCTATCTTTTTTCCAATCATGGTCAATGGTCAAAATTTAGGGCTCAAGTAAGACGTCTTTTTACTTATAAGGTTTTTTTTTGTTTCTTTTCTTAGTAAAGACAGCAGTCTCCAGCAACTCTGACCAGAACGCTGTACGAGAATCATTTCGTAGGTTGGATGGAGATAGTGATGGAAAACTCGATATAGTGAGTGCTATGATCAGAGACTAATGCGTAATTTACACAAAGTGTGTTGCATTCCTGTATGTCCTTAGTTTAGTTTAGCGGTGGAATGTCCTGTAGTGCAGGGCAGTACGGTATGTGGAGAAGTGTAGCACGCGGCGATTCAATCTCAGCATATCATACATCACGAAATTTTCTGCTTGTTCAAATCTGGCAGAAACACCGTATTACATCCCATGCGTGAAGCAATATGGAATTTTGCGTAGTATAATTTTGGCCTCTGTGGTATTATAATAATAATAATAATAATAATAATAATAATAATAATAATAATAATAATAATAATAGAGGTTTAATAACAGCGTTTCCATATACTGGCTATTCATCTGTTATGTCAGCAGAAAATAAAAAATAAAACTTAAAAAAATTAGAGTAGGCTAACTAATGTTAAAATATTTATTTAGTATAGGTAGTGAACTACATGGTGTGGAGTACTGTGTAGTGTGATACTTTTTGCTGTAGTGTGCTATGTGGTTTTGTTGAAGTGTGTTTTGATTTAGTGTCCAGCAGTTTAGTTTATTTATATACATCACCTAGTGACGTGGCGTTTTGAGCACCGAAATACGGTGCAGTCACATGCAGGCCATTTCATCCTAGCCCAGCCTTATCCTGTAATGTATTCCCGTTCCTTTTTGTCGCCATTTTTGGGGGCATTAACTAGCATATTTTGCTATTTTTTTCCGCACATTTGAAAGGAAGAGATGAAGTTATGGCTAGCTGCGTTAGACACGGCATCTCAGGCCAAAAGTCAAGCGAAAAAACTGGTAGACATGGCGGATGATGACAAGGTGGGTAACAACCGCTGTACTTCTGTAACGGATGTAGATTCCTCCAAGAACAGGCTTTGCCATCAGGGAGTCGGAAACATCAGGAAACATTCCCGTACCAACTCAGACAACTCTCTTCGTGTTTTCTTCGTGTTTTCTCTTGTTACCTTGATCACGTGATAACCAAAGCAGCTCAGAAATCTTTATTCAGGAATCTGGCAGCCATTCCACGAAAGACCCATCAACTTACCTGGCCCGGAAAGTTATTTTATGAAAGCAATGATTACAAATAAAATGGATCGAGCTCCGGGCTCGCAAAGTTATCGAGACATTCTAGAAACCGGTTTCAGGGTAGCCTCTTTTTTCACCTTTTTAAAAGCTGTGTTTTCTGCATGACAGTGTGTGATGCTAAGGTCCCAATTGTTTCTCCGATCACTGTACTCAATAAGATGCGATTACGAAGCGTCCCAATGGGCGAAATTGAACGAGTAAGATTTATCACGATGCTTAACACCCATATAGTCGCATGATTTTTCCCGCGCTTGGCTCTTTGTTTGGTTTTATGCCGAATTTTGATTAGGTCATCACTCGGCAAAAGTGTGTTAGCGTTGCCCTGAGTGACAACCCTTTAATGATTAAACAAAGGACTAACAAAATCAAACTTAATTGACAAACTTATTCGCAAGACATGGTAGTCAGGTGGTCAGCACGTTGAACATCAGATCAGGAGGTCTGGGTTCGAGCCGAGCTGAGGACACTTTGTTGACTCACTGTGTTGGTTCCTACAGCAAAATTGGATGAATTAATCACCTTCAAAGTAAAAACTGAACCACTCCCTAGGATAAGGTTAAAACAGCGAAGGCCCGTTCACATGTGCCGAATCTAATGCAAATGAGAAAAACTGATTGTTTTCCCTCATTTGCATTAGATTCGGCACATGAAAAGTTCGACATTTGAACCGGGCCTAAGGCAATCCGTACTTTTCATGAGCCGAACCCAATTCATAGAATTAAGTACACGAAACATTCGGCGTCTGAATCAATTAGGAACGGCTATTTTAATTTGGAACGGCTCAGGCGTTCTTTTCGCCTGGCTTTGCCGGGAATTTCCACTTTGGGGCGGCCTTGATTCAGACGCCAAACTTTTCATGTGCCAAACTCAATGCATAAATTGTTATTTGGTATATATTTTCAAAACCACTGGCAATATTGATTAGTTTTCCTGCAGCTGTGTTAGGAACGGGTGAGGAACGGCTAATTGAGTTCGACGCCTGAATCAACAGGCGTACTTTTGTTAATTTGGGTCGGTCCAAATTCGAATTTAGTTCGGCTCATGAAAAGTACGCCATCTAAATCGGGCCTAACTCTCTACTTGTAAAACCAGATTTGTTTTCCTTCTAACGCAGGACGGTGTCTTGAATGAAGAGGAAATTATCAATCACAAAGAATATTTTACCTCTAGAGGTAACAGCAAACCATTTGCAGAAAAAGTGAAAGACGAACTTTGAAGGCAAAGTATAGTTAACGTTTGAACAACATCATAATAATTAAAAATTACAAATATACACTAAAATTGTAAAATACTGCTAAAATGTAAAATCAAATTATAAGAGAGAGCAACCGGGACCATAAATCCTTGATCAATTTACATTAAATGATATAAAGCCAAAGGTATTCCAAAGTTGACTTGTATCCGTACTTGAACAAGTACCCGTTTGAAGCGGATATTACTGAATGAGCTGGTTTGGCGTGTCTAAAACTGTTAGGGGTTAAACTGTTGTTTAATGCAACCATAAGTTGTAAAATGACCGGAGACACTGAGCCTTGTGTGTGTGTATGTGTGGGGGAGAGAGGGGAGGGGGGAATCAGTAATTTTGCTACTACCACACACATTACAGTTCACCCCCCCCCTCCTTAGCTATGTTGCTATTAACACAAAATCATGCCAGAAGCTTAAACGTAGAATATTTCAAATAGGGGAGGGAGGGAGGGGGTACGACTGGCGGGGAATTACCCAGGCTTCTTACCAGCAGGAATTTAAAGAAAGGAAATAATGATTTTAAGTGGAAAGACTGACAAGTCAACTTTGGAATGTTCTTAATTTTGACCTCTTTTTCCCCGCCCCCGGCCCACCCCAGCTCCCTTCCCTACGTCCCTGGAATAGTTATGAAAGACTCACATTTAGATTAGGAAAAACCTTTGTCAGTGAAAAGCCAAAATAGTACAATTGACAGCTCACCATTCCACTTGAACTGAAAATAGTTACCAATGGCTTATCGAGTTGTGTGGCTTTCAATTGAACCCATTGTTGTATGGTGGTCTTTCATTGTTCGATGACGTTAGCATGCCGACCTGCCTCACATCACTCACTCCGAATAGCTGCCAACGTTAAGTTTACATCTCTGGCTGTGTCTACCTTACAATCCAGGGTTCAGTCATTAAGGAAACAGAGCAAAAATTTAAATTTTGCGAAATATAGAGCTACAGCTTTTGGAAGCTCTTAAAACCAGACGCGTGTAGTGCAGCCTTATTGGCAGTAAGGATTTCTAAGAAACTTTTACCCTTGTGTCCTTCAAGTGCGTACCTTTTGATTTATGTTTTCCGTCGTTTTATTCATACTCACTGAACCTTAACAAGCATGCAAATATGACATCTTTCAGTATTGAAAGTTTAGATAATCATTTTGAAGTTAAAATAAAGCCAATATCTGAGTGATTTTTGACAAGTTTCTTCAGTGACAGCTAACATCTGATTAAATGCAGGTTTGGTTAATTTGCGAAGATCTTAAAAGGAAACCAAATAGTTTTATGTAATAAACTTAGTGGGAACAATACAATCTGGCTTTAATTCGTTTTAACAGCTGACGAGCCGTCGAAGTGAATCCTTGATTAAAATGCCTTTTCGTGTTTGAGAGCAATTAGACATTTTGTCAGCATTATTAGGGGCAAAGATGTTACGTGGCAAAAACCATCACTAAATTGTTGTGAAGCCGATATTCAGATCAACGTGGCTTAACAGAATTGACCAACGTGTCTTTTAAGTTAATAAGTTTCGTGAGACTGCTAAAGTTTAGTTAGATTCCCGCGGATTCCTGATCGCAGTAAAGTTGATTTCGTTTCACAATGTCTCGAGCTTGGAACCGTATCCTTTTAGCGCTTTTATGTATTTACACTTCGCAAGTATTTGCGTCTAATAATCACGAACCGGTTTCAACGCACGAAGACGATTTGTCGTCCAAACAACACTTCAAGGGTGAAGCACACGATGCAGCTTACGACCATGATGCGTTTCTTGGCGAAGATGAAGCCCAGGCGTGGGAAAAACTGCCTGTTGCCGAGGTGAAAGCAAGATTAAAGTAAGGAGCCTAATTGTTTATAAATTGTTCGATCATACGGTCAATGCGAAATCTGCAGATTTACACCTCACTTTATTTAGTTGTGTATGAGGTATCTAAATAAACTTTTCATTTCAATTTTATTAGAATATTCAGTTGTAATATCCGTTTCCAAAGCTTGGTTTGTAACCACCTCAATACAATACTCCAGGAAAAGTCATCTCAGCAGGAAAGCAGCTCTCCGTTATTGGATTGCCTTACTTTCTAGATAAAATTTGCCAGCTACGGGAATGCGAGACCACATGAAGATTGTAAGACTCGATTAATCATTTGATAGGTGGAGAGTTGGAAGAGAAAACTATCGTTTTTGTTTGTTCAAATTTTACGAACAATCATCTGAAATAACGTGTATGCAACCAAGTAAGGAGAGCTGCCTTTTTAAAATTATAATTCTTTTCAATTTATTCATTCATGCTTTTCACGTAACCAGAAATACGTATTCCAGATAGATGCACTATTGCGTTGGGCGTTCTTTTAAAGATATTGTTATGTCAAAGGGTTGATGTCCGCCACCCCCAGATATAAGTAGTGATTCTCCTCAGTGAGTACCACAAATTTCCTTACATTTTAGTTTGGAGAATATGACCTCATAATCATATCATCCGTTATCCTTGAGTTGATTAATTTCTAAATTCTCATCACCTGCTTGCTCAACAATGTAGCAATACTGTAAGGAGAATTCACACATTGGTATAATATACTAAGAATGGAAGGGTTGATTGACCTGGCTTAAAGGAGGAAAATGTCACTTTTTTAGATAGCAACTCAGTTTTGATTTGCTTAATATATCGGTTGGTTAACTCGATTCTGGGACTCGATTGTTGTGACTTGTTGATTGTACTGTTTTTTTCTCGATTCAGGGCCTTGTTTCCGAAAATTGACGTTAATAAAGACGGCCAACTATCAATTAGTGAAATGTACGACTGGATCGAGCTGCACATGCGCAAACATGTCTTAGCTGGCGCTGATGTGAGAATGAAAGAAATGGATAAGAACAAAGACGGGAAGGTATCATGGGATGAATACATTGCAGTGGAATATGACCCGTCTACTGAGGAAGGTAAGTCTCGTCTCACTTTATAAATTCATGCTTCCTCCATCTCATCCCTACCACCCCTTTTCTCTATAGACGTACGCTTCCTGCATCCCATAATACTTCTCTTTGGGAAGGAGATAGAGTAGACACCTAAGGTGTGGATTGATCAGTTCCTTTGATGCATCATGATCCGAGTGATCTTGGATCGCGGATCCTTATCATGATCTAGATCATACCAAAGGAATACACTTTTAGACTTAATCCAGTTTCATGGTGCACTATGGTAGTGTGATTCTTTCTCTGTGTTTTGTACCGTGTTTTGTTGAGTGTCTTTGCATTTCTTTACGCTCACTTTGCATTGTGTTCCGTTTTTTGTGGTCGTTTCGTCACGTTACTTTTCGTTGCATTGCGTTGCGTTGCGTGGCGTGGTGGTTTGGTTTGTATGCAGGGAATCGAAAGAACCAGATTATCGTTACGGGATGATAGTACAAAAGAGAGCTGACTTTCGCCCTGAAACTACATGACATGACAACATTTTCTTCGTGCTTGACAAGTTCCTTGATAAAAAGAAACAGCAAAAGAGAATTCGAAGCGAGGTTTAATGATAAGAATAATTGTAATCGCAGGTTTGACCAAAGAAACAATAGAAGAACTAAAGGAAGTAAAACGGCGGGACAAGAATAGATTCGAATTTGCCGACTCCGACAACGATCAGCTGCTATCACGTGACGAATTGACACTGTTCTTGCATCCTGAAGAATCCAAGAGGATGACGTCATACCTTGTGCAGGTGACATGCGCATAAAGCATTAAATGTTAAGGATTATTAAAGAAAACATGGAATTTTGTCTGTGCTTAACTTAAGGAACCGTAGATGACTATACTAGTCGGTCAGAAATATGAAAGTAGATTATTCGTAAGGAAGTGAAAAAAGTAGTTGTAAGTATGCTGCAGATGCAGAACATGTGTTCTTGTAATAAACTTCGAGTCAGTCAGACATCTCGATGGGAAGCAGAGCATATATTATTACATAGGAGCTTCTTAAACTACATTTGGGTAGTTACAAAGGTTTTCCAGCATTCTCTTTGGCAAGGCACTTAAGTTGTAAGACAGAATTTCACTGCAAATCATCAATTTAAAGCACTTCTTCATCAAACGTATTTTCATATTTAAAATCCAATAAAATATCAAACAGTTGAGTTTGAGTTTTCATTTGTAATGTCCCAGTCAGAGAAAGGAGGCGAGAAAACGTTTTAACGTTTGCAATGGTTACGCCAACATTAACAGGAAATTTATTGTAGCAGACGTGAAGTCAGTTAATGTAACCGAAAGGTACTTTTGTTTCACTATGACAGGAAAACATAGAGGTTTTCGACAAAAACAAGGATGGAAAAGTCTCCCTACAAGAGTACTTGGGTGAGTGCTCTATTGATGAGGCTTACATTAAGTTTAAGTTACTTGCTGTGTTTATTTTTTTTACTTGTCAAAGGTAGACTTGGCAACCTTTGCAGAATTTCGATTTCAAAAACTGAGATCAATACTAGTAACAATAGAAAATGGTTCATCTGTTGAAGTAATTGTACATAGTAGGATAGACTAAGCATATTTCATGCTGTAAATCTCTTATATGCGTTAAAGCATTTCAGTGTAACAGGCTCACTACAAGTAATAAATTGTTAGTATAGTATCGCTTTCCCGGCTTGAACTTTTCGTGGTCTATCTGTTTGCTCTGTTGCCAGTCAAAGACTGAATGTTTAATGTGTTCTTCGAGTTAGTAATTACAAGGTGCGGAGGTGCGCGAGTATGTTCTAGGTGCAACTGACGTGCAAGTGCTTATGTGCTGGTGCTGTGAGGCGTGTGAATTCCAGGTTTTGTATACCACCTGCAACACCTTCCCCCTTTTCGAAAACAGAAGACTGGTACTATGAGGCACAACTTGTTTTCCTTTTCTTGTCTACAGGTGGAGAAGGAATCAAGTTAGACCCAGTCACCATTGACAGTCTGTCTAACAGCTTTAGGAACGAACTTGACATCAACCAGGATGGATTTCTAGACAGGGTACGTTTCAGATTATCAGATAAACCATTTGGCCGTGCATCACTGGAGTGGTAGGTGCACAGTTGTCCGAAAAAGTACTACCATGTGTAATATTTGAAAATACAGAGAGGTGTATTGCCAAACTAAGTCATATAAGGCTGCGTGGCTGACGCTCACAGGGGAGGGGGGAGGGGGAGTTCGTGTGAGAGGAAATATCCTATTCTCTTCTCTTCAAACACCTGCCTTGCAAGGTAAAATTATTTGGGCTGTTTGCAATTTGCTTCTCTCTCGAATTTTATATTTTTTCTCTTTCTGCTGTTGATGGAAAAGCAAATAGAACTTCAGCGGGTTGGGGAACAAAGAAGGGCGAGACGCTCGCGACAATCTCTTTCCGTTCATAGCCTAACTGGTTGCTCTTTTCAAGTTTAGAGAAAATCCCGAGATCATGTAAGCAGTCAGTATAAAACAGAGGCCTCAATTTTGGATGTCCATGTTGTCTAGACCTATAGTATGATCCTGAATTAGAAAGTTGCCTGATTCTTGGCCTTTTTCCACATTTAGGAAGAAATTAGGAAGTGGATTCTTCCTGGCTTTGACGATGACCCCATCAAATCTGAAGCTAATCATCTCATGAAACAAGGAGACGATAATTCGGTGAGTGAAACGTGCTGGTTATTGCGAGAATACACCCTTCATCAGTTCTGCATTGAATTGTAGAACAATCTCGAGTTTGTGAAAGATGTTTTTTCACCACGCCACAGGCAAACGCGGAAAAAGCAAGTCTTAGGCCCGCAAATGATCGTGTTAACTTTTGATCAGGATTTTTTTCTTTGGAGCTGTCGGAAGGTTTCTCTTTAGACTTGTCTTGCGACTTCTCTTTGAAGTTTCCTCTGTTTCTCCGTGATTTTCCTTTCGCGATGCCATCAACGTGCGCTAGAGTAGACTTGAATCCGCCGTCAAGGATGTTTTGTTGTTGTTTCACCGTCTTTCTCTGTCTCGCTAAATTTGTAGCTTTTTCCAGGGTGAGATTCGGATCTAGTTGAAGTTTTTCCGAAAGTTCGCGGTTTTGTAATCCCACGACAATACGGTCGCGAATGAGCTCTTCTTTTAGCGCGCCAAAATTGCAGTACCTTGCCAGGCCATACAAATCTGTGATGAAACTATCCACCGATTCTCCCGCTCGTTGACTTCTTAGGGGTCTAACCTACAACCTTCGATCACAAGTTTGGACGCTCTACCACTAAACTATAGAAGACTCGTAAGAGCAAGGCCACTAGGTTCATTGGACAAACGTCCTGCATTCTGCTAGGATTTGAATATCAAAGTGAAAGATTGTGAAGAAGGTGAAGAATAAAAATCCCACCTTTTTTTCTCGCAATCTAGGATTTCGTTACGTAGAATTGATGGAAGATGTTGATCAACTTCTTACCAATTCCATACTTACTTCCTCGTTAGTAAGAGCTATTGTTGTAGACATTTTGATGAAGATCTTACATTTTCTTTGGCATTCAATCCATGATAGATTGGCTTTTAATTACCCGCTGAAGGCAATATCTCAATTACGTTATCATTGCCATGCTAGGTGAGTGGCAAGAAAATCGCGCGACTTTCTCAACCAATCAGAGGCAAAACTAATACCAATCTTCACTAGACCCCGCGTTTTCCCGCCCTTGGTATTGACGACATGTATTTCGTTTGAGATCTGATTGGTCCATTAATCTTGTGCATCCGCTTTGACTGATTGATTGTTTGAAAACCTCTCATATCATTAGCTAAGTTGATAATAGCAATAATAATGATGATGATGATCAGGCCATTAATATTGATGATCTCCTGTAATGATTAAATCTGAATTATAATTAGCAAGCCCATTCGACAAAGTGAAGGGAATCCAACTTGTTGAAATGATGCTAACTTACGCTACTTGCAACACGTTGGCTAAATTCAAATTTTTACTACTACTACCACTACTACGACTACGACTACGACTACGACGAGGACGACGACGACTACGACGACGACTACTACTCTACTACTACTACTACTACTACTACGACTACGACTACGACTACGACTACGACAGCGACTGCGACTGCGACTGCTACTGCTACTGCTACTGCTGCTGCTGCTGCTGCTGCTGCTGCTGCTGCTGCTAGTTTATTTCATCAAATATTAAAAAGACGATTTACTCAATTTTTACTCTTTTGTATGTGCTGTTTTCTTGCAGGACAACTTTTTATCAGTTGACGAAATTGTGGCCCATCATGACGTCTTCGCTGGAAGTCGCGTTACACGATATGGCGATCTCCTTAGGGATGAGTTCTGAAAACAGAGCCCTCCGAACAGTGCGATACAATGTCTTAAACCAGTTTAGTCGCTTATGAAGCATTAAAACAAACCAACAGTCATGGAATACATAGGTTATCCGCCGGCTATCGGACTGTACACGAACCTGGTGTGCACGACAACCGAGCAATTGGCATGGATGCAATTTTGTGTAGTTTTAATTATTGTGCTAAATTTGAACAATTTTGATTAATCCTACATCTATTACGATTCTACCTACATCCATTTTGAAATCAAAGGTGATCCCTGCGATTTCATTGGCCCATAGGAGTGTGATTTATTCACGAATCGCACTATCTTAGGCTCCAAATCGCATCTTTTTTTTTCAGTCAATGAGAATAAAAAAATCCGGCCGCAAGATCAATAAAATATTGGCACCTGACTAAGAAAAATCCTCTATTAGGACTATTAAATTGTGCTATTTCAAAACTGGATGTAATTAAGTGGTAATTGAACTGAGTGGAGTGCAAGTTTAGTCTGAAATCATACTTGTGATTGTTATACTTGTGATATTTGAAATCACGCTAATGATTTCAGACCAAAATTGCACTCCACTCAGTTCAATTACCATTATTAAGGTACTCTCCTGTCGTAATCTGGTGTCCAGAATTAAGATTAGTGAAGGCGATGCTGCCATTAACTATGCAGTAAGAAAACAAACACATTTTTTTAAAAATTGCCATCACCATTTGGGTCGTGTTTTGACTTTTGAAAACCCCCTATTTTTTTTTGCGTGGTCACCAAATTTTTGGCAGGTATTCAATATGCGTGACCAGAATCATCCGCTCTCTGTAGATCACCTGATAACTCGGGGAACTCCATTGGTATCTGCATCAAGCGACCACCCTCGGGGTAACGGCAAGTGGTCGCTTTATGAAGCCTCTCAACAAGGTTCGCCATAAGCTGGTATAATCTTGCAAGGAAACAAGGTGCATTGTCCAGAAACAATAAAATTTTTCTGTTGTTTCGCTTTAATCGTTTATCAAGTGTGGACACACCTTCGCTCAGAAACTCGGTAGTCATCCAGGCTTTCTTGTTTGCGAACTAGAAACAGTTGTAAGAACAAAGCCAAATTAAGCGTATTAAACTCTTGGTGGCAGGTGAAAACAATTGGAAAACACTTATAGGGACGGCAAAAAGATGACCTCGGCCGCTTAAGAGAGGTGGCTTCTTAATGGAAGTTTAACTTACAATATTATTCTTCAAATATTTCAGAACTTTTAAACACATTTTAAAAGAGCATTGCACCGGTATTGCGAGGTCATGGGTTTGAATCTCGTTCAAGCCTGAATTTTTTTTTTTTTTTAATAGTTTTTATTGATTTGCAAACATGTATTACAAATGTTATTAATATTAATATTAATGATAATTACAAATAATAACTAATAACTTACAGTTAATTTAATTCACAATTTAAATATTTAACAATTTAACTAAATGAAATTTTAGTTTACAAAAAAAAAAAAAAACACAGAGTAAAATAATAATAACAACAAAACAAAAACAGCTAAGTACAAAGACGGCATTTCCACAAACAGATGTTGCATTAACAATTATTTATTAGCTTCTCCCACTTTTGAAAGTGAAAAAGTAATTTATTTTTTTTCCTGGCAATATGGAGCTCGATATTGGAGACACGTTTTGTCCTAGCAATAAAACCTCTAAATGTAGGTAAGCTGTTTTGACATTTCCTAGAATAGAGATAATATTTACCTAATAACAAAATATGATTAATTAAAATATAATCTTCTGCAACATCAAATTTTCCAAAGATGATATCGGGCTCGGTAACAATCCCAACATGAACATCATAATCTCTTAGCCAGGACAAGACATGCTTCCAAAAATTAGAAGTTATCCTACAGGAGAAAAGTAAATGCTCGACGGATTCCGTTGCCTCTCGACAGAAAGTGCAATTTGGTGAATCAACTACACCAATTAAATTTAGTTTCTCGTTTGTAAATATTATACAATTTAGAATTTTATATTGGAGTATTGGAGCCTGAATTTTTTTCATGTCTTATCTTTTCAACTGCTGAAGTTGCTCACATAACTGCGATGATCTTTCACTTATCATATCTTTCACTTATCATATCTTCCACTTATCATATCTTTCACTTATCATATCTTTCTACCACAGTTCACATCCGCTTTATGAAATTTTGATACATTCACATTCACGCAGTAAGAGGGTTTATACAAATTTGGGGTACTGTAGCAGCTGTTCCTTAGGTCTAGTCTCATTGGATACTTAAAACAATAGATTTCAATCGTCACTATTGTTTTAGCATTGTTTGGCGGTTTGGTGTTGCAAACCAATTGGCTTGGGATCTAGGACAGCGGCTACACCACCCAATCTCAAAGACGACGTCGACTTACCTTGCGAGCAGAGGTTTCTTTCTGGCAAGTGTTTTAGCATGTTCGAAGTCATTCGCGTCTCTTGTGTTTCGCGAAGTCGGCTTGTTTACTTCCCCGAGAAAAACCTCTGCCACGAGCCGCTGACATTTCCCATTGAGCATGCGCTAGATTTTAATCAAGTTACTATGGAGATTATGACGAAAATCTCACCTGACACAACGCCGCAGTCTTTGCCCGCCCTCTCTTTTTTGCGTGGGAAGAAATGACGCCTTAGTTTTTTTGAGCAAACTTGCCGGAAGATGATTGGATTTTCTCCAAAACGATTAACCAGAAGCTCAACAGGAACGACAAGGAAGGTTGTAAAAACCTCGAACAACTTTTATTTAATCTGTGACTGTGATTTGAACTAAAAGGTTGAAGTTGTTGTCTATTTTAACGTCCGTTCGTGTTTGTCACGTGATATACCTCCACGAATTTGGAGGTATCTAAAGCGCATGCTCAACGGGAAGTGTAAGCGGCACTTGGCAGAGGTTTCTCTTGGGGAAGTAAACAAGCCGCCCGACCACGCGAAATACAAGAGCGCGAACGACTTTGAACATGCTAAAAGACTTGCCAGAAAGAAACCTCTGCTAGCAGGGTAACCACGACTGGGAGGTTACCGAATAATAGCGCTATTATATATAAATGAACGACACAATGAAACTGCATGTGCAAAATACAATCTGGTGGGATTTTATACCGCGTCCTAGCTATGCAAAACAATAACTTAAAATAAAATTTCAAGTTTTCTCGTACACGCGACTGATTGTAGTTTGCAAATTGCCTGACAAATTCGGAATAAAAAATTCTTAAGTCTAAAAAACCTAAACTAATCCAGCCTTTCGCCAGTGACACAATTAGGAAAATGTTTTATTTTTCCACTGGCGCCGTCCTTTTCGTCGTCGTCTTTTCCTGCGTAAGTTAAGAAAGTTCTTTCTCAATCTCATTACAGAGGACCAGAGGTCACAGCGGGCGTCACGGATAAAACAATAGCATCATGCACAGTTGGGGCAGGCTTGTTTCTCCGTGGGCGTTTTCCATTTACCGAAAAATTCCGGAAATTTCATTGGGAAATTTCCATCGGTGAGGAACGTGTTCCATTTGACACAAGTTCCATTCATTCCCATGGGACTGTAGAAGAATCTGTCATTTCTCTTTACCGAAGATGTGGTCGTGAAGAATCACCGGCGTGAAAGGTCTGGAACTGGTGAAACCTCATGAAACTCGTAAATGGAACACGCATTTTCCATCGGAAGGTTTCCAACGGGAAAACGGGACTACCTTTTCAGACGCTCCGTTTATTCCGGAAATTTTCCAGTGGAACGTACCAAAAAAGTGCGTGCCATTTACATCCCAACCGGAATTTCCGGAATCTCTTGCTAAATGGAAAACGCCCCGTGTTTCTACGTATTTTCCACCTGTAAAGTTTTTTTATTTGTCAACGTTGGTATTTATTCCGAATTTCTCTGGTCAATTCTATTATTGTACACTTGCGGCTTCAAGAACCCTGAGAAAATGGTCATTCACGTTGTTGCTTTCCTAAACTCAGGTCTGTGAGCATTTTTAAAATATCATTCGTATTTTTATCGCATTCCTTACTGCAACGAAGTCTATGTTATGAATATTTTTTACTGAACCGTAAACGATAAGATGGTTTACACTGTTTCTTGAACTGTAATGTTCTTCTCTTAAGTAATGGAAATTCAACTATTTAGGCCGCGTGAAGAAACTACGAAAAGGTTTTGTTCCTGAACTATTCGTGTTTTACTGCGGTACGTTACTTTCATCATTGTCCTTTTAAAAACACGGCAAACGCCATAATTTTAATAAAAACGCACTGAGGTGGAACCAAGATAAAACGTGTTAACCGATAACTTGAGTACCAGCCAACAGGAGATTCAGCTGGCGGCCATTCAGAGCAGGTCTTTGTCAAGTTATCGCGTAAACAAAATGGCTGCACCTTACGTTCTTCCTAAGGAACAAAGTATTCAACCCAGCTGCAGTCTTTGCCACAAGGACGACGGCCATACTGTGAAAATACTTCGTTGTTTACACGAGTTTTGCGAGCCGTGTCTGAAAAAGTTCATGGTAGATAATTCAGTCATTTGTGCCGAATGTGGAAAGCTTACACGACTTAGTGCTCAGGGTATCAGAGGATTACCATCTCACGCCTTTTACAGTCAAGTGAAGGACATCAAGCGATGTGATCAGTGGATTCAACAACGGAGAGAAGCGTTCTACTGGTAACCTACTTCAAATGCTCAAGCAAATATCCGCCATCTTTGTTGACAGAGATCGTAGACTGTTTCGCGCTGCCGTTTACAAAATCAACGCGCAGTTGAAATAGCTGATGGAACGATGTGTTAAGGGAGTTCAACGCAGCAAGAATGCAATAGATTTTACACAGTTTGCATCTTCTATCGGGAACAGATGAATCAGAATGCCTCGCCACACATGCCAAGAACCCGATGACCGTCGTCAAAGATAGCGTGACGTCGCGTGACATTCTGTGGCGCAGTTATAAGGTTAGAAACGTTTAGGGAAAGTACTTCCAATTTTGACTAGATTTCTGTTTAACAAACAAGTGCACCGCTTACAGTTCCCTATTATCCGTAATTCTACGAGTAAAATCGCTCCGGTCACATTGAAGTATTCGTCGCAAATACAGCAGACAAACAAACCGTGGATTAGCGAGTGTTTCCGGGGAAATAAGGAACTCAGTCAAACAGTCGACCAGAACGGCAAATGAAGGGCCTCCCTACAGAGTGGGATACTACTGGAGAACAATCCATCGCAGTGTTTGGAAACGTTTTTTTCTTTTATTTGATCTTTTTTCTTTCATTTGGTCAGCACCGCGTTGATCCGACTACTATCACAACGCAGCAAATCAATCAAATTCACTGAATGTAATTCAGATATTTTACTAATTAGTCAGTTGCTCAGGCAAGTTGGAGTTTGTAATCAAAGGCTGGATCAGACTTGAAACGTTGAGAATACAAACAAGTGGAGACGATCTATTCCCGTGCAAATTTTTTTAACGTATAGATTATTTGTTAAAGATCAATGCTTCTGCTTTTAAAACTAAATATGATTGTGTTTTCGGTGGTTTAAGCTGTACAATCTTTAAACAGACTTTCTCCTGCTGTTTTTCTGTACAAACACAGATAACAGCGTACTTGCATCACAAAGCTACAATAGCCTCATACACAGACATTATCTCCGCTTTGTCAGGCGTTTCATGGGGGAGGAGGCAGCAAGAACATCAACGTAGGTGGCCATCACGCCCTTTCATTCACATCGTGAAGCTCAGACGAGGTGCAACCCACGCACAGCAACCGTGGGCAATATCTGCGTATTTTTTTTTGCAAATTTCAGAATTGAGGGGTCTGCATATTGTTTCGCAACAAGTTCGTCGTCTTTGAGGACCGTTCAGTTTTTTACGAGGGATTAGGAGAGGGCTGGTGGAATTTGAGGTGTGCCATGCGAAAAAAAAACGGCTTTCGAGGGGAGCCATCCCTAAAAGGGGAGGTTACGTGAAATATTTAAGCAATACTTTTATGTCATAATGTTTTCATCTGAAATTGACTTTCTGATAAACAGCTCGGTAAGATTTCCGTACAGGTCCCTACTTTATTATCAAGAAATAGTTCTGTAAGGGCGGACCATTAGAAAAGTGATGGGGGGGGGGGGTGGGGAATTTTCAGCTTGCACGAATTTTTTTTTTCGCTCACTGCTTGTACAGGATTTTTTTTTCCAGGTGAACCCCGCTGCACGAATTTTTTTTACTACGTGTGAAAAAGTTACAATTGGACCTTCCTTCTGCATAAATTTTTTTTTTACCTTCTTCTTTGCATGAATTTTTTTCTTGGCATTTTCCCTTGCATGAATTTTTTTTGTTTCCCCCCCCCCCCCTATCACTTTTCTAATGGTCCGTCCCTAACGGTACTATTTCGTTCTTCGAACTCAAGAAATATTTGCACGTGCATTACACCAGACAAGACAGCTTCAGCATGCATAATGAAGTAGGGATCAGTGCGGAAATCAGTTCCAACAGCTCTCGATGATATTAGCAATTGTAAATATTGTCTGCATAGCAAGAACAATCCCGTGAATTAGGCAACGACAGAGGATATCATTAAAAAAAGGTAAAATCTTGTTAGAGGTTTATCTTTTGGGGGGGGGAGGAGGGGGGAGGGGGGTCATCCGAAAAAAACCGCTTCAAGGGGCTCACGTGAAAAATTTGCAAGCTTAGGCGGGTCATGCAATTTTTAATTGGTGCTTGCCAAATCACACCAGCTTCCCCTCCCTCGTAAAAAACGAACGGTTCCTTGTAAGAAAAAAATGGTTATTTGACACAATTGTTATAATATTGTTGGTAAAATCTATCAGGTGTCAGTTTTTGCGCCAGATTTAATCGGACGAGTTGACGTTTCTAGTTGTACACCCCCCTTCCACCTGCCCTTTTTAGGATATACAGCCTGTCCACGTCAGCTTTTGGATCATGCATTTTTGCCATTGTCAAGAAGTTTTCTCGTTTTTCTGTTTAATTTCTTAAGTTCTTCCATTTTCCACTTTATGATGTTAAAAATTGTAAGTGGCGACTGAGACAGCAAGAGTGTTGATTGGGACATTCTATTGGCGGCATTAAGCTCAGATTTGAGTACCGACCGTGTTCTGCGGTAGTACCCTTTCCGAATTTTCTTTTTCATCTTTGCATTTGTTATTATTATCATTATTATTATTATTATCAGTATTATTATTATCATTATTATTATTATTATTATTATTATTATTATTATTATTAATCAATTACAGGAGCCCATCAATAGGAGCCTCTATCTCCCATACTAAGCCTTAGGGTCAACCCTTTCCCGACTGGATTTATTTCTAGAACAGCTCTCAGGGAAAAAGACCCAATCAAAAGAGAGCTTTGACAGATGTATCGATTACGTCAAGCAGTGGACATCTTATTCGAAATGGCGGAGAGAGAAGAACGCTTACATGATATTTCGGGCGAGAGTTCTGATGCGGTTGATGTCTCGTCGAGCGAATACAGCATATCCTTTGATAGCGAATTTAAAGCGGAGAATGTTGCCCTCCAAAGAATGTATTCCGACCGTAGTAAAAGGACAAAAATTGCAAAGGAAAATGCTGCCTCGACAACCAAGCGTTAATAAAGGCCTTCGCGAGTCCCGCTGTTCGTCAATGGTCTATGCCTTCAGAGTTAAGCTCTGACCAGGATATCTTTTACACGGGGCTCCTGTTAATTACTAGTATCATTATTTGCATTACACTTGTTCTTCGATGCGTTCAATGAAGAGATTTTAACTACATAATTTATTACTGGAATTTCGTTTATTTTTTGCTATCGCGTGATATAAAATTTTAAACGACTAGTTTTCCAGCCTTGTTAGCCGTTTCAGTTGGTGACGATAAAATCTAAGGTCAGTTTCCGATATGAGGAACCTTCCCGCCCGGTGTGTGCAAAAAAAGTGTGGCAAATTGCAAAACAGTGGCTGTAGACTTTCACAAATCACCGGAAACTGGTGTGGTGGTAAAGAGTTATTAGTACAGTGGAAATGGAGACAAACGATCCATCACTATCATCTGACAAAGAAGACTTTCACTTGTAAACCTCTTATTTGCATAATCATTAACCTTTCACAAACTACAGACAATGTACCCCAAAAAACACAATTTAAACCTTTATTTTGGAAGGGCTGAAAAGCAAACTACACCTGATTATCATGAAAACGCCGTTTTGGACTGCCGGTTAACCGATGTTCGAGGAAATCAGATTCTGCGGCACTTCATAAATAGTCAGGGAAGAGAAAAGCCGCTACGCTGGTATTTCACTAGCGCATCAAAGCTTTGTAGTTAAGTTAAAGTCCGTTGTCGTTGTCGCATCTTCGAGGGAGCGAAGTTCCCTTTTTCCGTATTCCGTGTGGTATTGATTGCTCTTAGCTTTGCAACATGTGCAGCAGGTTTTTTCACAGCAACATTTCTTCAAGTCGTTTCTGAAGGAACTGTTGTAATAACAAAATATTACAGGATTCAATACAGAACTTGTGAATGTTAATAAATACATAATGTCATCAATCATAAGTAGACGCAAAAACGTTTTTTCGTTTTCTTGGTATTCCTTTCCAAACGTTTGTTCGTTTTCTGTGGTATAAGGGTCTTCAAAAGAAATAACTTTATAAGCTTGCAACCAAATCCAAGCTAGAAACGGTCCCCAACTGATCAAATATGCCGCGACGATTATCAGCATCATTTTAACCGCGCGAAACTTGGCTGCAGTGACTTGAGAGTTGATAACTTTGCTCCGGGCACGCAGCCACAGAACTCTTAAAATTGCACCATACGCAGCTGCCATTAGAAGCAAAGGAACTAAGAAAGCAAAAACAATATATATGGTCGAGGATACTTGAAATGGAAGCCCCGAAATTGGGACGCATATTTCGTACACTACATTACTTGAATTGCTGTTTATTTTCACATATTCCACGCTAGAAAGTGTTGGGGACGAACAAGCAGCCGCATACAGCCAAGAGATCACAACAGCATTTCGGCTATGTTTCCATGTTATGCTCCTTGCCCTCAACGGGTGTACAATGTGGACATATCGGTCAAAAGCAATTCCAAGCAGAAGTACAAACGTCACTGCTAAAGTGGTCAAGCCACCGAAAACCGATAACTTGCAAACGGCGTTGTTGCCATGTTCAGCGACAGTGTTTTCAACGATAAGAGTCATTGGAGTTACAACCACTCTGAAGAAAATGTCCGTAACAGCGAGATTGAAGAGATGGAAGTTTGAAAAGTTCTTTAGAAGGCGCTTCTTACCTAGTAAAACACTGCAGACGATGCAGTTTGCTACAATACCGAGCAAAGCCAAAATGATGCCCACAACAAGCAGCGATAAAGAAATTGCCAAGTATCTGTCGTATTCCCCAGAATCATAGTCCTCGAATTCTTGAGAGTGGTTAGCGTTAGTCGTATTATTCGCATAATCAAAGTCAGCCATCTTCAATCCACACTTTTAAAATAAATAACTACATCGCTTAATTAGAATATAAGTAGGCTGGATGGAGATACTTTATAGTTGATATAAAACGCGTTCTACTTCGTTGATTCCTTTCAAACACAAGTACAGCTATTGACTGCAACCACAGTAAAATTCATGCATAATAACCGATCTCTAACCATTGTTTTCGCCTTCATTCAATTCGCCAGACGCAGACCTATCGTCCTCTTAAAATTCTTCAGCGAGAAGCAAAATTGCCATGGATTTTTCGTAAACACAAAAAACCTGACGCTTGATGAAACTTTTATGAAACGGAGGCCCCATTGCCTTTGTTTGAATTGAGTGATGGCCATAGTTTTTTCAAAGTTTGAATCCTGGATCCCAGACTAATCAATGGTTTGCAAACCCTAAATGGTACATTTTAGTACTGTATGTTTGTGTTCCTGAGTCACATTTTGAGCTGAGATTGTTTAGCTGTTGTTAAATGGTCTTTGAGCAATTCTTTGAAGTTTGATTTATATGCAGCTGAGTGGGGTGCAACGTCTTTTATTTACTTGGTCAGAAATACAGTTTACTGCCCCTTCCTTACTGTTGTAAAATATCGAGCGGTCATTCTGCATGGCCGGCATTACGATACAGATGCAAGTGACTTACTTGTTTGGTTTCCTAACAGAAATTTGTCGAAAACTATAATTTAAGCGTTTTACCACACTTTAAGAGAATATCTTACTGGAGTAGTATAGAATTAGCAAGTCCTCGATCTACTCTTGCTGTCGTGTTTATTTATTGATCATCACTTGCAACTCCGGACACATACAACTAACAACTACACAAAGAGCATTGCTGAGCACTTCCATAAACTACGTTTCCTTTTCCTAATTGTTTTTCAAATATAATTAGAAAACAGTCTCAAGAAAGTACGCGCGCTGATTGGTTTGAAATCGTATTTCTATAACTCGATAGAAACACAGAACTAGCACGAGCTGTTGACGTAATGATGACGCGAGCAAAGAGAATTTACATTTTGATAATCAAAGCTAACAAGTTGCTTTTCTTTTTTTTCGTCGCGGTGTTTTCTAAAAGAAATAGAAAACATGTTCTTCGAGTTTCTATTGAGTTATAGAAACACTCGTGAAAGTTTGGGAGAACTCGAAAAAGCTGTGGAAACACTCGCCTGCGGCTCGTGTTCCCACAGCATTTCTCGTTCTCCCAAACTTTCACTCGTGTTTCTATAACTCGATAGAAACACGGTACATGTTTTCTATTTCTTAAATACTCAAAGCCTTATACTCCATGGAACATGGACGACGCAAATCAGGAATTCACTGCACATTACCAGCAAGGAGCTTTCCTCTTCTCTATGAGGCCTGACCCCAGTACAGTAGCAGATTGTGCTACCTTATTACGCGGGATGACGTAGTCAGCCAGCGTATAAAATTCGGTAGCGCATTCCTTTCGTCGTCTTGGGAGTCAAAAATTGCCTTGTTTTTTTAACTTTCCCGTATCCCGAGCCCGTCCCGAAAAAGTTCTGTGATTTTTATTGGCTGTAACTCCGAATCACGTGCAAGTCAGGTTGGATTGCACCATGGATATCCATGATCGCACAATCAGCAAAAAAACATACTGCATCAGCAATTTTAAACCAACACATCCCGCGTAAACGCCTTCAGGCGTCTTCTTGTTCTCACTTAATTTCGCGAGTATTACTTTTCGCGAAAAACTGAGAGCCATATTTCACGTAAATGAAATTTCGCTATTTTAAGAGGAAGTTAGAATTGCAGTGAGGCCGTGAAGGTCTTGTTTAAGCCCTGTGCAAACGCACCATACATGTATACTATACATGTTTAGTCGACAATGTATGATGTATAACGTTGTATATTAGCGGTGTGCAAACGTGTTATACAAGCGCTGTACATTCGCTATCCAATGTATGCAAGTCAAAGTAAAATACCCATGATGCCGCGTGTTGTCATAGCAACTTGCCAAGTAAAAACATGGCTGAGTTTGCACGTCAAAAAAAGCGCAAATGCTTAGTTGCTTTAGTAATAAGCGAACTTCTGGACGAGAGCGAAGATAACCTAAGACGTAGAGGAAAAACTAGAACATGGATTCGACGAAGAAGCGAGAAGGGACACTTCAATAACATAGTAAGAGAGGTAATGATCGAAGACACTGCTGCTTACAAAGAGATGATGAGGATGAACTATGACGATTTCTGTGCGATCTTACAAACAATCGAACAGTTTATTACTCCCAAAGATGATACTCTTTCTTGCTTACGTCCCATAAGCAAAAATGTTTCTCCAATAGATCAATCAGCTTGTCTGTTTCTGAATCTGACCATTTTTTTCCTTTTCCCCGACCGGTACCTTGCTTATTTGGTTGAATTTCTTCTATCTCGTGCTCCACGTGCGGCGCCATTTTGAACAGTGTTTTAATGTTTTGATCTTGTCTCTGTGGACACGAAGTACTGCGCATGCGCTAGCTATACAAAAGTCGAGTGTCCTGTCCAAACGCACTCGACTTTGTATAGTATCGCTTCACTGACCGCGAAACAAAGAAAAAATCGAGTGGTTGTATAGTAGAAGTTTGACCAGATCCAAACTTGACTATACAGCATTCGACTTGTCGAGTGGTGTATAGTATACACTATACATGGTGTGCAAACGCACTATACTTCGTAGACTATACAAAGTTTGATGATGTATAGTATACATGTATAGTGCGTTTGCACAGGGCTTTAAGGTTGCACGCGAAGAAATACAAAAATGTAAATTTAATATGGATATTTCTAATTCGATTTATTTACTCGACTCATATAATCAAAGTTAACATCGCCAGGAGAAATTGGGTTCTGATCACTGTTGGGAAGGAATGGGTTAAATACTTTCCCAGTGCTCATGTTACCATACAAACGAGATCAAACAAATAAATTACAAATTATATAAAATAAGCAAAACACTTCCTAAAATGGTCTTTAGACAAAGACAGCTTGACAATTACTCTATTTGGATAAAACAAAAAGAAAGAAAAAAAACCTAGTGCATTCAGTGTAATGTAGATGTCTTTTGGTGAAACCCTTTGAAAGGGAAGCGTTTTTTGACGGAGATCCGGAAATTCTTGTGAAGTCTATAATCTGATATTTATCCGAACTGGGGGTTGCCGATGATTCGACTATGGTTGGCACAGAAGCGTCCGATATAGGAGAAAATACATCCTATTTCATGAACCTGCTCGCAGCTGAGTACGACAAATACTTTGCTTTTTCATCATTTCTGTTTAAAGCATCAATTGCGTTGACTCTGCTTGGCGTCATTGCAAACTGCATCGTTTGTGGCGTCCTGCTTCGAAAGAAACGTCTTCTAAAGAACTTTTCTAACTTCCATCTTTTCAATCTGGCTCTGACCGACATCTTTTACAGGGTGGTTATAACTCCAACGATCTTAATAATTGATACTATGGCTCTAGAGCTTGGAAACAACGCTCTTTGTAAGTTTGTTACGTTCGGAAGTCGCACTACACTTGCTTTAACTTTTGTACTTCTGCTTGGAATCGCACTGGACCGCTACGCGAACATAATTCATCCATTAAAAGCGAGAAGCATAAAGTGGAAGCACAGTCGTAATATTATTGTTGTTTCGTGGTTTTATGCGGCAATTTGCTCGTCTCCGCTTCTATATAGCATGGAGTACGTGAAGATAAAAGAAAATGTAACGGAGACATATGCGCTGTGTCTTTCGCCATCAGGAATACCAACACAAATATCATCAAGCGTTTTTGTTGTCTTCGCTTTCTTAGTTCCTCTGGGTCTTATGGGAGTCTCGTATGGTGCCATTTTAAGATTCTTGTGGTTACGCGCTCGAAAAAAAGTAATGAACAACGGAATGGTAAAAGCGAGATTTCGCGCTGTCAAAATGATGGTCATCATAGTAACGTCTTATTTAATAAGCTGGGGTCCATTTCTTTTCTGGAATTGTCTACAAGATTACGAATTTATATCTCTTGAATATAACATTGATCGGGAAAGCGAAACCATCGATTGGGAAGAAACTTTGAGAGAAGAAAAGAGATACATAAGTTTGTTAAAGACAAACGATATTTTCGATATTTTAACGTTCACAAGTTCGGTATTAAATCCTTTGATTTTCGGGTATTACAACAACACATTCAAACGAGATTTGAAGGCGTGCTGCTGTGGGGTAAATTGTTTTACGCGTTTTCAAAATTCTCAGGCGAAGAGGACAAATCGCGTACATGTGCAGATGTCAATTCCCCGCTCATAAAATTTAAATTTCAAGAAAAATTGGCCATAAAGGCGACTTGTTTTACTGTTAGAGTGCTGAAGCAAACAGGGACGACGACGATTTGTGAGATATCAAACAAATATCGTTAATAAACGAAATAATGGAACTGCACTTGCAGACGCTCCCAGGTTCTGTCCTCGTAGACCGGTACACAAGCGTCAATACAGAAGACCAAACAATACATTACAGCTAAACAATGACTCCTAAACAAAGAAAACACAGCGGTTATTCCCTCGTGTAACGTTCGAGGAGAGAACCCGCTCCCACGAGTCTCCTATAGCTCAGTGGTGGATTATTAATCCGAGGTTCATAGGTTCGACTCTTATCAAGAGAACTCGGATTTACTTTTTCCGTGTTCGCCTGTGACAGCGCTAAAACATACAACTTTCACAAATTTTCCAAGCTCAAAATATACTATATACACTTAATGTATGGTGCCGAGGGAAACGGTTAGTTTTGTTTTTCTGAGAGTCTTGATGTTTCCCGAGACGAAGTTGCGGGAAACATCAAAACTCGAGGGAAAACAAAACTAACTAGTTTCCCTCGGCACCATACGTTGAGTGCTTTGTTATATATTTAGACTTTCCCTTAAACAAAATATAGCAAAAACAAAGACGAGATATATTTAAATTTGATCGGGGACACGTGACCAAGAAACAACCAATCACAGTGCTCGTTTTGTTGAGTGAAAGTCCAGGTATATAACAATCGTCATTATTTCACAGCCTGATGGGTTTATTTGCCGTCGTCATCAACAATAACAACAACAACAACCGTGAGGTCGCCATTTTGCAAGTTTCCTCCTTGACATGAATGTACCACGGAAAAGTTTTAACAATGACAAAGACTTGAGTTTGAACGAGAAATGGAAACAAAATGAGAGAGAAATTATGTTTTCTCTTTTGCTGTACTCGGTGTCTTTGTACATGGTGTTTGCTTGAGTTCCCTAATTAAAATACAAGCTAAAGTAAATAGCTAATAATAAATTAACAAATTAAAAATTTTTATAGCGCTCTTTCCAGATGAGATCAAATGCGCTTTACAAAAATTTCGTATAAAATTGAATACTATATAAAATGGGAATAAAGTAAAATTAAATTAAAAGTGATTCGTTAAAAAGAAAGGACTTGATAGATTTCTCAAGACAATTTAAAGAAGCAGCATTTCTAATGTCAGCAGGCCTGCAGGCAGTTTATTCCAAAGCGCAGGGGCTGGAGCAACAAAGGAGCGAGCACCAGTGTAAGAAGCATTTTCTGTGTAGGAGATAGCAGCAGAATACTGTTGTTTGAGCGAAGGCCGTAGGCAGATTTGGGTTTGACAGTTATAAAATCCAGGATGTAGTGAGGAGAGAGACCGTGAATAGCATTGAAAGTGAGATGCAGAATCTTGAATTGAATTCGCTTTACGACAGGCAGCCAATGAAGTTGTCGCAGTGTGAACATTGGGATCAATGTAAGCAACTGGGCAACTGTGCGAACTTTGTAAGGTTTTTTAATTAAGTTCAAAAGATCTTTGTTGTCTTTGTTGACCTTTTGGAAATTCAGGTGGGAATAAATTATGTACAGTCTGTATTTCACAAACATGGTCACAATGTACTCCGACACAGATGTTCAAACTGTAAGAGTTAAAAAAAATATATATTTATTTATATAGATTAAAGTTTATCCACTCCGGCTTGGTACTGTAACGAGAATCACTTCATATTTTAAACCAGATAAGTGCCAATACCTAAATGGTTAGGGGCGCTTTACATTTACAACAAATATCCGGAAATTCCGGTTGGGATACAAATGACACGACTTTTTGGTTCCCTCCACTTGATGAAAGGCGAGGTTACGTTGTAAGCCTAGCGTTTTTTCTCTATATAAAATGACAACTAAGTCGTAAATTTTTTTGTTTCTTAGTTTATTTAACTTCTGAATAGCTTTGGGGCTAATACTAGAAGAAATACTGTCGCCTTTTTTGGTTCACTTTTTCAGTTTATTTTTTACTTTCGACTTTTTTAGGTACGCACGTGCGTACCGTGCATACAGGTAGTTACGCCCCTGTCACGTGCATACAGGTAGTTACGCCCCTGTCACGTGCATACAGGTAGTTACGCCCCTGTCACGTGCATACAGGTAGTTACGCCCCTGTCACGTGCATACAGGTAGTTACGCCCCTGTCACGTGCATACAGGTAGTTACGCCCCTGTCACGTGCATACAGGTGGTTACGCCCCTGTCACGTGCATACAGGTGGTTACGCCCCTGTCACGTGCATACAGGTAGTTACGCCCCTGTCACGTGCATACAGGTAGTTACGCCCCTGTCACGTGCATACAGGTAGTTACGCCCCTGTCATGGGCATACAGGTGGTTACGCCCCTGTCACGTGCATACAGGTGGTTACGTCCCTGTCACGTGCATACAGGTAGTTACGCCCCTGTCACGTGCATACAGGTAGTTACGTCCCTGTCACGTGCATACAGGTAGTTACGTCCCTGTCACGTGCATACAGGTAGTTACGCCCCTGTCACGTGCATACAGGTAGTTACGCCCCTGTCAGAAGTAACTCTGACGAGGAGCTAACACTAGAAACTCAGCTCCCCTTAAACCGTACCTTGAAACGTACCTTATCAGCTTGCTTGATAGAGCATTTTAAATCAGGTTTTCAATCTCCCAACGATGTAGCCCCAATTAAGTTCTTTGGAAACTAAAACCTTCGATCAGAAGTCATCAAATGGTTTCACTGACAAACAGTGTTACAGATGACTGAAAGAGACACATATTAACTCGACATGTGATGGTAGTTGTACACGGGTCCATCACTCATTTATGTCCAGTAACTCTGGTGAAACAGTGTTACGTATTCTACGCACCTCTAACAAACAACTGATTGAGCAACAAGAGAAAACAAAGGAAATCCGAGTGTCACGCAATTTCAGAAAAGCACTTGAGTTCGGCTGTACAATTTGAAACGCTGTTGAAGCATTTTCTATGAGTGGAAATACCGCTGTGAAGTATGGTTTGCAGCAGATGAAGCAATGTCCAGTCGGCGAGTTCAGTAAGTTCGCTAAGTCACATGGGATGAGCAGAGATGAAATGCCGTCATCTTTGGTTGACTGTACTGCAACATGGCAAAACAAGCAATTATTATATTCATTAATTTATCCACGAACCTTTCCGAATTGATGTATGAAAACAAGCAGTGTGGTACTGTTGATTTTACTGTACAGTGTAGCTCCAAGTTTTTCATCTGAGGATGAAACCATGTAATGTTACCACTCTTTGGAAAGCTGCTGAATGGTACTGTGCTGTCGAAGTTTGTTTTACTATACAATGTGGTTCTAACTTTTTCATCTGTGGATCAAACCATGCAGTGTGACCATTCTTTGTAAACTGGCTACTGAATGGTACTGTACTGTGGTACTGTTTGTTTTACCATACCGTGTGTTTCTAATTTTTTTTATCTAAGGATCCGCAAACCACGCAAAGTAATCATTTCTTGGAAAGCTACTGAACAGTACTGTATTGTGGTACTGTTTGTTTTAGAATACCGTGTGGTTCTAATTCTTTCAGTATCTAAGGATCAAACCATGCAGTGATCATTTCTTGGAAAGCTCAGTTAACTGAACAGTACTGAACCGTGGCAATGTTTGTTTTACTATACTACACGTTTTTACACTCTGGAGGCTTTCCAAGGGGGCTTCTAATGTCGCTTTGTCGCTCATCTTCCCGCCCACCTGTCGGCTATTTGACTGGAGACAAAGGTTCGCTGTGGTTTTTTCGCTGCAATACAATTGTCGCGGTCGCTTTCGCTAGAATTCAAATGTTGGCTAAAACGTGCTTAATTTTTGCGTCCTGTGATTTTGATACACTTATTTTGGATAATTAGTTTTCTACGTTTAAAAAGGGGAAAAAAGGGCAAAAAAACGTCGAGTAACACAATATGTTTCTTACTCAACGGATAGTTTCTTCTGAGTGTCAGCTCCACCAGTTTGGGGATACTGTGGTTCATCCCGAGGATCTGTCTCACACTCAACACATCTTTTAGTTCTGTAAGGCAAATAAAGTTACTATAACTTTGTCCAAAAAGAAAACTTTGTGCATAAGGGAGAAATACAGTAAACAAAAAACATAATGAATAGTGATTCGAGTGAATTACAATAAGTAATCAGATTGCTCTCCGCTGGATAAATGAATTTTATTTTTATTTCGTAGCAACAGAAATGGTGGAAAGGGACCGAAATCGCTTTCGAATGGCCTGAGAATCAGCGGAATTACATTAAGTACCACACAGGGACAAAGTAAGCCGATTTGATGGAAAAAAACTTCATTTCATTCGACATAAAAACACTGAAACCCTCGTGTTTCATTTTTCGAATCGGTGGCTTGGGCCGCTTGTGGTCTCTCCTGTCGAGTTGGCCGTGTGGAGTCTTGGGTAGGCCCAGGTTTGACAGAGCCGCAGAAACGCCTTGGGACTTTTAGGGTGTGGAAAATTGTGTTCGACACAAGTACACTTATATTAATTATAAGAACGACTTTTCCAAAGTGGTAACGATGCGTTCGTCACTAAAATGGATGGCATGGTATGTTTTCACAGTTTGAAGTAAACCTGCCGTAAATTCAAGGAGTTTAAGAACGCGGGTAATAATTGAAAAAATCAACTCTGCATGCCTGCATCGATCCAAGTAATTTCTTTGGTTGTATTTTTACAGGTTGTTGTCGAATTTTGAACATTGTGAGAGTAGCGTGGTAGCAGTAAAAGAAATGAAATCTGAAGCAGAGAAGGTAGGAAACAATATTGCCTCTCCCGCAACCTCGAAATTAATCGGACATCTGGTGAAAGAGATTTGGGGTAAAAAAGTAAAGCTGGTGAAGCGAGGTACTCGAAAGCAACGTCAGTTGTACTATGAAGGACTAAAGCGAAAATCTTCCGATAGATATTCAAGCAACACAAACGTAAATGATATGTCGGCGGAAACCGGGCATATTACGTCGGTGAAAGGCGGTCGATGGCAACAGGATCTGTCGTTTTTTCGTCAGGAATCGTGGTCATTTAGGGACCAAAGAGTAGTAACTTCAGTTAAACTGGAGAACATACGAGGTTCCGACACCATCTCACTGGAATCTCATGGCTGCCAGACTGATTTATCAGAACTTTTGAAACTAGAGTGTGTGAAAAACCAACCTATAAAAGAACGGTTACAAGTGATTTTATCCGTTGTTGATAGCTCTACGTTATGTCGCGGTGTAGCTGCTTCAGAAGGAGAAATACAAACCATCCTTGCTCAAGAAAGCGGTGGAGCAGAGAATGTTGAACGCAACATAGTATTCTCTCCGAACTGTTGTGTAATTTCCAGCTCAAGTGAGGGCTGTCGTAACTGCAAAAAACTGCTCTATTATGAGAAACGGAAAAGGAAACGTAAACTGGAAAACAATGGGGCAATCAGTCGTTTTACTAACATGCGCTACCAATCTAAGAAAGACCTATTTAAACAGCTTCAAGAAGAAAGGAAAGCCAGACAAGAGGCAGAAAAGATGGAAAGGATTTGGAGGGAAAAGTGTCAATCTCAGTCACGTAGAGACAGTTCAAATGAAGAGCACGCAGACATCTGAACGAGCCGGCAATGATATTCCAGCAGACAGCAGAAACTGCTGATAGGCAGAAGTAGAAATGCACATCAATGGCATCTAAAGAATGCTACCTTACCTATGTCTTCCCCAACGATGTCGCCATCTTGCTTATATAATATACTACTATATGTTAGTTTGTGGTTCTTTTTATGAGATGGTTTTCATTTATAAAATTGTAGTGCAAACTTATAATTATGGTTAGCTAGAAGTCAATGTCAAAGACCAAATAACAGAACCTACCACAATAGTCTTTGCTTTGATGCACTTGTCCACAGCTGTTTAAGAGAAAAAAGAAAAGTTTTATAAAACCATTTATTTCAATGAGTGCTATGGAAGATTAGTAGAAGCATCTCTTATACCACTAGGAATCCTGCCATCTGATTGGCAATGGAAAGTGATGAAATTGCCTTGTCCTTCTATGGATACATAGTAACCTTGGCACTTAACACCCAGTTGATACTGACTGGTAGAAAACTTGAACTTGTTTTCAAATTGTCAAATATGTAACATGGAAAAGCACAAACTAAATGGTTGGAAATTTAAAGTACCGGTCACGGCATGCAAGCATGTGCATGATTCTGATAGACCCCTTTCCAAAAGAGTATTCAGGGTCACATTCAGGAAATGATCCTTTGTTAAAAAAAAGTTTCATAAAATTTCAAGTAAAGCCAATTGAAATTATTGGAAAGGATTGAGAATTCAAAGAATCACTGACTCATTGTGTGACAAGGAAGGGGGAAGGGAGGGTTGGTTTTGTTGTAACCCAAAGCAATGACAGTCTGAAATAACAACAATAATAGTAATGTAATAATTATTAATATTATTATTGTTATTAATTATTATTGTTGTTGTTGTTCACATTTGAAGATGTTTGTGCAATGTATCACCAGCCATACAAATGTAATGAAAACTATTTTCAGCTGTGAAAAAAATGAATGCCTATCCCTCACACTCCATTTCTGCACTCACTTTGCACTCTTCCAATTTCCCTTCCTTCTGAGTAATCCTATCACCATGATATGGTTTAAACATCTTACCTGTTAAGACCTATAGTTTTTAAATTCTCCAATTTCAATAATGTAGCTGGTAAATGGTGCAGTTTGTTGTTGTCATCCAGTAATAATGACTCCAGTGACATCATTAAATTGACATCTAAAAACAATACACAGGTGTTAATGGAGATACTATGAGAGTCATAATAGTAATCATTATTATTATTAACATTGTTTTTTAAAATCAAGGTGAATAGTAACCGCTTACTAACCGAGCTTGCTCGGGCCGTACTGGGGAATATTGGCCCGAGGTTGTCGCTCGGTCCGTACTACCACGACCGAGGGCCAGTATTCCCCAGTACGGCCCGAGCAAGCTTGGTTAGTAAGTTGTTTATTATATGGCACTCTATTTCTGATAGTAAAATGCACTTCCGGGGGCTTGCACTTAAACTCGCTTGGCGAATGTTTGTCTTCTTCATCCATCTTTGAAATTTCGGAAAAATTTCAATCTTTTTAGCTTCTTCTGGTAGTTTCACTGTGAAGAATGACAATATTCACAGTTTTTTTGCTGTTTTGTTGCAAATTTTGAATTTGCCGGCTTCGCTCCAAAACAAAAATACACAGGTTGGACCGTTTCCATGGAAATGGTCCGTACTGCAAAATCCTGACCGAGAAAGAACCAATCAGAGCACAGGGATTTGCCTAAGACTGGCTTTGCCATATAATAATGGTAGAATATTTATCAGTCTGCAAAGCAGTGAGGTAAATAATTCTAAAGCCACTATTCTTTGAGGGGATTTTGTTGATGACTGCCACTTAAATGCTACCCAAGCGGATGCCCGATAATTTTAGAAAGTTGAAAATTGGCATGAGTTTTGATTAGTATTTTTTTAAACATATAAATATATCTTATTGAAGAAAAAAGAAATTAAAACAGTTCTTTTAATAGATAAGTATTTTAGACTTTTAATAGTTTGATTATGTATTATGTATGTTTTAATAAGTTTGGTTAATTATTTGATAATGTATTTAGGTATGAATAAAGTTGTTTTGAGTTCTCCGAGACTGAAGTGAATAGTACTTGTTTTAGCGCATACCAATAAAGCAATTTCAGCCACATCTGTAGGAAACACAGCTCCAAAGCAAGGATTGATTAAAACCATTTTTTCCTTTGACCAAAATTCACTTGCGCAACCACTACCATTCACCATTCACTACCATTCGCCTTGAATGTGGGAAATAGCGTTGAATATCTCAAGAGTGAGCCAATCAGAATACTCACAGTGCAAATGTTGTTGGGTTGGTACATTTCCTAATATGATCTCAAGACTAGGAAATGGCAACCCATCTATAAGACAGATAACTAAAATTAATGATCAGGTTGACAATTTTATCATCCAATATAATTGGGAATAGCATTCATAATAAAGACAGGTTTGCATAATGAAATATTGTTGCAAACAATGTTGCATGCAAGCATGATACAAAATATAAAAATCTGATAAAATGTGGTCAAATGTGGTAATCACTGCAAACTGAATTTTAATTATCGCAATTTTAGTTGGTCTGACATGAATAACATTAACACTTAAATTAATTGGGAAAATTGACAAGTCAAACAATGACTAATTTTGACTTTCATCTCTTTGCTACTTCTCTAAAAAACTATATAATAAATCTCTGTTTCAAAGAGTATGGTCATTATAATTCAGGGGTTTACCATGAGGTAAAGAAATAAGTTTATTTCCACTAGCAGACAGTTCTGTCAGCTTCTTGTGAGTGGTGAGCTGCTGTGGGATTATCTGGACAGCATTTCTATCAAATGCTAGGGTCTCAAGAGATGTACATTCACATAGCTGCCACGGCAACCACTCAAGCTTGTTGTTAGCAACATTTAGCACCTTTATGTTTTGGAGAGTTCCAAGTTCTAAAAGGGGAGCAGAATAAGAAAAGAAACTATAATGTTAGAAGTCATTATCAATGCAAAAAATCTGAAAAACAAATTGTTTTAATAAATAAAAGGAAAATGTAAAGCCTTTTAGTGTGTGCATTGTTAAGTTTTATTTACTTTTCTATATTTATGTTTTAGTCACTCACAAACCAAATACATCAGAACAAAAGTTGTTAATTATGTAAAAAAAATGTGACAAGGAAGCCTAACAAAGCTGTGAGCTTACATAATTTAAGGCTTCCCTCAGCTAATCAACCAAATTCATGAATGAGTGCAGAGTAAGGATAATCAGAGAAAATTGAGTGACAGACTGGCAATTTAAATTAATGAAATAATCTTTCAATTTTTTAAAAAAAAAAAAACAGGTATGGAAGGAGAGCTAATTAGTGAAAAAGGTAGTGAATTTCAGATTTTCGGTCCTCAAAAAAGAATACTAAATTGTTAAATATTTGTTCTACAAAAATGAGGTAGTTATTCAAGTGAAGACATTCATTCAAATGTCACTGAATGAAGTTGCTTATAATTACTTTTCACAAAATCGAGCTTGGAAAGTGCCAGTGATCTTCTGTTGATAGTGGACTTAATTATCAATATTTTTTCTTATGAAACTAAATATTAATTCAGGTATTAAAAACACAAAGCAAATAATGTATGAAATGTTCATCAGTGATTCATGATAATATAATATTTTGTTACACACCTTTGGGTAAGAAGGTCAGTTCATTGTTTGCAATGTTCAGAGACTTGAGTGACTTCAGTAACCCCACAGCCGGTGTGAGTCTCTTTAAGAAATTGTTGCTGACATTCAAGGTATGAAGTAATGCAAGTCTCCCAATACCTGCATTTGAAAATAGAGATTATTTACAAGGAAAACCAGCTGTTGCAGGTGGACTCAAAATAGGTATTTTAAAGGCAGATAGTGATATTTGAAGATGTGTGGAAAGTTGAAAATTCAAGGGCCATTTACGGTTTGGTGAAGGAAACATTTGATGAGCTCATATCAGAAGATTGAAAGAGGTTTTGCATGGGATATGTAACTTTATGTAATGGAACATGTTGTACTTGTCTCTTTTTTGTTCCAATTGTTACAGAGCAGCATGCATCTTTGTCCTGATAAACTGATCTGCAATTAGTCATTACAGTGCGACTGCTCGAACCAAGGCCATCCAAACACATTTTGATATAAATTTTGAATGTTTGTTTTTGACTCTGAACAAACAGATTTGTGGCAAGTTTCTACCAACAAAGATAATTATTTTTAATCTTGATATCTTTTCTACAGTTATAGAGCAAATTATATGCAATATAAAACATTTGTACAGATTCTATTGTTTAGATACTTGATCATGATTGGATAATTTTTATGAGAATTTGTTTGAGTAGCCTTGGTTCGCATAGTCGCACTGTAATTATAATCAGGTCACGCTGTCCAAACAAAGATATATCCTATGTATTTTGGGTGTTCCTTGCTGTTAAAAATTTATGCAACGCAGAAATATATTCAATTTCTGTAATCTTAAGGATTTTAAAAATATAACGAGCTTGCTGTTCCCTTCCCACATACCAATTACTATAGAAATCTAGAAGCTTAATTCTGCTACAGTGGGGCTGTTCTGTGGAACAATTTGTTTGCTTAAATATTAAACAAGCTAAATCTTTGACTAGCTTTTGGCAAACAAGCCTTACCTTTTTTTTTCTCTGAAACCAGTATTTCTTTTTCAACATATCATATTCAATAGAATGTAATACTTCAGGATTTAGAAGGATCTATAATGTATTAACCCTTTCACTCCCAAGGGGTCTTCATTTGACAAGTAAAATCATCTGGCATTAGACAGAGTAAAATCAATAAAATTACTCTTGGGAGTGAAAGGGTTAAGCTTTATTTGTATATTTATTAGCCTAAGGTTTATCTGTGTATAAATAAAAGTGATGATAATGATGATAGAAGGTGTATAATCACCATAACTGTAATGTTAAACAGATTTGATACTGTACGCACTTACCAGAACACAAGAGAAATCCAAAGAAAGGCTCTTGGAACAACACACAAAAAAAAAGGAAAAAAAAAGATTTTCACTTTGAACCCCCTAGCACTACATTAGGCATGTCCTGCTAAAGACCGTACCTTCTGGTAGCTCTTGTAGATTGTTTGCTTCTAAATTCCTAATAGATTGAGCGAGAATAAATCAATTAACATATAAATATACATGATAAATTTTTATGATAGGTCTGCATGCATCCAGTGACAGAAAAAAAATTAGACATCTTCAAAATGCTACGAGATCAGTGATAATCGAGTGGATAAAATACTGTTATGGCAAGATTTAAAGTTGGGATATCATATGGCACTGACAAAAATATACTCTTATTGTTGGCAAACAAGCAATCTTACATATATATATATACAGTTAAAAGAAAGTGAGGACGGACAACTTCTGACATTAAAAAAAGTTAAAAATGTAATAAAAACCGTTACGGTCAAAGACATTCTATAGGTAACAGAAAAAGGTCTTTGACCAAAATGCTTTTATAAATTTTTATTTTTTTTTTTAACATCAGAACTTGTCCGTCCTCACTTTCTTTTAATTGCGTACATTCGCTAATGCAGTGAGGTCTGGACTGAGAATCGTTACTGATCCTCCTGATGCTGTGACACCTGTGTTGGCCTGATGGTTCTACTAACAGTTTTATATATGTATGTATATCTGTGTGTGTGTGTGTGTGTGTTGCTTGATACAGTACTTACAGCTCAACTAGTTCTTCAAGTCTCCATATATCTGCAGGCTAAAATCCTCACAGTTATTACAACATATAATCATGGATATATACAGGGATTCTTTGATCTGAATAATAACTCTGCTAACAACTTTTTATAAGTCTTTTGTGGGTTCTGTTAAGAAAAAACTCAAAACGTTATTCTACGAGACAAAGCAGAATGCTAAGCTGGTTTAGTTGATGATTGTGACAATTTACTATAAAGCCTGATGTTTCCACAGTCCTCAAAACGTTTTAAGGTACATTCATAAACTAATACAGCATAGCATCATACTTTAATTGTCTGATTATAAATACAGTTGCAATGTGAACATATGTCCCTTTACTCTTTATGGCAATCTATTTAATTATAAAATAATATTATAAGTTGCACTATCTGTTATTTCAAGTTGATAGTCAATGTCAGTTCTATAAAACTCCAGGCCTGAAGTTTGTCTTCTTACCAAGTGTCTAAACAAATCTGAAAGTACTACACAGATAGGTTAAATATGACCTTACAACCATGAATCAATATGCACGCTGTAGCAATACTGTTCCGTTCTTGGAAAACAAAAATTATTTGCACATACATGATTCTTAACAATAGTATACATATACCCACAGCGTAACAATAAAGGTACAGAATGCATAACGATCGTTGTATGGTTCTAAGCAAATCTAGCCCACAGCAAACTAAGGGTGCGGCAAATTCCTTTGGTATGATCTGTACTTTGATTCGCTACCCGAGACCAATACGGATGATGAAGCATCAATGGAACAGATGAATCCACTCTGGACAAGGATTCTTCGGTTTCCTTGATGCACCATGACCGGAGCGATTTCGATCACGAATCCGTGCCATATACCAATGGGACACACCCTTAAGATTCCCACAAAACTTGATCTAAGCTGATTTTATTGGAAATATATAGTTACCAGTTTCTTCAATAAGTTACGTCTCAAATATAATCTCTTGATCTTTGACAAAGACAGAACTTCCTGAGGTACATCGCTGAGATTATGGTAGTTCAGGTAAAGATTTGTGTGACCCTCCCTCTGTGCCTCTAAAAGCTCCTGAGCTAAAGATAAGTCCTGCATGTACACTGTGCGTAACTTTCAACAACCGATCACTGATCGAGCGAGTTCATAAAAAGTGTTACCACCATTCACGCGGGCTCGCCGTAAGTTTGAGGTTATTTCACACGTCAGACCAAAGACACCATACTAATTATGCCTGTAAACTAAAAGGACGGATACTACAGTGACAAAAACATTCAGTCTGCAAAACAAGAAGTGTTTTTGAAAGATAACAACATTTTACAACGAAATTGTTGTTGTTCCCAGGCCCCCAAGAACTTTGCAAATCAGCGGTAATTGTAATCCAATGTGTAGGTACATGGTGTAAGCATCGTGTATGGCTATGGAGAGCAATGTATGCCATATATTCACTAACGGGGAACCACTATATGATGCTTACACCACGTACCTAGCATCCAATGAAATCTAATGGTTTCCAGTTCTCCGGTCGTTCTCCCTTAGTAGTTCAATTCGATTCCTAATTATCTATGGTTTCTGTCCAGTATTCCTGTTGGAGACAAACGTTTGGACTGTTAGTTTCTTGGTCCTGAGAGCGATACTCTGTGCAATCAACTCTCCATCCATTTAGCGTAGGGGAGCGTTAGTCTTCCTATCGAAACACGTGCGCACCTCGATCATCTTCAACAAATGAAAAGAAAGTGAAGACTGGATTACTAGCAATATTTACTTAGTTATTGTCATGAGGAATCTTGAACTGTTGAGAGTTACTCCTGTTCTTGAGTTAGAGGACACAGCCAATCCATTTTGTTTAACTGTTGATTGCGATCGCGGAGTAGTTTACACTGCCACTGCCACTGGAATTGTAGGCTTTCAACCTTCCCCGCAAGAGGTATAGGGACGTGGGTTGTAAAAAAGATGGAGCAACTACAGAATACAGGGCCACGTTGGTCCACCTCGTTTACAGGTGTCGGAGGCTTTTGTAGAACGAAGCATATAACAATGGACACTATTGTTATTCAAAGTTATGTAAATAAGTGGCCCTGTATTCTGTAGTTTAGCCAAAAAGATAAATGATATTAGGAATATTATTTAGGGAAAATTTCCGCACAGGTCGCTACTTCATTATGCATGCAGCAGATAAATTCTTTAGGGTAATGCACAAGTAAACATTTCTAGTTATTGTAGAATGAAACAGTATGGCTACACCATGCATAAGGGAGTAGGGACCTGTGCGGAAATCATTCTATCATTTACTGTAAACGTACCAGATATCTAGCTTATATCAACCGGAAAACTCATTGAAAACACTCTATTGATTCTTGTAACAATCAACATTTAAATCTTCCCCTAATTGCTACATGTATGTTAAGATCAATCTCTTAACTCTCTCCTCCTACCTAGATTCAACTAATTGTTTGGGGATCAGCCAGTCAGTTTGTAATGGAAACAGGACTGAGTGGAGTCCAATTCAGTGTGTAATCATACGAGTGATTAACAAAATCGGACCACCTCGTAGAGAGAGTCCAATTTGTTTAATCACAAGTATTATCACAGACTGAATTGGATGACACGATGTTCTGTTACCAATTTATCATAACTTTAACAAAATTAATGATATATAAAGCCCTTTTTCAAAATCAAAACACAATTTTTGTTTTTTCTAGCAGTGAAAAAAAAAGCCATTTAAGCATGCACTTAATAGCACATACTGTCCAATTACTTAGGCATGACACGTACTGTCCTATTTAAGCTATCCTATTAAGGCTGAAATCACTGCAGTTGATAGCCAATCAGATTTGAGAATTTTGTTTTAGTTATGATTAATATGTTAACCGTAAAAGGTGTTGTAGCAACTGTGAAATAACCTGTCAATAAAATAAGTTGAGAGGTTGCTTGATTATGTCACTTACTACTGCATGGGGATAAGTCCATATCTTTAGCCGTCAATAAACTGTTGATTACTCAGATTTCCGTTTGCTTATCATGCACTATCAAAGTTTATGTAATTTCTATTACTATATATAGAGAAACTGTTTATTAAATGCTAATTGCTAGCAAACATTGTGCAATTTTTATAAACCTTTATTAGGCAGACACCATTTATTAAGCAGACACTTGAAAAGGTCCTGAGGGTGTCCACGTAATAGAAGTTTCACTGTAATCAAATTTGAATGGGCATGAACTTGCCAACCACTACATATCATGCCTCCACTAAGTGCTTTATACAGTAGCGCAAGGCATGATTCCTTTGCTTTATAGTAACACAAACTGTTTCTTCATAGATTGTCAGTTGTGTTTCCTTAGTGGCAGATGGTTATCTTCCTGCAGATGGAAGTGGTAAGGTTGTTGGACTGCAACATTTACCTGACTTTGACTCTGTTTGTGTGGCCACTGCTAAGGGAGATGTGATTTTATGGAATGTGCTAGCCAATCAGGTCTGTAAAATTCTCCAGTCAATCTGTAACTATAATGCAAGAAATTGGATAAATCAAACGAGTTGATTAAGTAAGTTATACCACGGTAAGGTGAATGGGAGGTGCTGACGTTTCGAGCGTTAGCCCTTCGTCGGAGCGAATGCGAGCGTTAGCCCTTCGTCGGAGCGAAGCGGAGCGAAGTTAGCCCTTCGCTCCGACGAAGGGCTAACGCTCGAAACGTCAGCACCTCCCATTCACCTTACGGTGGTATAACTTACTTAATCAACTCGTTTGATTTATCCAATTTCTTGTGTTTCAATTTCCCACCGACGCAGCACCAGTTTCTTTAGAAACTATCCCCACAATACTTGTAACTATAATGCTTGAGCCACTATTGTTATTTTCATGAAAATAACTCCAATAACCTGAACTAAAAACTTCACCCTCTCCTGTTCTTATGACAGTGTTATCATATATCATCCTATCTAGTCATGCCAGTGCAAAGCATATTGCAACAATACAATCCCTTCTTTCGTTACCCTGGGATGTAAGGTAGAACACTAATGTAATAGTCTTTCTTTTCTTGTCTTGCAATAACATTGTTTTATGTAAATACCTGGTGTTTGTTTATATTATTAACAGTATGATACAAGGACACTTGAAAAAATGGAATTTGTCTTCTCTATGACTCACTTGTTTGCTGCGTTCACTTGTAGGATATACATGTAGATTTGAACACTTGAAGTATACTGTAAGTTTTATATTACACTTTTGCTGAAATAGTACGTTACATTGCATTCAGTGTTTGCTTCCTTTAGACTGAATGTGTTGGCAGTGTTGATAGTGGACTTAGCTGTATGTCCTGGAGTCCTGATCAAGAACTTGTGATTTTTATGACAGGTGTGGGACAAATGCGGTTGTTTTGATTCTACCAAACTAAGGAAAAGCAATTTTATTAGAAATGATGACAAAAATGACCACATAGAACATCATTCTGCTTGTCTACCACATTTTTTGAAAACTGTGTGTGTGAAGTAGCGTAGTTTTTAACATGGCAGTTAAATGTTCTTTTAATGATAATACTATGAACTGACTAAGTGCGAGGGCCGGACAAGAAAATACCAGTATTTTACTTAAAGTCATAACATACTGACTGAGTGATTCAAATGAATATATGAAAGACCATATATTTGAACTGCGGAGTAATATGTAATGACATTAATTGATCATCACAGTTATGTACACAACTTAAACAGCTGTGTAATTAAAGCCTGAAAAAAAAAACTCAGGCCTGAACGGGATTCAAACCCATGACCTCTGCGATACCGGAGCATTGCTCTACCAACTGAGCTATCAAGCCAACTGGGAGCTGGTCATATTGTGAGTTCGTTATATACCCGTAGATGAAGAAGGATGATTCAAGTGAATATATCAAGGACCATATATTTGAACTGCGGAGTAATGTGTAATGGCATTAATCGATCATCGCAGTTATGTACACAACTTAGAAAGCTGTGAAATTGAAGCATGAAAAAAAAAATCTCAGGTCTGCTCCCACTTGGCTTGATAGCTCAGTTTGTAGAGCCCTGCTCTGGTATTGCAGAGGTCAGATATTTTCCCCACTGTAGCAATTTCCTATCGCTTTTCTTACTTTAAGACAAGATATTAAAAAAATAATAAACAAATTATTTTCTGGGCTAGGTCAGTACATATAGGAGAAAACTGTGCCCTTGGTCTTGAGTACAGCACTCGGCCTCTGGCGTACACAAGACCTCAGGCACAGGTTTTTCTCATACAGACCTTCTGCCAGGTAAATGACCTTTATTTATTTAGGTGAGGATACACTTATTATGATGACAAAAGATTTTGACCCAGTTTCTGAGCTTCCCTTTCACTCGGAGGAGTTTGGTGAAGGTAAAGTTTGGGTCAGTAGCTCCTGTATGACCCCACTACACCTACTACAGCTACTACAGCTACTACACTTACTACACTTACTACACTTACTACAGCTACTACACTTACTACACTTACTACACTTACTACACTTACTACAGCTACTACACTTTGTTAAATTCACTACAGTTACTTCTATGCCTAGAGGCCCGACATGGCACTGGTGCCTCAGGACATTTCATGCGTCATGGGGTCATACATGAACTACTGACCAAAGTTTGGACATGTTAGGAACTGACTGTGTATGTGACCATTTAGAGTGGACTGTCTGCAGATTAACAGCAAGTTTAAAGTAATTGCAGTACTTGGTAGTTTACTCAATTGGAGAAATTTGTAATCATGTTACTTGGTGGCTATCACTGTTGTGGTGAGAGAGCTTAATATTATGTGCATGTGTTGATAACAAATAATCATTTAAGAACTTCAATTTATGCCATCCTATTTGCCATTTACTCATCTTTTAGTGCATCTATAGAAAGCAGGTGCCATGGTTTGACGTAAATAATAATTTTATTGATATTATTAAATGTGAGATAACACACATTGGTGTGGCAGAACTCATTAAAACACTTTATTTTTGCATACAGCCTGCATCACACATGTATTATTATTTATAAGGTAACATATCTATGCAAGCTACAGTACTGTTATCATGTGCCCGTAGCCCATGCTTCTCTATACACTTTTTGCATGTTCTTCAAAATTCTTGCATGGTTATGTCACTCAATACTATACTTGACACAGTTTGATTTCCTCAATATTATTATATCTGCTGTAATAAATACATGTTTATGTTATGGTTCAATTTCATCCTAGGTTCAAATATTTTTTTCCTTTGTTTCAAAGTCATTATTATCAAATTATCTAATTACCATATCCAGAACAAAAGCAAACTAACTTTGAACCATGGATAAAATTGAACCACAACACATACATTTTTTCATCCTTCAGAAAAGCCCATTTCATCCTATATTCAAGTATTTTTTCCTTTGTTTCAAAGTCATTATTATCAAATTATCAAATTACCATATCCAGAACAAAAGCAAATCAACTTTGAGGGTCTGAATGGGGTTAACCGACTAGCGACAAAGGGCGAAAAATACTACCGACTACCGACAAAACGAGAAAAAAATTACTGACTACCGACAGACAAAAAATTTACCCGACTACCGACATGGACCGCCATTATCAATATTTGTTTTCAGAAAGAAGAGATCAGAAGAGCATTTTGTATTTTTTGTAGCTTACGATGATGCAATCTTCCAAGTTACAAGTTTTACACGTCATATGGGGCTCAAAGTCTTAAAACTAGATAAATTTTATAACAAACATTAATAATTAACATGCATTATAATTATTAACTGAGATTTACCGACAACCGACAAAGATCGAAAATTTTAACTGACTGCCAACAAGTGGACCCCCCCATTCAGATCCTCAACTTTGAACCAAGGATAAAATTGAACCACAACACATACATTTTTTCATCCTTCAGAGAAGCCCATAACGGTTGGCTGGGGAAAAAGAGAAACTCAGTTTCATGGTTCAGCTGGCAAACCAGCAAAGCAAAATTTACAAGATGTGGTGAGCGTAAACCTATTTAAGTTTCTTAGAATCATATTTTCCAGTTTATTTGCATAGTTTCTCTCTTGTTGTAAATTAATAAAGAGGGTAATCTCTTTGATTGTCAGTAGAAATCATATCTCAAATCTTTTACATGATTAATCATGCTCTTTTCATTCTTCACCTCAATTTGTCCAATTTTTCTTACAACAGGTTGTGGGACCTGCAGCTGAATGGGATGACAAAATGCCCCGTATCAGCTGGCGTGGTGATGGACAATTCTTTGTGGCTAGTGCCATCCATCCAAAAACTGGTTTGTACAGACAGCATTGCAACTAGTATATTTAGAAACAGGAATACAAGGGTTTGAAAAGAGGCATTACTTTTGATATTAAAGTTAAGTTTCCTTCACAAAGATCTTGTTCAAAAGAACTAGAAAGCAGTTATGCCCTTGAGGGAGCATTTCATAATTAATAACATAGATAAAAATGCCAGTTATAATAATTGTAACCATAATCACAATCATAATAATAATGATGGTAATAAGAACGATGATGATTTCCATACATTTGTGAGACTGTTACGGTAGTCAACAGATTAGCAAGTGATATCACAATAGAGAGAAATGAAAATCCGAGAGGTTTTTCTCTGGGTACTCCGGTTTTCCCCTCTCCACAAAACCAACATTTGATTTGATTTAATTTATTTCATTTGCGCTTTACAGTGTCCCCAATTAGTACAGCAGTGCTAAATACAGTTGACACTCAAATAAAGTTCATTATTATTATTATTATTATCAACTGAATTCATGATTTGAGTTATGAATTGTAATTCGGCCTGAAAAAGAAAGGGCAGGAAAGGAATTCAAACCTGTGACCTCACTTATACAATCAAACCTCGTTATCTCGAACTCGGTTATCTCCAATTTTGGCTATCTCGACCTCAAATCCATTTCCCATAGATTTGCCCTTCTGTTTTCAGTCATTTGCCATCGGCAACTTCCCGCCATCTCTAAGTAGTTCTAGATTATCTTGAGAGTTCCAGATAGCGGGGTTCAACTGCACTGGTGCAAATTACTCCACCAGTTGAGCTAGACCGGCCATCAACACTGTGAGCAAGTTAGTTATGAAAATATGTGGTTTATTTGATTTATGTGATATAAAGAAATTGTATTAAATGTGCAACTTCTTTCTTGGGAATACTATTACTCATTGTAACTGAACCTTTGTGGATGTTTCAGTCGGATCAATGTCATTATCTGGGCAAATGTGCCCCTATCCCTCCCCTAACCTAAAAGTTATAATAAGTTAAAAAGTTAGTGCTAATGTTGGATTGGGGGCTGGGGGTATTTGCACAGTTACCCAAATACGTACATTGATCCGATTTTTCTTCAGCTGCCAGGATACTTCGTGTTTGGAGCAGAGAAGGGGTACTCAGTTCCACAAGTGAAAGCGTTGATGGGCTAGAGCAGGCTCTCTTCTGGAGGTAAGAGATTCTACCTGCTTTTGTACCAGAACTGGAAGAGCAGCAGGGATCGAGATCCTGGGGCCCGTTTCTCGAAAGTCCTGTTAACTTTACGGGCCCGAAGTTACATTTTGAAGTAACGCGAATTTTCCCACCCTCCCTTCCCCTTGTGTCAAGGGTGTTACCGTTGCATTTAATATACTCGGGGCCACTTCTCCTAGTGCCTTCGGTTAAGTCTGCGCAGCGACTTCCCCAAGCTTACAATTATGTTATTGTCGCTAACGGTTCTGCTCATATCTCTGTCCGATCCAGCACGTATTGCTGGGGAGATAGTTCTTGGGCTTGTGCAAATAAGACTTGCCGTTTCTTTCCACAATAATCACGTTTTTCTGGCCGGTGGCTTCAGCTCGTAGTGCTTTGGAAAGTATTAGAGGCATTTTCCTCAATTAAGCTTTATTCTGGCGTGCTGGGGAGATAAGTTGGGCGTTTGGTCACGCAGTGGGAAGTCGTCTGTCTCGCCGATCGCGAAGTAGTGCCCCCCTGTTACGCCACATGTTGTCCAGTGGACTCTCTCTAATTTTAAAATAACTTTACGACACTCCTATGCGAGGAACGGTGACATTAACCACTCTAACGTGCATGGCAACCTAAAATAGCATTCCTTAGCCTTGGAAACCGACAAAATTGTTGTTCCTGCCGTTATATTGCGATCAGAAAATAGTTTTCGAGAAACGGGCACCTGAGTTCTTAAACATTTTGCCCATTTTTGGATCAAGCTTTCTCAGTTTTACTTCTTTGGATTAAACCCTGTTTAGCAGTGCAAAGCGAAAAACTCAACATGAGGCGCTTTATATTAAAAGTAGGATTACATCAGCAAACGAAAATAAATATCACCTATTTCCTTGTCTATTCAATTTCAGTTTTATTTTTTCAATTAAAGACTCAAATACCATTTGAACTAAAAAGATGAAAATGATCGACATTAGTTAAGAGAGCAGTGCATTATATTTATTTTTTCGTTTTAGCATTTCGTTTCTGAGAAATGAGGCATACAAAAGGCCTAATATTTTGTCCATCCCGACCTGGCAGGTAATTCTAATCAACAAACAGCCAGCGAGTGCTAGGATAAACGTTAGTTTTTGCATGCCTTTGGAATGCCCGAACGAAAAACCAGCACAGGTTTCCGATCAAGTGGCAGAGCTCATATGAACCATTTTAAGTCTTTAAGTCAGCTCGTTACACAAGACAGTTCTGCTTTGGAGGTTTCAATTAGTCTTTTCTTATGTCTTCTTTGCGCGCCTCAGACCATCCGGAAATTTGATAGCATCAACACAGCGAAAACCACACAGACATGAAGTCGTCTTCTTTGAGAGGAATGGCCTCCGGCATGGAGAATTTATCTTGCCATTTGACAAACAAGAAGTGAAGGTACATTGTAAAATAACCCTCTTATGTCTTTATCAATACATTGTCTCTAATGTTAATAACCCCTTGGGGTGAAACCCGCGAAAATGCAAATCATATTCTATATGGGTTTTTGTTCAGTTGTAAAACGACACTATTTGTGCTTGATTCTTTAGTAATAAATCGTGTCCGCAATACCGTTTCAACTGTGTCATTTGTACTACTGTCTCAAACATAACATTGTAATGTTTTAAATTACGAAGTTTAAGATCTCCGAAGGCGACGGTAGCCGAAATCGTCACCTCAAAATATAACTTGGCTCCATCATAAGTCTTTCGCGATTATTCAGTCTCGTTCACGCCCTTCAAAACGGGCGAAGTATCCTCAAAATAAATTGGTACGAACGGTTTCAGAGTGAAAATAGAGAATCAAAGATTCTCTGTTACATGCTTACGTTGGAGTCAAAACCTCAAATTTGGTAATTTCACGTCATCTTTATGCAGAGGACCGCTAATATACTTGCTAAAATCCGTGCTGCACGTGCAACACGATTATTTATACTCTTGTTTTGTGGGGTTGTCGTAGTGGTAGCCGTGGTCGTTTCTTAAACTCCCTGATAGAAGATGAGAACATTTCAAAGTATCATTAGCTACATATTCTTATAAAGAGCAATGATTAGAAACGATTCTTTGTCAAATTGTATGTGCGTCATTGAGCAAGAGTGAGGTCAAGACGCCTGCATATATATCAATGCAAAAAAGAACGAGTCTAGTATCCAGCCATCTTGACCAAACAAGTTTAGTCAATAAATGGTTTATTATTATGGCCATTTTGCTTTGTTTTGTTTCACGCGACAACACAGAAAATCCTGATAGGACAAGATAGGCTCATCTTGGCCGATCGAGTACCCAATCAAAACTCAGGATTCACCCCATCTTGCGCGCTGACGGAACCAGCCGTGTAATAATGTACACTTAATGTATGGTCCCGAGGGAAACAGTTAGTTTTGTTTTCCCGAGAGGACTCGAGGGAAAACAAAACTTACTGTTTCCCTCGGGACCATACATTAAGTGCTCTGTTATGTATTTAGACTTTCCTTGGCAAAAACAAACAAACAAAGACGGCACAACTGGCGTGCGGGCAGCAACTGCGCAATTGTGTCCGGGTCGGAATACATTTGAATTTGATCAGGGGTACGTGACAAAGAATCAACCAATCAACCAATCAAAGTGCTCGTTATGTTGAGTGAAAGTCTAGGTATGAAACAAACCGGGTTCGAGGTCCGTACTGTAAGTTACGGACCGAGTAAACGACGTTTGTAAGATATTTATTATATATCTGGAGTCGTTTTAGCGACCAAAACAAACTTAAGCGGGCCGTACATTGAAGTACGGCCCGCCAAATTGACCAATCATAACGCGCGTACTAACTGAGAGGTATGATAAGGTATATTACAGAGGGTTCTACCTCTGTGGACATCAGTGGGGTCTAGGGAATGATTTTCGCACAGTTCCCTACTTCATAATGCATGCTGAAGCTGTCTTGTCTGGTGTAATGCACGTGCAAATATTTCTTGTGTTCGAAGAACGAAATAGTATAATTACAGAATGCATAATGAAGTAGGGACCTGTGCGGAAATCTTACCGGATCCAGTAGAGTGAAAGGTTAACTTTCCGTGTTTTTGTGTTTTAAGGTTGTTGAAGTAGCGTGGAATTGTGATTCCTCCGTGTTGACTGTGTGGGCTGAAGAGATTCCATCTCAAGATCTGAAAGAACTGAAAGAATTTGTCCCAAAATCTTATGGTACTGTAGATGAAATTAAGTTAAACAATATAGCTATAAATATGTGTATTGTGTGAAGTTTGTTCGATGAGATGTCATTGGGTGTGTCATAATGCTGGGGTAGATCGGCGGGAGTTTCTCATGTATTGCCCCGCGTTCAAAGTACTGTTTGGGGGCTGGGAGGTGGAGGGAGGACAAAGCACGAGGGCGGCAAGCACCAAGGGAGCGGTCCGCGCTCGATCTCCGATTATATTCCGCCATCTTGTGCGAACTAGCTCGATCAATAAAGGACTGATTATATGTCAAAAATCAAAAACGGGAATGCGCAGGGAATCCCGAACAGCCAAATAGCTCCATTTTTCCCGACTGTGTAGCCAATAAGATGAGAGAGTTTTGGTCATTTTACCTATTCGCGGAGCCAAGCTTATGTAAATGAGATTTCTCCATAAAAACGCGTGTGTACGATTTTTAATTGGCAGTTGAGTAGTATCGGCAGACGAACGAGTGAGAACAGCTTTTTTCGTGTTGTGATTTGTTATTTGTTTATTTTATTGGTAAGTTACAGCTATCTTTTCTTCATTCAAGCGGAACGCGAACATAAAACTTCACTTGAGAAAAAATATTCTTTCGTGTGACAAGCCGCGCGAAGGACCAATTCTCATTGATGCCAAATGCGCGTACAGACTTTTTTCACTGTAAATGCCTTGCGTTAATTTCAGTGCCTATAAAAAAGAATTTTGCTTTTTTTACTTTTGTAAATGCAGTAGCGAAACTCCTTTATTTTTTTATTTCAGTTCAATTATGGACAGTTAATAACTACCACTGGTATCTCAAGCAACAGATTGAATTTCCCGCAGTTGCTGCAGACAAAGTAGCGTGTTTGGTCTGGGATCCTGAAGATTGCTACAGGCTACACATTATGACGTCAGGTATGAAGTACTTGGGAACTCTCTGAGAGGAAAGACCTATTACGTAATAAATATCATTGGCCAATGTGTAGGTGCTGTTATATTCTATGGTATTTCATCACCGCCTATGCGCTGAAATGGAACCCCTCTTGCTATTGGCTATATCGTCCTATGACGTGTCACAGCTATCACGAAGGTCCCACCCATCTCGCTGCACGCTTACTTAAAAGTCACTGCAAAGCCAAAGATGCATGGCGTCAAACATTTATCCTCGTAGAACGGCTTCTGGAACATGTACTACCCAAAACTTGTTAAAGTCAAGTTCGACGTCAAGAAGTAGCATGTGGATAGTGGAGAAGGACTGGGTGCTAGTGTGGGAATGTTGCTCCAAATATTTATTACAACTTTGTTTTTGTGGTTACATTCAGTTTTCTATAAAGCTGCTAAACTCAGCTGTTGACAGAAGCCATAAAGACGGAGCGTAATCAAAATACTTTATGCCTTTGTAGATCGTATAAAATGTAATGTTCCTATTACAGCCTTTCGTTTTTTTTACGGTCTTCAAATGACATGACTTGTTTTTCAACGTTTGTACTTGCAATCTGTTTATTATAATCAATTTCCGAAATTTTGGCAAGAAGACTACTTGTGTAGAAAGGCAATGTAGTTGTTTTGAGCATTATCCAGTACACTCAAACTCCTCTCTAATACGGACATCTCTCTATTACGGACAGTTTCCTATGTATCGACAAAATTCTCATACATTTTCTCTAAAAAAAACCTCTATAATACGGACCCTCTCTAATACATGTCCGCATTAGAGAGGCTCGACTGTATTTTTATTAATATTTTGACATAGCATAGATGATATGCATAGCAGACCCATGCCTTAAAATACCAACACACCGGTCGTCTGTTTTGCAGAGCCAGCATTTGGCCCATTCTAAAACTTGACTTTTTGAGGTGAAGAATGTGTGCCATCAGCGAGGTTAAAATCTGCGACTTCGTTTCCATCCATAGTGCAAATAAATGATCTATGATATATCTGCAAATATTATTGATGACATTTACATTTAACACTTGCCCACCTGACAGGAGGGAAGTACATGTGTTATAAATGGTGTTGGAATACAGTACACAGCAAGGGAACATGCAAACAGAACATGTCAACAGTTGCGGTCATAGATGGAGGTAGGTTATTAGCGCCTTAGGCTTATTGATGTGAAAGGGTTACGAGGTACTCAGTGAACGGGTTTGATTCGAGGTTTGACACACGGCAAGCAGTAAACTGGAGACCTTTTGATTTTATTTAACTTCCACTTCGAATTATGACTGCTGGTGTTTTACATTTACACTAAGTGCTTGTAATCTCTTGAACTTGGTTTCGCTTGTTGAAGTTGACATAGGTCAAACGGCAAAAAGTAAGACCGCCATCATAATTGCAAATAGGCCATTTTACAATTTTGTCCTTAGAAACCTAGCCTTTGAATAGAAGCGAGGCTGGAGGTGACCTTGCTTAGTTACAAACCTCCCTACCTTTCATGTGCAAATTATTTTTATCTCCAAATAAACAACAGGAAGGTTTGTAACAAAACAAGGTCATCTACAGCCTCACTTCTATTCAAAGGCCAGGATACTAAGCACACAACTGTGAAATGGTCTATTGTCGTTTTTAGAAGAAACCCGGTATAGAATTGATCCAGACGTCTCCAGCGAATTTCTTTTTGAGAAAAATTTTGTGGTTAATAGTAAGACAATGTGGGATGTTTGAGAACCTTTTCTTGCCACTTAAAACTTTTAGGAATATTTGGGTAGCTGGGTTGGTACAGTTGATAGGCACTCACCACTCACCTCCAGGTTTGCAACAAGAATTGTAGCAGCAGGAGGATATTCTGAAAGCGCTCCACGTCTAAATTTAAAACTAGCTCAGGCCATATAAATTTGACCGGAGAATTCTTCGTAGTAGCCGGGGAATTCTTCGTAGTAGCCGGAGAATCCTCCGATCTCCGATACCTAATGAACACCCTGCACCTTTGTGACTTGGGATTGAACCCAGCGGCCTCAAGTGGGTTAAGAATGTCGTTAGTTTTCTCCTTGTTCGGAGGGTTTTCTCCGAGATCTCCGGTCTATCTCCCTCCATACAAACGAACACCTTCTGTTTCGAATTTGATTGGGTAATTATAAGGGATCACAGTGATCACAAAGCTGTTGTGGTTTCCCTGCTGCCTGACGTGTAGCCTCGGAATCACATAATTCAAGATGGCCGCCATATCGGTAAAAGAACATGCTACGATCGTTTGAGTGCGAGACAGGTTTCCTGTATTATTGCCGTTGATTCAGTAATTTTTGCCAGACAAACTGTTCCTCACCCCTATGAAGCACATGGTTGTTCCTCCACCAATGGCGGCCTACACAGTTGAACTACCGTCTCCAGTGTCAAGTGTGAGCTTTGCACCTCCACCTTCGTGTAGTGACTTGGCCGCCGCTGTTTTGTCCAATGGGAGTGTAGCAATTTTGAAAGCAGTCGTTCAGAATGGCGTGAAAGAAGAGTTCATATCACCCGGCAATCCACTGAAAGTTGATAATATATACAGGTAACATTAGTCACGATGTGGAGTGAAACATAGTTTTAAATTGGCACTTAATCTATGTTCCCGAGGGAAACAGTTAGTTTTGTTTTCCCGAGAGTCCTGATGATCCGAGGGAAAACAAAACTAACTAGTTTCCCGAGGGACCATACGTTAAGTGCTTTGTTATATATTTAGACTTTCCTTAAATAATCTTACAGCAATAACAAACAAACAAAGACGGCACAACTGGCTCGCAGTCAACAACTGCGCAATTGTATCCTGGTCGGGATACATTTGAAGTCGATCAGGGGCACGTGACCAAGAATCAACCAATCACTGTGCTCGTTTTGTTGAGTGAAAGTTTAGATACAGTAAAAACCCGCGTATAAGAACCTAGGTTTTTTCAAGTTAGCCTAAACAGGTTCTTATATAAATGGTATTTAGTGTAAAATTAGGCTAACTAGGTTCTTAATTAGGTTCTTAACTTTCTGTCAAGAAATAAAGTAGAATTTCAGTGGCGGATCCAGGATTTTGTCCAGGGAGGGGTCGTAAAGTTGTTTGAGGTAGGGTGCGCACCCCCTGCACCCCTCCCCAGCATCCGCCCCTGAATTTATAAATGATCTTTAATGTCCAATGTAACAGTCCTGTATTCTTGGATGCTTCGGTAAGCAAAATACTGTACTATTTTAATCTGATTCTGTTAAAATCAAACTTATAGTGTAAACTACACTACAAATTCTCACAAAGCAACATAACATGATAAAATGTCAAAGTTCCCTTTTAAAATTGTCCACTGACAGAGGATTGGAATTTGTATTTATCTCATACAATGTCTGGCATATAATTAAGCCCATACTGTAGCATTTAAAAAGCCTAAATAAGGTAAGGCTCTAGCCCTTGGGGTCGAATTTTGTCATCATCTGAACCATCAGCTGTTATCAAACAGCCAGTTTTTTGGAACAATTTTGTGAACAAATCCAAGTCACTTGACAGCTCCTTCCAGGCTTCTCCAGCCCACTTTGTCAAATATATGGTAAATATATTTTGAGAAGGTTTTTTAATTCTATATTTTAGAGAAGATTATTTTTTTTTTTTGAAAATAAGAACCTGTTTTAGCATTTTAGCCTAAAATGGTTCTTATGTGAAGGGTGCTTAAAACTGAAATTTTAGCCTAACAGGTTCTTAAATGGTAGGTTCTTATACGCGGGTTTTTACTGTATATAACAATGTTATTTGTTGTTGATTGTACGTTTTTATACTTGGAATGAATTTAAGTCTTTAAATGAAAGTTGTTTGACAATTTTCGTAGCCTTTTTCTCATAATTTTCACTTTCTTTCTTTCTTTCATTTTTTCTTTCTTTCTTTCATTCATTCATTCACTCATTCATTCATTCATTCATTCATTCATTCATTCCTTCTTTCTTTCCTGCCACAGTGTCAATACCACAGATCACCCAACATTATGGACTGGACCCTGCTGTTGGCGCCAGATCACGTGGTGGAGGGAGCGAACCCTTGTTGTGATTGGCTGGGACATGATGACGCAAAGAGACGTTCTCTGTGAATTGTCATTAGTCACTGAGAATAACGATTCAGAGATAATCATCAGGTAAGTAGAGTTGTGTTGAAAGAGTAAAAACCGTTTAACTGGCCAGTGTTTGTCATGGAATATTATACACTTAATGTATGGCCCCGAGGGAAACAATTAGAGACGAAATTGAGGGAAACATCGGGACTCGATGTTAAACGTTTTGCACTGGTATTACACTTTTTGCACTGGTATTACACTTTTTGCACTGGTATTACACTTTTTGCGCTGGTATTAAACCTTTTGCTCTGGTATTAGACTTTTTGCACTGGTATTAGACTTTTTGCACTGATGTTATACTTTTTACACTGGTGTTACGCTTGAACTGCACTGCTCTTAGCCGATCAAAATCGAGTAATTTTTCATGTAGAATATTAGGGAAGCAATCTATATTTTAATTGTTTTCCTCGTCAGTCACATCACAGAAACAGATTCCTCAGTCCTTCGGTTGTTTGCCAGCGCGGACTCGGGATCGTTGGCTGTGGAGCTCATCGATGGACGCGTATTAAAATACAACTCCGGTAAGATGGAATCCTCACTCTTTGTGTTGGCCCTTCAATGGACGTCTTCTGTTTTTAAAAGCAAGGTTTAAAATATTGTGCAACCGTCTTGAAAAAGATGTATTTTTTGGCAATGTCACGGAGACATTCGGTAAAAAAACTGAGTTCTCCCAATGGGAATCGACTTACATTCCTTATTAAAGTTGACTGTAGCTGGTTTTAAAGTAAAACACTGGAAACCCATTGAAAAACTGTACTATAAATCATCTGAAATATCTGCTTCTTGTTACAGTATCCTAGGTTTTCGTTTCTTTATGTTCTTGAAAAGCAAATTAGAAGGTAATTAACTACCGTTCATGTAGGTTGAGAATTGTACCTGATTGTTGGCAAAATAATGTGTTCGCAGTGGTCTGATGTTTTCCTGGCCTCCAACATCCCACATTGTGAATGAGATGTTTTTGTATTCCACTTCTTCAACATTAGAACCTGGAGAGAGAACCAAAAGAATCAAAATTCTGATTCTGAGAGTTTTCTATGTTGTGGTTTAATTTTATTATAGGTTTAATGATTTAATAATTTAATTTGTTTTAAACTCATCATACATTAGCATACCCAAAAACAAAGGAAAATCAAATTTAAAACCAAGGATAAAATATTGAACCAAAACATTTACAAAGCAAGTATAATAAAATCTTTTACTGAAGCAAATAGAATCATACAATCCATGAAGATGTGACAGAGTTGCTTCCGATCGTTTTCTAGACTTTTGTCTGTAGCAGTGGTGCTAATTCAAATCACGTTGAACGTGTCCATTAGTATTATCTCCTCTTTCGCACAGCCTATATTCAGTGGCCGGTGATCTTTCCTTATGTGCTCCTATTACCGAATCAGATGCCCTATCACTGAGCTATAGGAGACTCTTGGGAGCAAGGCCATTAAACTAGGTTCATGGGACAAACATCCTGCATACTGTTAGGACTTGAAAGTAAAGATAACTAGTTCAGACGCTCTACCACTGAGCTATGGGAGATTCGTGGAAGCAAGGCCATTAAACTAGGTTCATGGGACAAACATCCTGCATACTGTTAGGACTTGAAAGTAAAAATAACTAGTTCAGACGCTCTACCACTGAGCTATGGGAGATTCGTGGAAGCAAGGCCATTAAACTAGGTTCATGGGACAAACATCCTGCATACTGTTAGGACTTGAAAGTAAAAATAACTAGTTCAGACGCTCTACCACTGAGCTATGGGAGATTCGTGGAAGCAAGGCCATTAAACTAGGTTCATGGGACAAACATCCTGCATACTGCTGGGATTTGAATGTCAAAGTGAAAGGGTTGTGAACTAACGAGGCTGGTATATTTTGAGCCTGGAAAATTTAAGAAAGGTGTTTTTTTCCTCATGTTCAGATGACCATGGTGCTACCTTAAGTCCCTGGGTTCATCATGGCGAAGAAACGAAACTGCCTCAACCTTGTCCATGCATCAGAACTGCTTCAGTAGGCACCGAGGTATGTTCAAGCAATCTCCTGTTGTCTAGCCTGTGCCAAGCTCTCGGTTCGTGGGCGCCATCGAAACAGCGGGTGAGCGAGGTCAAGTGAAAATCGGTGGGAGTCTGGGAAGGAAAAATGCGGAAAAAATCCCCTTCCCTTTTTCTCCTTACCAGACTCCCACCGATTTGTACTCTCGCTCTCCCGCTTTTCGGTCGTGCCCACGATCCGGGAGCCTGGCACAGGCTACGTGTTATCACAAACGTATGATTTGTAGCTTTAGTTATGTTGCGTAGTGTCCTTATATGGCTCGTCACGCAACGCTCCTCCCCTCGCCAACGGCTGCTCACATTCGAAACACATTCCTCTGCAATTTTCAGCCAATCACAATTGGTGGGCTGATGAGCGTTGCTTGACGAGCAAAAGAACGGCTGGGAAGGAACTTTTTTTACACTGATTATTGCTTGACTACGGCAAGTTGGATGCGTTATGTATGACTTTAGATCTTATAGGTGCGGATTTTGGGATAAAAAAGAGTCACAAGATAGGGCCACATATGTATGAGTCAATGACTGACTTTGCGTGTGAAAGGAATTAACGTTAGATCCACATGTTGTGACTACATGACTACGAAGCGTTTAGAAGCGAGAGATTAAGTGGTAGAAGTGCGATCAACATTGTATTACCCGAGAATTTAAAAGTTGTTGCTGTGAAAGGCTTAAAAGTTGCCCCCCAAAACCAATTTAATTTGAATTTAGTGGGTTTTGACTGTTTTTCAGCTGTAGAATATTTGCCTTCTAAGCTTCGCTTCTCGGGCAAATATTTGTTTTAAGAACATCAAATTTTCGTAGGGCAACTATCAGCCGATAGTTCCTCGACAGAGACACCCTATTGTTTAAATAGAAATGGAGAGCGAATAATCTTATTGTTTTAGTAAAAAGTTTAATGAACTAATCATGTGTGGGTGAAAAAAATACCAAAATACTAAATCTTCTTGCGAAACTTCGCTAAAGCGCGAAGACGTCGCCATTTTGAAAACGATCTTCAACCAAATGCTGCACTCTAATTATAAAACAACAGAGTGTTTCTGTCGAGGAAATATCGGCTGATAGTTGCCCCCCGGAAATTTGATGTTGTTAAAACAAATATGCTACTTTTAAGAACATCAAAGTTCCAAGGGGCAACTATCAGACCGATAGTTCCGAGACATAAACACTCTACTGTCTTTATTGTTCACCACTAAATTTTCTTCCGCGTGCCAGTTGAAAAACAGTCAAAATCCACTAAATGCAGATCAATCGAATATTTATCCATGCGTACAGCCTGAAATTTCAATAATTAGCAACGTACATTGGCTAAAAAATACGGTATAACTGTCAGAACATTCACATTTTCACGGACGAGTACTATCCATCCGGGTATTTTCCTCGGAAGGGCATCATGGGCTGATAGTGTCTCTCCGCGGATGAACACTATCGCGTCACGTGATCAATTTAAACCAATAAGAATCAGAGAGAATTTAGTGGTAAACTATTATGGCTGATGGCGTGCAGTAGCTCAGCCAATCAGATTGCGGCATTTTCATTAGTATACAAGTACATTTTTACCAAGAAGAAATAGCTGTAATATCACAAACGTTTAACGTCGCTAATGGCAGTGCTAAAAGAAACTTGGCTTCTTTGTGCTTAGGAAGTTGTGCTTGGGCTCACGGAGCACTCTAGATTGTACGTCAACGATAAAGAGGTAAGAGCACTGGTTAATCTCTATCCTCGAGTTCTATGGACTCGCACAAGACTGGCGGGCAAAAGAGCTCGGAGGAATTTGTTTGAACATTTTCACTGATCATTGTCCGGTTTACTTGGTGCGGAAAACCCAACTTGCAATGGGAATGTTTGTGCCAGAGGATAGTGCCCTTCAAAACCTTTAATTTGAATCTGTCTCAACATATCGAAGCTCTCTTGTTTCCATGGCTGAGTCATTATTTGTTTAGTTGTGTTCTATGGTTATGTTGCCGTATGATATGAAACGCTGCAAAAGCTTCGCAACGCCATTAAGAGAAATTACTTGGGAACACGCTGACAGATAAGTTGTAAAACTAAAGTCAATCAACACTCCAGAGAAAAGGTACACCATTTTCATGGTCTTTTGACAGCAAAACATGCACTGCTGTTAGTGCCCTAAATTCTTTGTGTAATGCAATATATGAACTTGCTTCAAACATCAGAGCTACGTTGCCACGCCAAATTGGTAATTACTTTAAATTAAATGTACTATTATCATATGACAGGTTCCGTAAGGGGGACAAGATGTCGCGAATGCTGAGATCTGATTGCCTACCCGAGCGGGCAAGATCGACCTATTTTGCTCGCTCGGGATTTCCCGCGTCATCCTGCGAAACAAAATAAAATGGCCAGATTATTCGCCAAAGGCGAAGTGATTCTCGGTGAATATTCACCGAGAATCTCTGAGCCTGAGGCGAATAATTGTTTTAGTATAAATAAACAGGTGATTATTTCAAAAAAGAAAAGAAAAGCATTTTACAAGACAAAAGAAAATTATTTCATCAAAGCGCGCCAACGACTGGCAGCCATTTTGTTCGTCGAGGTGATTATCGGCTGATAATCCGAGATAGCGAACCAATCAGAGCGCGCGATTTTGTATAATCACCTGAGTATTTATACTAATAAGCCTTTATTGAGCAAGCTTGTTCTTTTTTTATTTTTTATTTTTTCAACTGACCTTGACTACGCCTCAGTCAGTAAAAGCGCAAACACGAACTTGGCCAATATGCAACCGTCGTAACGCTTGGTCAGTAACGCATGTATCTTTCAGGTTTGCTCCAACTGTACTTCGTTTGCTGTTCATGATGAATTTCTTCTTCTTACGACGTATACGCACACCTTGCGCTGTATCAGCCTTTTGCCGACAAGCCAGGGTAGGTACACGGCATATGCACACAAGTGTGTCTGTTAGAGTCCCTCTATTCTTGAAGGAGTCAATGTTTTAAAACTTGTTTGAAGTTTTCTTTTCCGGAATGAACCCTATTCGTTAACAACCGGTTTTAACCTCATTCACTGAATTGTTATTAAACCTCCACTCTATACGTAAATTGACCTTGAATGATATAAAATACTTACTCGCTTCAAATTTGATTGGTTCTTGGACAATATATCTTGCGCTCCGCTCTTGAATTTGTAGATACAAAAGAAACTGACAATAGAGACAACCATTTGATGTTATAAAATCCATCATAGATGCGCCCGGGAAATTGGAAAATGACCATTGATGATCATCATGTCCGGGCTATAATAAACGTAGATGAGTTCTACGCATTTGCAACTGTTTGGTATTTGTCCATTATTTCTTACAATTTAAAGCCGAATTATCGTAAAAGTGACAATTTCATTTAACTGGATGCTTCCTCTTTTAACTAGTTACTTGTAAAGCTTCGCGTTTTTGCTTTCCTTTATTTCTTTTCCAACGTATGCCTTCTTTCTAAGAAGAGAGTTTTCGTTGTGCTTTTTTATCATTTTGTTTGACAGTGTGTTTTGTGTATTCAGGTCTATCGTTGTTGGTTGAGGATAAACCGCAAACTTTGGATGAGAATATCCGACGAGTAGAAAGAGGGTCACGAATAGTGGTAGCTGTCACGCAAGATACAAAGGTCGTGCTGCAGGTACATGAAACGTGACAAGAATTTCAATCATAAAACGAAATGTCCATTGGCTTTTTAATAGACATATATATGTAGTTAAACAAACTGAGTACTACGTTGATATGCTGTGTAAAGAATGGTCACACTGCATGGTTTGATCCACAGATGAGAACGTTGGCCACACTGTATAGTAAAACAAACAGTTCCACAGTACAGTACTCGTCAGAAGTTTTTTAAAAAATGGTCACATTGCATGGTTTCTTCCACAGAGAAGAACGTTAGAACCACACTATATAGTAAAACAAACAGTACCATAGTACAGTACTGTTCATGATGGTATAGCTGCATTGTTTCTAATAGTTTCTTTTTAACTGTTGTCCCACAGATGCCTCGTGGAAATCTGGAGACTATCCATCCTCGATGCCTTGTATTATCATACCTACAGAAATGCTTAGACAAGTGAGTTTTGTCTCAGCTAATGATCTGTTTTCATAACATAATCAAGAGCTCGTTGGCTACACTTGCCGTTTGCTTGTGACTCACTTCTGATACAGTGATTGGTAAACCGAGGGTGGTATTTTTGGAAATCACATTCAATTTATTAAAACTTGGAGCTTAACTAATTGTCATTGTTTCATTGAAATCGCGATTGTATATTGGAGTGTATTTTTGTTAACGCACTGACTGACTGGCTCTCTGCCCCACTCTCAGTTAGTCACTTCTCGATTGACTAAGTGGCTGACTCCCTACTGACTGACTGATGCAGCGTCCGACTAACCGACTGACTTACCTTACTGATTCACAATCTGGCTGACTTACTGACCCACTGTCTGACTGGCTGACTGACTGACTGACCTTACTGATTCACAATCTGGCTGACTTACGTACCCATTGTCTAACTGGCTGACTGACTGACCTTACTGATTCACTATCTGGCTGACTTACGTACCCATTGTCTAACTGGCTGACTGACTGACCTTACTGATTCACTATCTGGCGGACTTACTGACCCACTGTCTGACTGGCTGGCTGACTGACCTAACTGATTCACTATCTGGCTGACATACTGACCCACTGTCTGTCTGGCTGACTGACTGACCTTACTGATTCACTATCTGGCTGACATACTGACCCACTGTCTGACTGGCTGGCTGACTGACCTAACTGATTCACTATCTGGCTGACATACTGACCCACTGTCTGACTGGCTGACCTAACTGATTTACTATCTGGCTGACTTACTGACCTCCTGTCTGACTGGCTGACCTAACTGATTTACTATCTGGCTGACTTACTGACCCACTGTCTGACTGGCTGGCTGACTGACCTTACTGATTCACTATCTGGCTGACTTACTGACCTCCTGTCTGACTGGCTGACCTAACTGATTTACTATCTGGCTGACTTACTGACCTCCTGTCTGACTGGCTGGCTGACTGACCTAACTGATTTACTATCTGGCTGACTTACTGACCTCCTGTCTGACTGGCTGACCTAACTGATTCACTATCTGGCTGACTTACTGACCCACTGTCTGACTGGCTGACCTAACTGATTCACTATCTGGCTGACATACTGACCTCCTGTCTGACTGGCTGACCTAACTGATTTACTATCTGGCTGACTTACTGACCTCCTGTCTGACTGGCTGAGTGACCTAGCTGATTCACTATCTGGCTGACATACTGACCTCCTGTCTGACTGGCTGGCTGACTGACCTAACTGATTCACTATCTGGCTGACATACTGACCCACTGTCTGACTGGCTGGCTGACTGACCTAACTGATTCACTATCTGGCTGACATACTGACCCACTGTCTGACTGGCTGGCTGACTGACCTAACTGATTTACTATCTGGCTGACATACTGACCTCCTGTCTGACTGGCTGGCTGACTGACCTTACTGATTCACTATCTGGCTGACTTACTGACCTCCTGTCTGACTGGCTGGCTGACTGACCTAACTGATTCACTATCTGGCTGACATACTGACCCACTGTCTGACTGGCTGGCTGACTGACCTAACTGATTCACTATCTGGCTGACTTACTGACCTCCTGTCTGACTGGCTGGCTGACTGACCTTACTGATTCACTATCTGGCTGACTTACTGACCCACTGTCTGACTGGCTGACCTAACTGATTCACTATCTGGCTGACATACTGACCTCCTGTCTGACTGGCTGACCTAACTGATTCACTATCTGGCTGACATACTGACCCACTGTCTGACTGGCTGACCTAACTGATTCACTATCTGGCTGACATACTGACCCACTGTCTGACTGGCTGACCTAACTGATTCACTATCTGGCTGACATACTGACCCACTGTCTGACTGGCTGACCTAACTGATTCACTATCTGGCTGACATACTGACCCACTGTCTGACTGGCTGACCTAACTGATTCACTATCTGGCTGACATACTGACCCACTGTCTGACTGGCTGACCTAACTGATTTACTATCTGGCTGACATACTGACCTCCTGTCTGACTGGCTGACCTAACTGATTTACTATCTGGCTGACATACTGACCCACTGTCTGACTGGCTGACCTAACTGATTCACTATCTGGCTGACATACTGACCCACTGTCTGACTGGCTGACCTAACTGATTTACTATCTGGCTGACATACTGACCCACTGTCTGACTGGCTGACCTAACTGATTCACTATCTGGCTGACATACTGACCCACTGTCTGACTGGCTGACCTAACTGATTCACTATCTGGCTGACATACTGACCCACTGTCTGACTGGCTGACCTAACTGATTCACTATCTGGCTGACATACTGACCCACTGTCTGACTGGCTGACCTAACTGATTCACTATCTGGCTGACATACTGACCCACTGTCTGACTGGCTGACCTAACTGATTCACTATCTGGCTGACTTACTGACCCACTGTCTGACTGGCTGACCTAACTGATTCACTATCTGGCTGACATACTGACCCACTGTCTGACTGGCTGACCTAACTGATTCACTATCTGGCTGACTTACTGACCCACTGTCTGACTGGCTGACCTAACTGATTCACTATCTGGCTGACATACTGACCTCCTGTCTGACTGGCTGACCTAACTGATTTACTATCTGGCTGACTTACTGACCTCCTGTCTGACTGGCTGAGTGACCTAACTGATTCACTATCTGGCTGACATACTGACCTCCTGTCTGACTGGCTGGCTGACTGACCTAACTGATTCACTATCTGGCTGACATACTGACCCACTGTCTGACTGGCTGGCTGACTGACCTAACTGATTCACTATCTGGCTGACATACTGACCCACTGTCTGACTGGCTGGCTGACTGACCTAACTGATTTACTATCTGGCTGACATACTGACCTCCTGTCTGACTGGCTGGCTGACTGACCTTACTGATTCACTATCTGGCTGACTTACTGACCTCCTGTCTGACTGGCTGGCTGACTGACCTAACTGATTCACTATCTGGCTGACATACTGACCCACTGTCTGACTGGCTGGCTGACTGACCTAACTGATTCACTATCTGGCTGACTTACTGACCTCCTGTCTGACTGGCTGGCTGACTGACCTTACTGATTCACTATCTGGCTGACTTACTGACCCACTGTCTGACTGGCTGACCTAACTGATTCACTATCTGGCTGACATACTGACCTCCTGTCTGACTGGCTGACCTAACTGATTCACTATCTGGCTGACATACTGACCCACTGTCTGACTGGCTGACCTAACTGATTCACTATCTGGCTGACATACTGACCCACTGTCTGACTGGCTGACCTAACTGATTCACTATCTGGCTGACATACTGACCCACTGTCTGACTGGCTGACCTAACTGATTTACTATCTGGCTGACATACTGACCTCCTGTCTGACTGGCTGACCTAACTGATTTACTATCTGGCTGACATACTGACCCACTGTCTGACTGGCTGACCTAACTGATTCACTATCTGGCTGACATACTGACCCACTGTCTGACTGGCTGACCTAACTGATTTACTATCTGGCTGACATACTGACCCACTGTCTGACTGGCTGACCTAACTGATTCACTATCTGGCTGACATACTGACCCACTGTCTGACTGGCTGACCTAACTGATTCACTATCTGGCTGACATACTGACCCACTGTCTGACTGGCTGACCTAACTGATTCACTATCTGGCTGACATACTGACCCACTGTCTGACTGGCTGACCTAACTGATTCACTATCTGGCTGACATACTGACCCACTGTCTGACTGGCTGACCTAACTGATTCACTATCTGGCTGACTTACTGACCCACTGTCTGACTGGCTGACCTAACTGATTCACTATCTGGCTGACATACTGACCCACTGTCTGACTGGCTGACCTAACTGATTCACTATCTGGCTGACTTACTGACCCACTGTCTGACTGGCTGACCTAACTGATTCACTATCTGGCTGACATACTGACCTCCTGTCTGACTGGCTGACCTAACTGATTTACTATCTGGCTGACTTACTGACCTCCTGTCTGACTGGCTGAGTGACCTAACTGATTCACTATCTGGCTGACATACTGACCTCCTGTCTGACTGGCTGGCTGACTGACCTAACTGATTCACTATCTGGCTGACATACTGACCCACTGTCTGACTGGCTGGCTGACTGACCTAACTGATTCACTATCTGGCTGACATACTGACCCACTGTCTGACTGGCTGGCTGACTGACCTAACTGATTTACTATCTGGCTGACATACTGACCTCCTGTCTGACTGGCTGGCTGACTGACCTTACTGATTCACTATCTGGCTGACTTACTGACCTCCTGTCTGACTGGCTGGCTGACTGACCTAACTGATTCACTATCTGGCTGACATACTGACCCACTGTCTGACTGGCTGGCTGACTGACCTAACTGATTCACTATCTGGCTGACATACTGACCCACTGTCTGACTGGCTGACCTAACTGATTTACTATCTGGCTGACATACTGACCCACTGTCTGACTGGCTGACCTAACTGATTCACTATCTGGCTGACTTACTGACCCACTGTCTGACTGACTGACCTTACTGATTCACTATCTGGCTGACATACTGACCTCCTGTCTGACTGGCTGACCTAACTGATTTACTATCTGGCTGACATACTGACCCACTGTCTGACTGGCTGACCTAACTGATTCACTATCTGGCTGACATACTGACCCACTGTCTGACTGGCTGACCTAACTGATTCACTATCTGGCTGACATACTGACCCACTGTCTGACTGGCTGACCTAACTGATTCACTATCTGGCTGACTTACTGACCCACTGTCTGACTGGCTGACCTAACTGATTTACTATCTGGCTGACATACTGACCCACTGTCTGACTGGCTGACCTAACTGATTCACTATCTGGCTGACATACTGACCCACTGTCTGACTGGCTGACCTAACTGATTCACTATCTGGCTGACATACTGACCCACTGTCTGACTGGCTGACCTAACTGATTCACTATCTGGCTGACATACTGACCCACTGTCTGACTGGCTGACCTAACTGATTTACTATCTGGCTGACATACTGACCCACTGTCTGACTGTCTGACTGGCTGACCTAACTGATTTACTATCTGGCTGACATACTGACCCACTGTCTGACTGTCTGACTGGCTGACCTAACTGATTTACTATCTGGCTGACATACTGACCCACTGTCTGACTGTCTGACTGGCTGACCTAACTGATTTACTATCTGGCTGACATACTGACCCACTGTCTGACTGTCTGACTGGCTGACCTAACTGATTTACTATCTGGCTGACATACTGACCTCCTGTCTGACTGGCTGACCTAACTGATTTACTATCTGGCTGACATACTGACCCACTGTCTGACTGGCTGACCTAACTGATTCACTATCTGGCTGACATACTGACCCACTGTCTGACTGGCTGACCTAACTGATTTACTATCTGGCTGACATACTGACCCACTGTCTGACTGGCTGACCTAACTGATTTACTATCTGGCTGACATACTGACCTCCTGTCTGACTGGCTGACCTAACTGATTCACTATCTGGCTGACATACTGACCCACTGTCTGACTGGCTGACCTAACTGATTCACTATCTGGCTGACTTACTGACCCACTGTCTGACTGGCTGACCTAACTGATTCACTATCTGGCTGACATACTGACCCACTGTCTGACTGGCTGACCTAACTGATTCACTATCTGGCTGACATACTGACCCACTGTCTGACTGGCTGACCTAACTGATTCACTATCTGGCTGACATACTGACCCACTGTCTGACTGGCTGACCTAACTGATTTACTATCTGGCTGACTTACTGACCTCCTGTCTGACTGGCTGACCTAACTGATTTACTATCTGGCTGACTTACTGACCCACTGTCTGACTGGCTGGCCTAACTGATTCACTATCTGGCTGACTTACTGACCTCCTGTCTGACTGGCTGACCTAACTGATTTACTATCTGGCTGACATACTGACCTCCTGTCTGACTGGCTGACCTAACTGATTTACTATCTGGCTGACTTACTGACCCACTGTCTGACTGGCTGACCTAACTGATTTACTATCTGGCTGACTTACTGACCTCCTGTCTGACTGGCTGACCTAACTGATTTACTATCTGGCTGACATACTGACCTCCTGTCTGACTGGCTGAGTGACCTAACTCACCACTGACCACTGAGTCCACCTGCCTGCTACACTAGTTACTGACGAAAAATTAACTCAACTCTTGATTCATGTACTAACTGATCGAATATGTGACTGACTGACTCCATATTGCTTTCTAATTATCTAACTACCCAGCGTAGTAACCGGGAGGCGTGAATTGTTAGCAAAAACGTGTCTTTAATCCATTTTATAATCACATGTAAATCTCGTCTTTGTCCTGTAGACTTCAATATCGAGATGCGTTCATAGCCATGCGAAGACATCGAATCAATCTAAATTTAGTCTACGATCATAATCCTCAGGTACGTGCTCAGAACTTAAAGCTGGAGCAGTTTAAAGCGAAAACCGGAAAGAGCTGTTTACTTCTTTTTCATAACGAAACAGTGTTTTATTCAGAAATGTCCATGGAATATTTCTTCCAAAATATCAACTCTCCTTATTGCTCGAAGCTCCATGTATCATGGCTCATTTTAGAATTTTTGATACAAAATATATGATTTAGACCTATTGTTTAAGTCTTGAAAGAGCTTGTAGCAAATCTTTGTAAAACCAATGAAATTTTTACATCTCTTAAACAGTAAAGGAAAAATGCTTATTGTATTCGGGTGGACGATCAGACCTAGATTTATGGTATGCTGGCTTGAAATAATTAATGTAACATAAAAAGTTACAATTCACCGACCCGATTCTTTTTAAAACGATGAATTTGTTCAGTTAACAGGTTTTGCCAGAGTAAACTTACATGTGTTTGACTGTGGATGGTTTGAAGTAGGAGTTTTGGGATCGTGCTTCAAATTTTAACAATTGGCTTTTCGGGTCCAAAAAGTCTTTAGAAGTGATCCCGCGGGATTACCTTGGGGCACATGCGTATGTAAGTCCTCTTCATATGAGCTCAGCTGACCGTGCAGGCCCGGTTACCGAGATCGCGCCTCACTCCTATTTCCTTTGTAAAAATTTCGACGTGCTCATATGAGAAGGCGGACCGGCCAGGTTACCGAGATCTCGGTTTCTACAACGGTTTCTATTTTTTCAAATGCGCGTGACATGTAAGATCGCTGGCTACTCCAGTCCAAATGTTTTCCACCACAGGTGAGTTCGATCAGGCTTATGCCAACAGCTTCGCCTATTTCGGTTCAAATATTTGTTTCATTCGCTTTACATTTTGAATATAATGGCTTCTCTTCCGTAACAGTGCAGCCCGGATGGCATCGTTCTGCCTTTCCTGTTGTAGTTTCCACAGCATGAGTAACCTATTTAACTGCAGCAGTAAAGCTGCCACAGTAGACAACGCTACGATGGGCGCTGAAGTTACAGGAGTTTTACGTGGCGTGGTTTGAGGCGCCATGTTTGTTTTCACTCTTAAATTTCGCGCCAAACTCGTTCTCAGTTTCATTTGGTTGCACTTGTCCAAGTTTCATCTCGGTAACCGGAATGAAATTTCACATATGAACAGAAGACAAAATTCGCCCCGGTGACCGGGCCAGCTTGATTACCGGGATCATATGTTCTTTCTTTAATGTTTTTTCGTAGCTGTTTCTTGATAACGTGACGTTGTTTATCCGCCAAGTGGAATCAGTGAATTACATCAACTTATTTCTAACAGACCTCAGGTATGATTTCATTTACAAAACAAGAGCATATTAATGTTAGTATCCAGAAGTTCGGATATGTCCTACCCGGAATCTTGAGTCTACAGAGCTCGTTCCGGGGGGAGTAGTAATATTTCAAATAACCCCAGTCAGTACCAGTGGGAAACTTTGTTCCCCACAGGAATAAACTTTATTTCAAACCGCGTATCAGTTTATCTTTTTTCTTTCAGAGAGGATAATGTTTCATTAACAATGTACGCGGATTATTACACTGGACCAAGACAAACAGCGTATGTGGGTTACTTTTTTCGGTGAAATTTGCTTTATTTTACTTAACTCTGTCCGATCTATTGTTTGTTTTAGGTTCGTTTTAGTGTTGGGAATTTGGGGTTGAGGGGTCATTTCAGCTGTGTCAGATGAGGCGGAGGGGGTGAAGGGCTGAGGGGTCATCTCAGCTGTGTCAGATGACGGGGAGGGGGTGAGGGGTTTTGTCTGGCCGTGAGCGGTGAGATTATTGGTTAATAGTTGCCGATACAAGTATCTGTGTCAAACTTGCACTGTTTTATCCCATGCAGGGCTGTTCCTTCGCCCAGTGATAGCAAAGTCGATCGTGTGTGTGATTCTATAAGGAAAGCTTTGGAACAAACCGGACATAACAGGTGCGCATGCTCACACATACGGACCACATTATGTTGCTCGTCGTTATCTTTATCCAGAAAAATATCTCGTTTTTTCAGGTGTTTTTTTTATTACATCCATTTTGAAATCAGCGGTTATCCCTGCAATTTGATTGGCCCGTAGCAGTGTAATTTATTTACGAATCGCACTATCTTAGGCTCTAAATCGCATCATTTTTTCAGCCAATGAGAATAAACTGAATTGAAATGTGAAATCGTTTCCGGTTCCTCTTTTTTCTAAAAATCGGCCACAAGAACAAAAAAATATTGGCAGTTGACTAACAAAAATCCTGTATTAGGACTATTTAATTGAGCGATTTCAAAACTGGATGAAATACAGTGGTAATTGAACTTCCTGTCTTGCAATTTTGGTCTGAAATCATACTTGTGATTTCGAATCATATATATTTGATATTTGAAATCACGCGTATGATTTCAGACCAAAATTGCACTCCACTCAGTTCAATTACCATTATTTATGAAAAGGAAAATTAAGGCTATTTTGGGTCATGAATGATTTTGTGATATTGTTTGCTTGATTGTTTGTAGATATCTCCTTTCAATCATGACGTCGTATGTAAAGAAAACTGACCCAGCCTTGGAGACAGTATTGACAATCATCAAAGACTTGAAAGGTAGTTATTTGTTCGTTCGTAGTTTAAATTGCTATTCAGACCCTGAGTGTTCAGTATCGCTATCAAACACGAATATTATATTTTAATCGAACAGCAAACACCAACAAAACTAATTATGGGACCTAGCGGATTATTTTCGATTAGTAATGGTAATAGGACTGAGTGGAGTACAATTCAGGGAGTAATCGAGCGAGGGATTTGAAATTACAAGCACGATTATCCTGAATTGTACGACACGAGGTCCAATTACCAATTAATTGTGTCAATAAGAAAATGCGAGAAACTCGGGAATTAGTAATGGTGTCAAAATCTGAGGAAAACATATCTGAATAAAAGTCATTGGACCAGTTAATTTCGTCCGTGTTTTTTTTTTTCAATCTGCACAAATGTTTCTTGATATTGATTGTTAAGGATGGGCTAGGTAGTTAAAGTTTATTGGCTAATGGCATGAAGTGCTTAATTTTAATTGGCTGCTTAACTGTTCGATTTGGCCTGTCCGATTACAAATGTTTGTAATCGGAGAGGTCAGTTTGGACCTGAAACAGCCAATTAAGCCATAAATAAGGGCTGTTAACAACCAGTCATATTCGAGCATTTTGTTATTGACACGATTAAATTATTTATATATTATTTTTATTGTGGTTGGAGATCGATATAATTGGCCTTTCAACAACAAAGCATTTTGAAGAAGGAAAGTTGCAAAAGTAATGAGTGTTTCCTCCGGTTTCAAACATCTCACAGTGAGTGATTTTCTCTTTGTCTTTGACTGAATTAACTACTGATCTAAGGTATTTTATTATTTATTTAAAATATTTTTTTCTATCCCAAGTATTTTTTGATGTACAGTAAATTTTTGAGCTTAATGTTCTTATCTCAAAGTAATTTCCTGTTTAAAGATTATTGGGGAGAATTTATAGTTTCAACCAAAGGTACGCTAATAGAACACCCTATTTCTGCCTGTGTTACTCTACCTTTACAGCAAATCCCGTTGATAGAACAGACGGCGACACTGTGACGTCAGAGGAAGCCCTTAAATACGTACTTTTTCTAGTGGATGTCAATCAAATGTATGACGTAGCACTCGGCATGTACGACTTTGAGCTTGTCCTTATGGTGGCTGAAAAATCACAAAAGGTGACAGTTTTGTACTCATTACGCCGTTAACTTGTCCTAACATCTACTATTCTAAACTAGACGCTCTCGGGAGCGTTCACTCGGGCTACACTTGATAATACGGCTTCGAACAAACGTGAATGTGGGTTTACGCCTAAGTTTTGTATATATTGTATACTATATGGTTGGTTCCACGACCGCAAAAAACCTACCAGACTGTATATCGCACCCTAATTGTTGTCGACGTTGTGTTTAAGAGCGATTTTTATCAGAAAGTTTTCTAAGGTTTTACAGAAATTTCAGTGATAGTTGGGTTTGTTTACTAATCGAATTAATGTTGACTAATCAGCTTTCTTGGTTACCACGGCAAAAAACAGTCGTGAAACTTGATGCCATTCATCTGATTCCAAGTTATCGAAGGCGAAGAAGCGATATGTGGGAAAAACAACAATATTACTCCTCAATCGCGGGATATACTTTTCTTCCGATTTAGCCTTATTGGCCCTGTTCCCGCTAATCTCTTTCCACACGACCACGTAGAAAAAAAAAACTTGAGTTTGAATAAGAAAAGATCCATGGATAATTTTGAAATAAGGCGCCTCGATTTTATGCCTTCAGGGACACCGCAGACCGCGAACAGCGCAGGCTTGCTTATTCTCGACGTTGTCGATAGACTTTTGGAAACCGAAACCTAGACTCGTGCTACCACAGGTAGCCCGAGTAAAAAGCCATTTGGAACAACTCGTCACGTGACCTTTTTTATAAACGTGATGATACCGCTGCTTTCGTGAAATTATTTTGACAGAAATAAAAAGAGCAGCTCAAAATATGCTACCATGCCAATTTTCGTTGGTAGATCATTTAAAATGGTGTTGTTACAGTTGAAAGAATTTATAAGGATTTGTATGAGAAAAGAACGCTTTGCCACCCATTCACGCTTCGATGATTTTCATACAAATCATTGTATTTTAAGTTTTCAAAACGCTTTAAAATTCTTCCTTCAAAATATGAAAGTCTGAAAATTTCCACCCTTTGCACATTTATTCTCGCTTATTTGACCCATGATAAAAATAGGAATCTGAGCTCTGTTTGTGGCGCTTAATTGAGAAAAATTACACTGGGTTGCAAAAGCTTTTCGTTCGTAAACAAAAGTATGGAAAATCTCGAGTGTTGAAATTGTCATAAAATCTTTACCTTAAGAGGTATTTCTCTGAAAATTTGTATTGCGGCCAAGACAAACGCGATCTTTCCATTTCTGGGATTTTTAAAGTCCGAGCTTTAAGTTCACCAAGTATCAGTCATGTGACAAGTTTGTTGCAAAGGGCCTATTAACGAAATTAAATAAGTTAAATTTCTAAGTTTATTTACAGAAAAGTATATAGAACTAAGTACGTTTCAACATAATTTCGATGACCGGAAATATACAATCTGGTTCTATCTTGTGGATCAAACTTTGCGGTGTAGGCAAACAATGTTTCAGGGAAGCAGCATGACCCAGTGGTCAGAGCACTGGTGATCCCGAGTTCAATTCCAGCTGTTCCCAGCAAATGGATTCCAGTTAGAGACGGTCTCCTCTGATCCACACCTGTTAACAAACAAACGGTCGGCGCTTTACGTGACAATGTCAACGTCACGTGACAATGATCTGTCTGCATTTCTGTTTTCATATTATTCATTTTTCTGTTAGTATAGAGAACGCTATTTATTTTTTGACAGTTATTCTAATACTCATTCTTTGCCTTTGATTAACAGTTCTTCCCATTGCATCGCTTTTGGCAATCCTTTTTGAGTTGATTAATAAGTTCGTTATCTGCCCGAAATTCGCATTGAACGGTTGTCACTGTCGCTTCTTGAATCCATGAAAAAGTCTTCCCCTGGTGCAAACTTTGGTTAAATGACACCAATCAGCACGCTGGCAGTCTGGCGAAGTGACTTTTCCTTTGGAAACCCTCAGAAAGACAAGCTATGTTCTGTGCTGTTGTCATCCACCTGAACAAAGGCATTAAATTTATCTATATTTTGTGCACGTGTTAAATTTAAAATCACTTTTTTGCAGGACCCTAAGGAATACCTTCCTTTTCTAAATAACTTACGTAACATGGAGACCAACCTTCAGAGATACACGATAGATAGACATCTGAAGCGATACAGTAAAGCTGTGTACCATCTGAGCTTGTGTGGTAGGTGGAATTATTTGTTGTTGTGTTGTGCATGTAAGATTCTCGACCTTTTCAATTATTCATAACCAAAATATCGCGTAATTTAATAGCCCGCTGTGCCCGCATTTGTCCTCCATTTTATTTGCCGCCATCTTAATTTAGGGAACCAAAGGCGACTGGGGGAGGGAAGGTAGGGCAGGATTGCCAGATTGCCAGGCTTCATTTCGCAACGCCGAAAACCACCAATTAGGTGCTCCGTTCGTTCATGGAATCTTTTCCACAAGCAGGAACTATTTTTGAGCATTTATTTCATTCCCAAGCGTATTTTATCGTTGTCTCTATAGGTTTCTAAGAACAAACAAATGTTGGGCGCTGGTTAGCGAGCGGTAATTTGATTTGGCGGGGAAAAGGTTCCAAAAATAACAAGGTTTGTGAGATTGCACACTCAGAGGAAGGGAAGTGGCAGTTGCTCGCTTCGTGTAGTGCCAGAACGTTTCCAGTGGCACTGAACAATGTCCTCACCGCCTCGAAAAAGAAACAAAGCAGTTCTTTCTGCAACACTAGACAACTTACAGAAAAAAAAAGAAAACAACTCTGTACTGAATTCTACTGCCTTGTTTCTTAGTCAGTAGAAACATGATGCTATCTGGTGTACCATTTAAAAACCGTATTTTTTATGGCGAGAGCTTTACTTCTTCAGGTCCAGAACATTTTAATCAGCTGCTGTCGCTAGTGAAGGAGAAATGTCTCTTTAAGGAGGCTCTGAATCTTTACCCAAAGTCAAAGCAAGAACATAGGGTAAGTGATTGCAATTTTGCCAGCGTGAACCATCTCCCACAGTATCCCTGTTTACATCACAAAGTTCGTCTGGCCTGAGTTTCATAGTGGTATGACTACTTGATTTCGTTTCGTTTTTACATGATGACTATTGAAAACACTTGAAAATTGTATTGACTTAAATTACGCATGCACTACTCGTCCTAGTACACCGGAATCTCGATTTCATATCGAATCGAGTTTTCGTTCTTCGTTCATGTGATACTGGTGTGAGATTTCATGCCCAAACGAAATCGAAAAATAGAAACTGGAGCGAACTCGCTCCGGAGTGACTCACTCCGTCATGACTTTTTCTGACGGCATCGTGTAAACGGATACAGACCCAAAGAAAGGGAACTCACGCCGCACCGAAAGTCGTCCCGGTGTCATGTCAACACCCGCTTAAGAATGTAGTGCGAGTAAACGGCGTAGCACAGTCGATGTCTTCGAAACTGAAAAGTTGGATTTTTTTTTCCAGGAGCTGTCAATCGCCTATGGTGAATACCTGACCACAATCAAGAAACATGAAGAAGCTGGACTGGGTAAGGACTGGGTATGATTGAGATTCTCAGCAGTGACGGGGGCTTCTCATGGCCAACTGGAAAACGTAGACTGGACTCTGGACTGGACTCTGGACTGGACCCTGGACTGGACCCTGGACTGGACCCTGGACTGGACTTTGAACTAAACAAGAAAGGGATTGGCCTTTCTAGTGGTCGCGTATCGTATATGGGATGTCACGCTTGACAGTACGTTTTTTTCGGTGTTTGTTGGCTTGTACTCCAGTACCGGTGATAATTTGTGAAAGATGATAACTGCGAAATTGTACGAAAAAGAAAAGAAAGTGACTAATTCTCTACATTCCTGTTCAGTTGATTTGTGCATTGTTTTCACAAAATAGTAGCGTGACTTGATTTAAAGTTACTGAGCAGCATTGTTCAATTTTTCGTTGATTTTCTTTTGAAAAAAAAACATGCATTCTCAAAACGTGTTAGAAGTGTTGAAAAAATTCCCCGCTGATTAAAAATTAAATCGAAATGGTTAATCGTTAAATTATTAGTTAAATATTAACGTCGTTTAATTAAGTCCAGTCCAAAGTCCAGTCTAGAGTCCAGTCCAGAGTCCAGTTCAGAGTCGAGTCATTTGTCTGGAACACTCGGTTCTATAGAACTGTTTTATGCAAATGAATATATGAAAGACCATATATTTGAACTGCGGAACTGTGAAATTAAATCCTGTAAAAAACTCACAGCTGCTTAAGTTGTGTACATAACTGGGATGATCAATTAATGTCATTACATATTACTCCGCAGTTCAAATATATGGTCTTTCATATATTCATTTGCTTCATCCTTCTCCATCAACGGGTATATTACGAACTCACAATATGACCAGCTCCAAGTTGGCTTGATACCTCAGTTGGTAGAGCACTGCTCCGGTATCGCAGAGGTCATGGGTTCGAATCCCGTTCAGGCCTGAGTTTTTTTCAGGCTTGAGTTTTTTTTTCAGGCTTTAATTTCGTAGCTGCTTAAGTTGTGTACATAACTGCGATGATCAATTAATGTCATTACAGAACTGTTTTATGTTAAGTGGGCGTTGCCTGTTAATTGATACAACTCGGTTCTTCAGTTCTTACGCCAGTTCTTAAAGCGCGAGAAATTTCAGTGCCCAAAATTGCAATCGTTAGGTGCTTAGGCCACGTCGTCAATTACCCAACGAAAGTACTCCACCCAGTTTGCGTAAAGAGCAAGCTGCTTCCAAGGAGTTCCTGAAGCAACTGGTGATGTATCGGTGGGAAATTGAAACAAGAAGAAAGGGTTTATCAAACGACTTGATAATTAGCAATTATTCTCAGAAATCGAGGTGAATAATGGCAGAATATTTCCTTTTATCACTATTTACCGAGATTAATGAGAGAAATTGTTTCAGTATATACCAGTGAAGCTACCTCAGTTGGGAGCTAAGCAAACACGATGACGACACCGAGGATAACACAACCGGTGAAAAAATTTAATTGTTGAAGCGTAATTCGTACGACAAAGAGACTTACTGGACATTGCTTTGCACATGCAGTTTTGTTTCCTTGCACTATTGTTTGGTCCTGCTCTGTTCAAAGTTTCATTGTGGTAGTGTTTTGCTTAAGGCAAGACCTCTTCGAAAAAGCTGTAAATTGAGAATTGACGGCGGCCATACTTCGTTATCTTAGACGCCATTTTCTTTTTTCTCCAAACTCTCATTGGCACAAGAATTACACAGACGCCCCGGCCTTATTCACCTCCCACTTTGAGGTGGATAGTGTTGAATATCCTTAGGTGAAGAGCGAATCAGATAGCCTCAAATGCCAAGGTTGCTGAGTTGGTGTAAGTTCTACCACAGTTAGATTCTAGGGAACTGAGGTCTCGAGCGCTAAGCCTAGCAAGCATTCTACTCGCAAATATGTCATCTCTCCTTAAATCTGACGGTGTTACAACTAGCATTGTTATATGCCTTGACTTTCACTCAACAAATCGAGCGCTGTGATTGGTTGATTCTGATCAAATTCAAATGTATCCCGACCGCGATACAATTGCGCAGTTGTTGCCCGCTCGCCGGTTGTGCCGTCTTTGTTTGTTTGTTATGCTGTATGATTGTTTAAGGGAAAGTCTAAAATATAACAAAGCACTAAATGTATGGTCCCTCGGGAAACTAATTAGTTTTGTTTTCAATCGAGTCCTGATGGGAACTCGGGAAAGCAAAACTAACTGTTTCCCTGGAGACCATACATTAAGTGTATATTATCATCTCTTTTGATAAACCATTTTTGTGTTTTTGCACGCTGCGTTAGACTGGTTGCTACCATAGAATAAAGCACCAATCAGAGCAGACCACCTACCTACATAATGGTACACTGTGCATCGTAATCAATCGACTCTATCGCCAGAAGACGACCAGCAGAAGCGGTCGAAACTTATGACAAATGAACAAGTTTATATTACCACTGCATCCCACTGTGAATAATAATAATCCATTCTATCACAGTCATTCGAAATGCTGAAAGGATGATAGTTCGTTCCTGGATTTTCTTTTTGAACATCGTCCCTCTACGTTTCGTCGCAGTGAACCTCCGACTTAACGCATACGCATTAGGACTTCGACGGCGACTTGGGACTATACATTCACTCCGAGCGCTGCCTCTAAGGAGGCCCGAGTAATTACCGATATCTACAATAGAGGCTGCTTTTGCAGATTTGTTTTATTTCAGTTCAGATCAAGTTTCAAACCACCGTTACTTGAGAGTCGGAAAGTAGCTTCGTTGCGTAGCAAACAGAAACAAGCTAAATAAATTCTGCCTGTCGATGTCAAAAGCGCGGAAATTTTTGGCGACAAAAGTTTCGACTTGGAGCGATTTCAGAATACCTGTCCTCTTCATTTACATTTGTCGGAGGCTTTTGAAGAACGAGGCGTGCGGAATGTGGGCGCAAAGACTCACACGGTCTACAAAGATTTTTCTGTCCACTGCATTGAAATTGTCCGAAGGCAAAACCTTCTTGTCTTACTTGTGGTGTAATACAGGTTTGTACAACGAGAGCTTAACATATTGGGTTTTCGCTTTTCGGGCATGATCATGATCTTTCGGGACCTAGATTATAGAATACCCGTCCACTTATTTACATACTGATGAATAACAAAAGAGTCCATTGTGATATACCTCGTTCTTCAAAAGCCTCCGACACATGTAAATGAAGTGGACAGGTATTCTGAAATTGCTCCTTCGTTTTTACTTTTGATATTATTTTTCTCTTTAGTGTTTGTACGTGGCAGAGCTTACGACCAGGCCTTGTCCTCATTCCAAAAGAGCGGAAACTGGAGACAAGTCTTCTGCATGGCCTCTCTTCGTCAATACTCCGACGAGGAAACCATCTCATTGGCCAGAACAGTGGCAGGTTTGTGATAGAATATCGGTTACCTGAGCACTGGTAGGCTTACCACATGATGCACTTTCTTTGTAACAACCGGCAAGTCTGTAACAATGGGAGGTTATTGTGATCAATCATAATTATACCAGTGTTTTCAATGGGCCAATCTTTGTTTGCAAATATTCCTGGCTTGCATAATCATGTCAGTCGCTGATGGAGCTACAGAAGTGCAGGGCATTATTTACTATCCCTACAAATTCGAGACCGTTGCTAAATAAGTGTACGTGGCACGGGTTTAAAAGAATCGCAGAATCACCCAAAAAGTAGAGAGATGTCCAGAAATACACATTAATGAGATTTATACTCCTCCTATTGGACACCGAAATATAATGATATAATTAAAAATATAATTGATGAGGTTGAAAGATTTCAAGAAAATACAGATTCTGGAGTTTTTGAATTTGATTCTGTGGTGCGCTTTGATATTGGAATCGCTCCTTACGTAGTTACTTCTGGAAGTTCATATATACCACTACCAGCAAGAATAGCAGCAAAAAAAGCTACTATTAACATACAGAATAAGGGTGAAGATTGTGGGAAACTTACATTAACAGAAGGAGTGTTCCCAAGAAAACACCATAGAGAGAGAGTAAATAATGAATTGTTGGAAAATTGTAAAAAATTAGACTTTTCTGGTATTGAAGATCCAATGTTATTAAAAGATTTTGTCAAGTTTGAAAAACAAAACCCATATCCAGTTAATATATTGAAATATGATGAAAAAGATGATAAAATATATCCTGCAAGATTAAGTAATAAATGTTATTGCAAGAAAGAAGAAAAATGTAAGAATTGTGGTTGTATGAAAAAAGAGTGTAAGAAAAAACACGAATGTAAGTTATGCGATTGTAAAGTTATAACATTACTTTTAATAAATAATGGTGAAAAAAGCCACTACATTTTAGTAAATAATGTTAGTAGACTTTTATCATCTGAAATTGATAAAAATAAGAATAAAAAACATTTCTGTCTTAGATGTTTCAATTCATTTTATGATGAAAGGATTTTGCAAGAACATAAGGAATACTGCGATTCACACGGTGAAGTTAAAATAAAAATGCCAATGAATGAAGATGGTAGTCCAAAATTTATTTACTTTAAAAATTTTAAAAATAAAATGCGATTACCTTTTGTTATTTATGCAGATTTTGAAAGCTGCCTAATTCCAATACAATCTTGTTCACCAAATGAAAATAAAAGCTTTACTAAAAATTACCAAATGCATAAAGCATCAGGATTTCACTATAATATAAAATGTTTTGATGAAAGCATATTACCAAATGATTTTAAAAATGAAGTGTGGTATACTGCAAAATCTGATGATGAAGATGTAGCACAGGTATTTACAGAATATTTAGAAAGAGATGTTAGGAAAATTTTTGAGTTAATAGAAGAAAGAAAGGAAACGTTTAAAGTTTATAATAAAAAGAATATGCCAGAAATGGATAAAAAAGATTATGAAAATGCAACTCACTGTCATATATGTGAGCGCAAATTTAATGAAAATACTGAAGAAGAAGATTTTAAAAAAGTAATAGATCATTGTCATCTTACTGGGAAATATAGAGGAGCGGCGCATAATATGTGTAACTTAAAATATGTAATTCCTAAATTTATTCCAGTAACAATTCATAATCTATCAGGGTATGATTCTCATCTATTCATTAAGAATCTTGGTAAAACAAAGGGCAAAATTGATTGCTTAGCTAACACCGATGAAAAGTATATTAGTTTCTCAAAGAAAATTTTAATTAATTATAATTGTGATGGCGAAGAGGATGATGATGATGATGATGAGGATAAAGATGGGAAAACAAAACCTATTATTAGAACAATAAGATTCATTGATTCTTATAAATTTATGCAAAGCCCCCTTAGTGGATTAGTTGACAATCTTACCAAATGTGGAAATTGTGAATCATGTAAACCAGGAAAATGTTTGAAAAGATACATAAAAGATGGAAAGATTATTAACTTTAATGGTGTTGGTAATTGCGATCAATGTAAGAATTGTAAGTTATTAGGAAGTATGTGTTTTTCACCAATAGATAAAAATATGAAAGAAACTAAAAAACATTTTGAAGGAGAAAAGTTAAAACTATTGTTGAGAAAGGGCGTGTTCCCTTATGATTATTTTGATCGAATTGATAAACTTAATGAAACAGAACTTCCACCAAAGAAAGCATTTAAATCAATTCTTAATAATCAAGATATTTCAGATGAGGATTACGAACATGCTAAAAATGTGTGGAAAACATTTGATATGAAAACAATGAGAGACTATCACAACTTATATCTAAAAGCAGATGTATTACAGCTTGATGATGTATTTGAGAACTTTAGAGATGTATGCATTAATAATTATGGTTTAGATCCTGCTCACTATTTTACATCACCAGGATTATCTTGGGATGCAATGTTAAAATTAACTAAAGTTAGTTTGGAATTGTTTACAGATGTTAATATGCTACTTTTTATTGAGAAAGGGATTAGAGGGGGAACATCTCAAGTATCAAAAAGATATGCTAAAGCTAATAACCCATATATGGTAGATTTTGAAATAAATAAACTTATAAGTTATATTATTTATCTTGACGCAAATAACTTATATGGAGCCGCAATGAGCAAGAAATTACCTAAACGCGGATTTAAATGGATTCCAAATGAAGAGCTTGAAAATTGGAGGAATATACCTTGTATACTTGAAGTTGATTTGGAATACCCAAAAAATCTTCATGATAAACATAAAGATCTACCTTTAGCTCCAGAAAAACTTACTGTTAATAAAGTTAAGAAATTAATACCAAACCTATTAAATAAGCAAAGATATGTACTTCACCATGAAACTCTAAAATTTTATGAAAGTCGAGGATTAAAAATAACAAAGATTCATAAGGGAATTAAATTTCAAGAGTCTGAGTGGTTAAAACCCTACATTGATTTGAATACTAAATTGAGAGCACAAGCTAAAAACGATTTTGAAAAAGATTTCTTTAAACTTATGAATAACTCTGTATTTGGTAAAACAATGGAAAATATGAGAAAAAGGATAGATGTTAGATTAGTTAATAATATAAAATCAGCTGAAAAATTAATAAGAAAACCAAACTTTAATCATTTTACTATCTTTTCTGAGGATCTTGCAGCCATAAATATGAAGAAAACGGAAATAAGATTTAATAAACCAATTTATGTAGGGTTTTCCATTTTAGATCTAAGTAAACAAATAATGTATGATTTCCATTATAATTATATTAAAGAGAAATATGGAGAAAAAGCTGAATTACTTATGACTGATACTGATTCTCTTGTATATATTATAGAAACTCCAGATTTATACAAAGATATAAGTTCAGATGTAAGAGAAAAGTTTGACACGAGTAATTACATTAAAGATCATCCATCTGGCATTGAGACAGACGTAAACAAAAAAGTAATTGGGATGTTCAAAGATGAGTTTGGTGGAAGTATACCTACAGAATTTGTGGGTTTGGGAGCTAAACAATATTCCATATTAATGGATAATGGTAAAGAGATAAAGAAGAATAAAGGAACAAAGAAATTAGTTGTTAAGAAAACAATAAGTTTTAATGATTTTAAAAATTGTTTGGATACTAAAGAACCACAAATGAGATTACAAAATTTAATTGGTTCAAAACTACACAATATTTACACAAAAACAGTTAATAAAAAAGCGCTATCTGCTTATGATGATAAGAGAATAATTTGTAAAGATGGAATAAATACTCTTCCCTATGGACATTATCTAACCAAAACAGAATCAGGTGGTAACTGCGTATCATAGGGTATAACCTGTAATTCTTCCCTTACAAAACCTCGTTTAGGCCCATCTACTAAATAATATAAAACCGGCTGATTAGACGAAATCAAACTTCTTGAAATATTATAAACTTTTATACTCCAAATAGGATCAGTAGCTCGTCTTTTTTCTCCACCCTCAAGTTCCCCCGGAGATAATAAATATCTAACTTTAACACCAGGAGGCAATCTAACCTCATCAAACCCAACCTCACGTTGGTAATTTTTTGGTTCAATATCAACTTCTTTCTGTTTTATAGCCTCATCAGGTTCTTTACCAGTTATTTTCGTAGGTGAATTATTCAAAGTTTTCAAAATATCAGGTAGCCGTTTTACCCATACTCTTGATCTTTCATCACTAATCATTTCTTGTGCATATTGATGACTAAATAATCTTTCACCTAATATTCTATTTGCTCTTTCCACAAATGCTTGAGCTCTATGGTTTCCAGCTTCACTTCTTTGGATTTTTACATTATGGTAATTCATAAGTTTTGTAACATCACCCATAAATTCTCTTCCTGGATCAACCATTAATGTTTTAGGATATTTTAACTTTCTAGAATATATTTTTTCAAAAGCTTTGGATGTCTCATGACTTTCTTTTGAAATTAATGGCTCTGCATCTTTATATCTAGAGGCAACATCAACCACAACTAATGCGTATTTATATGTTTTTCTTCCAACTCTATCATGTGGTAAAAATAATAAATCTGCCTGATGAATCTGATTAGGTTTATCCATAGTCCAGTGCGGTCTAGGAATATACTTTGGGGCTGGCAGATATATTTGCCATATTGTCTGTTTTTCAAGCCATTTTTTAGCCTCATCTTCACTTACTTTCACTTCGCGGGAGGGCTTTGCCCGATTAGCCTTTTCCACTAATTTAGGAATTGCAGAATATCCTTTCCAATATCCTAAAGTTGAATAATATATTTTCGATAACATGCTTTCGTTACTCATTTAAAGATTACTCCGCTCTTCCTTAAAATAAAATATGACAAACGTATCTGAAAAAATTAACCCAAACAGGATTCCAAGAGATCCCCTCGGGTTGAAAGCGGAATCAACATTGAATAGAATTACACTTAACCCATCATCAGCCAATCCTGGAGAAACTCTATACATAAATATTCCAAAACTTACTGATAATTTAGTTATTGTACCTGGAAGTGTATATCTAGTATTTAACTTGACTGTTGAGGGGCATGAAGATAACACCCTAGTGAATAATGTAGGTAGTAACCTTGTATCCAGACTCAGGGTTCTTTTTGGAGGTGAAACACTACAGGATACTCAAAGATACGATCTATTTCAAACCTACCACGACTTATTCTTAACAGATGAAGAACGGGAGGATAGATTAAGGCAAGGTATTTCTTCTGAAAACATGAGGAAGCTAAGGACAAATGCGGGTGATAAGGTAGACACAGATGCTAAGGAAGTAGCTCTTGCAGTAGTACACAACACCAAGTATAATATCCCACTAAACCATCCTATTCTCAACGATCATGGAGTTTTCTACCCAAAGGCATTAGATCATCAACTAATCTTTGAGATTACACTAGCTCCAGTTAACGATATTGTTGTTTATTCTAACAATACCAAGACTCCAACTTACAAAATCACAAACCTTGAGTTGGAATATTCTTGTATATCAAGTGAATACTTAGCTCGTGAGACACAGGCAGTTTATCAGGTTGGTAAAGGATTCTTTTATGAGAATGTCACTCTACACAAAACTTTCACCATATCCAGACCTACAGACAGCGTTATAAACCAACATATTAATCTACCGAGAAGGTCAATTACAGGCATATTATGTTTGTTTACATTACCACACGTTGGAGGATCGCGAGATTCTGAGAATTTTTTCAATCCAGGTATAACCTCAATCAATATCGATGTAAATGGTGTTCCAAATCGTTTCTACACAAAAGGAATGGTACCGTCAGACCTATGGGAGTCGGTAAAGAAACGTTTTGGAAGAGATAGTGGTTATTACCATTGGTCAATAAAAGAAAAGGATTTTTATGGTAATAAGTTTGCTCTGTGGTTAGATTTGAGAACTCACCCAGATAATAGAATTCATGGAGGGGGTCTGGCCTTAAATAACGCACAAGATGGTTTAAAAATAGAAATTAAAAGAAAAGTTAGTGGATCTGGTATTATGACTTGTTATATGTTTGTGGTAGCTGATGCATTAATGGAGGTTATGAATTCAAACTTAAGATCAATCATGTATTAGTTAAAAAGATGGAAGAATTACGAGATAAAATTCCTTTCCACTGTATTATAACCGGACCAACAAATTGTGGAAAAACAAAGTATATCATAGATAAACTACGTGGCCCATTTCGAAAATTGTTTGAATTCATTGTTTTAATATGCCCAACTTATTCTAAAAATAAAACCTATCATAATTTTGCTAATAAAGATAAACATTTCTATGTATTATCACCCGATGCTAGTAACGTTGATGAGATTAATGAATTGTTAAATGATTGCCAAACTTTATTCTCTGGAACAAATACATTAATAATTTTAGATGATTGTGCTGTTTCGAATGACCTGAAGAAAAGATCTAATAAATTTATAGATTTAGCATTCTCCGGAAGACATCATGGATTATCAATGTGGGTTCTCACTCAGCAATTAACATCGATAGCAAAACCATTCCGTGAAAATGTAGCTTGTGTTGTTACTTTTCATAATCCATCGCAAAAAGGAATGAAGATGTTTTTTGAAGATTACGGTGGTGATTTGGATTATGAATTAGGTAAAAAGTTTGTACAACTCCTGAAAACCGAAAAATATTCTAGACTTTGTTTATCTTTGCGTTACCCATTTAATTGTTATTTGGAGATTCCGACAAAGTCGATTTAAAAATAGTAAATGTATCACCATAAAAGATGGCAGAAGTTGAAGATTATATTAGTGATGTAAAAGATGAGGTAAAAGAAGTGGTAAAAGATGATAATGAACTTGAAATAAAACAAGAATCACTAGCTATTCTCGCAGCTCTTGGAACTACAAAGGAATATTTAGGCGTTGATATGAGTTTGGGGGATATAAAAAAATTATCTGTAAAAGATGTTGAAAAATATTATAATCGTTATCAGGCAGTATTGGGTAAGAAAATTAACGGTGGGTTGGTAGATTCGTCCCTACAATTAGTTTCTAAACTTATTTCATATTTAGTTCCAGTTGATGATATAGAATCTCTTTGCGATGATTTGAAGAATGATGATTTGGTTAATCGCGAACTAACAAACATTGTAGGTCTCTTAGCGTTGAAAGCAGGAAGATTGGCAGCACTTGCTAGCGGTATATTCCAGGTTGCTAAACACATCAAATTCAACAAAATACAACAAGTTACAAGTACAATTACAGATGATTCTAACGCAACTGGGCAGGATACTAAGCAAGGTGCTGATGGACATGATACTGTTTACTAAGCATACTATTATTTTATTTACATATCATTCCTAAGCGGTCTAAAGATTTCTTAATGATATGTAAAATAATGTCTGACCAAACTGAAAGAATTGAAGGAGGAACAGAAGTTGTTGAGCAAATTACTGCCGATCCTGCACCTGAAAATAAAGATGTCAAAAAACGGGTGAAAGACCCTAAAAAAGTCGCTGCTGGTAAGAAATTAGCTGAATATAATAAAAAAGCAAAAGAAGCATTAGCTAGGGAGATGAAACGCGAGCAAAAAATTAAGCGGGAAGAAGAGCAAAATGAAAATACAGAAAGTGAGTATAATCAAGAAAAGACAAATAATGAATCTAAAGCTTGGCTTCCGGAGCTATCTTTTACCACTGTTTTATCCATTGTTGGAATAGGGTTTACAGCATTTGATATGTTTATGAGATATTATAAAAATAGAATACCTGATTTATCGCAAGTTCCTCAATTACCACAAACACCAAAAATAACACAGCCGCCAGATCAACCAAAAATTGGAATGATGTAATGTAAACCCTAAAGGGATCTAAAGATTTCTTAATGATACAGTAAAAAATTATGTCAACTGAAAACAAACTTGTGAAAACTGTTACTGATTCGGCTGTCCTTTTTGGATTAGCAGCTTTAGTTGGATATTTAGCTAAAAAGGCTATGAGAGAATCATTTATGAACGACCCCTCCTCAAGTATTACAAACTATGCTAAATGGGTGGCTGTATTGTCGGGTAGTATGTACCTAAAAACATATTTAGAGGATCAAAAGATTTTACCAAATTAAACATGACAACAATAGCAATGATGATTGGAGGAGCTATTTTGAATGCAACCACATTTGTTGGTGGATCATATCTTGCAAAATATCTCTCAGGTGATAAAACAGATACAGAACGAATACGACACGATAAAGCATTAGAAAAATATCAAAAAGATTATGCTGAATATCAGGAAAAAAGACAGAAACTAATGGATTGGAAATTACAAAAAAAGGATGCAAAATATCAGGCATCAAAAAATATTTCGAATACAGATGAAGCTTTGAAATTATATAGTGAGACGCATGAACCAAAATTTTCGGATTATTATAGACCCAGTGAAAATCAAAAGATGGGTGAAATGGTATATGTAGGTGGTGGTATGTTGGCATTGGGTTATATGGTAAGTAAATTCTTTTAGGTAATTGTATGTGATTAGTTTAAAGATTTCTTACTGTTGAGTAAAAATCATGGCAGAAGGAGGATATTTACCAGAAGAATTAAATCCTGCTGAACTAAATAAAACAAAAGATGATGATATTGATATAGAAAATATGGAAATGGATCCAATATCATCAACAACTAAAATAATTAACCCCGATTATGATGCGGTAGCAGAATCTTCATTTGGCGGTGCAAAACCAAAAACTAAAAAAGGATATACAAAATTATCAGGAGAAGATATTGAGGAGATACAAAGAAACAAAGATAAAGCCTGGCAAGAGATTAAAACTAAACGCCCCAAAGCGAAAGCAAACTTTGATTTTAGGTATGATGATTTTGGACAATTACAAGTTGGAATAATGCGCGATGATCCTAAAAAAGTTAAGTGGTATAATTTTTATGATAGATATGGTAATGTAAGCAAAGAAGTAATGAAAATAAAAACAATAAGAAATAGCCTTGGTCCTTCAGCAGAAGAAATTTTAGAAGATAATGATCGTGAGGTTGAAAAGATAAAAGAATCACAAAATAAAAAGAAGGAGGAGAAAAAATTCATTGATAATAAAGCATTGAAAACACCAGAGGAAAGAGCAAGAATAGAGACTTTAGATAGAGAAATTGCTGATGATGATAATGAAATGACTGAACGTAATCGTGAGAGTGAACAAATACGAGAAAGAATGTCATTGTGGGAGCGTGTGAAGGAAATCTTCAAAAAGTATGGTTTTACAGTCTTTGCTGTTGTGAGTGCTGTTGGTGTGGTCATTGGTGTTATAGTTTCTAATCTTTCGAAAGGTCTAGCAACGTTGGGTAGGGGTGTTGGTAATGGATTGAAAACTCTTGGTAAAAAACTGGGTGAAATATTACCGGGGATGGTTGGGGCGATAGTTAGCTTTCTATTCAAAACAGCTGGCCAAGTTATTGGATTTTTAGGTGAAAATGCTTGGCTTTTGATAATGGCTGTTGTTCTATATTTTGTGGAACAAATGAAAGGTGGAAAGAAGAGAAAGTAGGTCTAAAGATATCATAGTGATCAGTAAAACACAATATGGATGACTATAATAAAATTTATCCTCAACTACCTAATAATTCAGATCCCAGTTCCTCCCTTCAGTCGGTTAATTTCAGACTGCAAAAATTAAGCGAAGTATTACAAAATCTTGAGAGAGAAATTAAACATTATGAAGATGTAAGGAAAAAATACAATAGAGTGAGAGGAATATTTACAAAAATAAGTGTTTGTGGTGGTTTGATTTCAGTTATTCTATCTGCGAGTGGTCTCGGAACTTCTCTTACTGGTTTTGGCGCTGTTGTCGGTGTTCCTTTGGGTGTTGTTGGTGGGGTTTTTGGTGGATTATCGGTTGGATTCGGTTATGCATCAAAAAGACTTTCAAATAAAGTTAGTAAACATGAACAAACCGCTGCAATTGCAAAATCAAAATTAAACACCATTAACGATTTGGTTTCAAAGGCTTTGAAAGATAATGTTATATCCGATCAAGAATTTTCCATAATTTTGGCAGAGTTGGAAAAGTTCCAAAAACTAAAACTAGAAGTTCGCCAAAAATTTCGGAGAGATACAGAAAAAAACTTAAACATGTCCCAGATAAGAAGAGAAGTTCGTGCAGATCTATTAAAAGAATTAACCGCTCCCGGGCATTAAAAATTTCATATGAGAAAACTGACGTGGGTTTCAATTGTTTTGTAGGCATTAGAAAAGAAATAAATTGATAATACTTTTCATCTTATTCTAGATCTAAAGACCAGATTCACTGAAACACAAAGAATAAGATGTTATTCGAGGATTTCAAAACCCGATACCCAAACGCTAATCTTGATAAATTTACATTTGTGAATGATTCATATGGGGGATATATTAAGTGGAAAGTTAATGAGGCAACAGTTATGACAAATGATGATCCAACTGGAAAAACATGGACTGATGACCTATCACCTCATATGAAAAGACTTTTATGGAAAGATTTAGGATTGGATGATGATGAATTAAGTTCATTCCCAAAAAGTTTAACTATGACTAATCGATCTTATCCAATACCAGCAATTGATTTTGATGACTTTACAAGTGACATAACAAAAATGCTAACTTTATTGGATATATACGTTTCAAATACAAAGAAATTCACAGCAAAGATGCGTGATGTTTTTACCAATCAAGTTGTTACTTTCAAATTTGGAAAGCAGAGTAGAAAATGGTTAAACGCTCCTGATATGAATTATTGGCCTCAGCAACTTAACTTTGCAGTTTGGTGTGCAACATCTGGTTGTGGTATAAGTCCTTTTGAAAGCCTAAATTATCCTAAAGTAGTGAATAGCTTCATTAAGTTTCATATATATTTCACAATAAGACGAATACTGTATGAACTAGGCCTTCCCTTACCTGATGAGCAACCCTTTGTAATAAACAATAATCCCTATAGTAAAGTAGCATATCAACGTTTGTGTGCAGAATTTAGCATATCAAAAAACTCAGACTTTAGATGGAAAGGCGGTAGAAACGGTGGATTGGGTGATATATTCCTTGATTATGGTGCAGGATATCATGGAAAAGGAGGCGGATATCAAAATGTACATATTATAAGGAATTATGATCATGAAGCAGATCAATGGCCTGGTGAAGGTGGTAAATTTTCTGATGAAGGTGGTAAGAAAGAAAAAGGTAATTTAATTTCATTTATCCGTAATGATGACTTTGCTGATTTCAAATATGCTTGGTTTATCCCAACAAGTGGGCATGGACTCACTAAAGCTGGGCTTGGTAGATTGAATCGATCTGCGGAAGCTTTTGTTTACTGTATATTGGGAGCACAAGTCAACACAAGAAATTCGATTTATGGTAATGGCGGTGGAGCGATTGAGACTCAACAAGAATTCTTATCTTTATTTGAAAGTAGTGTTATTGAGAATGACATTTCTAGTTCTATCCAAAGATATCAATTAGCTGTACAAGAAGCAAAATTACGGCTTGATTTAGCTATTGCTCCTGGTGTATGGTTAATGCCAAGTAATATGATAATCAACACTGAAAGCGTGACTGGTTTTAACAACAAACTTATGAAAGCGAGTAATGATATGAAATTTGGAGTGAATAATTCCCTAAACACTGAAGCAAAACAGGTTGGAATAAGTCATAACATGAGATCTTCAAAGTTAAAGTTACCTCATTCAATAGTTGAGACAAATCCAAAACCAAAAATCCCCCCAACGCAAAATAAAAAGTCCGGCTCCGCCGGGGAGAGCTTCGCTCGATCAGACGTGACCACGCAACATGAAACCAACACACGAAGCGAGCATGAAGTGCGTATATTAAACATTTATAATTATCAGTGGAGGGTTAGCGTGGTATCTATTTCGGTAAATTTCACGTGATTATCATTGTTTTTGGATTAGTGTTCACGTGTAGAACAATAGATTGCATACTTTTACGACATAGCAACAAGCAAAATGTAAAGTGGATTTGAAATCGAAAAGTAGATTTTATGTTTACTTCAAAAAGGTCGGTTTCTAACGTCGCTCAGGAATGTGATTACGTCAATGGAAATTTTTGTTAATGTTTTGATTATATGAGAAAAGCTCAATTTAAAGATGAATATGATGTAATCAAAACAAAATGCTTAGTATTACAATGTATGATTCTGAAACTAGGATTTATTTAGATCCTCCGCTGAAAAATCTTAGGGAGATACAACTCCTGGATTGTAATATAAAAACCAAAAGATTGATTAATTTCAAGGATCAACAGATATTGTTCAATGATAAGAATCAACCCCTCATAATAATACAGCCTGGTACATATTCTCTTCGTAATATTCAATCGATCTTTCTTAATGATACTGATAGAGCAAAGATAACAATCATTGAAACTGATACTGTTGACTATCTTTATTCCAATAAGAACTTCAAAATAAAACTTACGAGAGGGTTAGCGGTTGGTTTAGGAGTGCCTGAAGTTATAAATCCTGGTAAATTATACCCCATAAATATACAGATTAGGGAACCGTTGAGACTTATGTGTAGTATAGTGGATAATAAGTCGTCATATATGAATAACACCAAATATGGAGAACTTGTGAAACTCACACCATCAAACCTACTTGCAAACATACCCTCAAAGGATTATCCGACAATTCCGATTCAAAAATATGAGAGTATAATAAACCACTTTGATTTAACCATATTAGACACTGAATGGAAAAAACTTGATCTGAAGGGTTCTCCCATAACTTTTAGTTTAAGATTCATATAATTTTTGTTATATAACCATTATTTGAGTTATATAACATAAAATTAAACTTTGTATTACTAATTATTTAAAGGTACTACTTTCATATCTTCAAACATATTTCTATTGGGTGGCGATATAGAAAAACAGGAAGATATACCTTCATTTACATGTTTTTGTATTTTTTCATAAAACTTATTTTTATCTCTAATTACTATATTAAAACTAATCTCAAATGAATTAATAAATATTTCTAAATTACTATTAATTTCTCTTTCATTATTAACCTTAATTGCTTTTTCAAAATACTCTTTATCAAAATTAATATCTTCCTCAATTTTATGCAACTTTACTCCGTTTGTAGTAAATTCACTAGCATACAATTGCCCGTTTCTCATTACCGGTGGTCTATCTCTCAATAGGTAACGAATTTTAAAACCAAAAAATACACACTTATCTGATGCAAAATTATTTGGATTAATATTTGTTACAATAATCATTAAATTATTATTCTCTTCTATACAAATTGATAAATCTTTACTTACTTCATCAAAGAAATCTTTTGAACACTTTTTTTCTTTATTATCATATTTAATAGTTAATAATTTTATATTCATCTTTTATTTTATATTTTGTTTTTCTTTTTTCTTTAAATCAATTTTTATTTTTTTCTACATTCTTTACAAGAAGCTTTTTGTTTGCCGTGTTCACATATTTGTTTTCCTCCGCATTCTTTACATTGTTGTTTTTGTTTATTGTGTATACATATATGCGATCCTCCACATTCTTTACAGCGATACTTATATTTATTATGCTTACAATTATACCCATTACATTCGTTACAAAATTTTTTTAATTTCCCATGATCACAAATAATTTTACCAGTGGTAGCAACTTTTTCAATTAAATTAGTAATTTCCTCATCTTTAAAATTTTTAATCTCATCAATTAGCTCTTTTTTACTCATTTTTGATCTTCCTTTAATTTCTAGATCTTTCGCTATTATTCATAGTTCATAAGTATATAAATCTCTTAATTGTTCCATTTCTAATTTGTTAAATATTGCTTATCTTTAAATCAATTTTTTATACCCGTGTCCTAGAAATAATACTGTATAAATTTCTGTTAAATCTTTGATTAAATTTTTGAGACTTATAAATATTAACCAATAAGCCCCGTATAAATCTCTGATAAATCTTTGATTAAATTTTATAAAGCTAATGATTAAATTTAACCTAAAAATCCATGATTAAATTCCTGTGTCCTAAAACCGTACTTTTCTCCCTCTCTCGAGTGGTTCTGATCTCCTTCGCCTTTTGGCTTTGACTCATTTTCGTTGACGTTAGTAGAAAGCTAGCGCTGCTGTTTCACTATATAGTGTTCCCGTGATGCTTTTATCCTCACGTCCTCCCCTTTCCCCATCTCCTTTCTTTGTGTTTCTTTTGATCTTCACCGGCTTTACTTGTGCTGTCTTCCTTCTCTATAAGCCATGGACGGCGGAGCGTATTTTAAAGAGGGAGGGGGGGGGGGGTGGAGGGGCTTAAAAACGAGCGCTGAAGGCGCGAGTTTCTAAGGTGGGGGGGTCTGGGGGCATCCTCCCGCAAAGAAATTTTGTAATCTAGAAGCTAGGAAATGGTATTTTCAACATTCTCCATGAGATTTTTTTTCTTTAAAAAAAAAAAGACAACTTGCATAAGTGTAAAATGACAAAAGATCTCATTGTCCGCCGTCCCTGTAAGCTCCTCGATTAATTGATCGTTCTCGCTCAATTCATCCGGTGAAATTCCACTGGCAGCTTCTTCCCGAAGTTTGGATTTGAACTTTTTTCGGAGTAATACCCAGCGGTCTCTTTTAACCCTCTTGTCCTCTAAATTGAAGATGGTAATCACTAATTTCATTCATCTTTTCGGTGATTTCTCTCCATCTTTCTCCCCTTTGTAGACTAGAAAACAGGTCTATGAAGCAAGGTGTCGTGAATCTGTGTCCATTCCATAGTTCTAAAAGGCAATATATTCTCAAACTTTCGTCTTTGAATGGAAGGAAATTCATTCAAAATTCTGCAAGATCAATTTTGAAATCAATATGGCCCACTTACTTTGATTTTTAATCTCCTGTCGCCATCTTGATGATTTTGAAACTCTTGAATATCACGTACGTTTTCAATTCCTAGGAAAAAATCCACAAGAAAATTATTAAAACTAGACGCTCTCGGGAGCGTTCACTCGGGCTACAACTGTATACTATATGGCTGGTTCCACGACCGCAAAAAACCCACCAGACTGTATATCGCACCGCAATTCTTGTCGACGTCGTGCTTAAGCTGAGCGATTTTATCAGAAAGTTTTCTAAGGTTTTACAGAAATTTCAGTGATAATTGGGTTTGTTTACTAATCGAATTATTGTTGACCAGCCAGCTTTATTGGTTCCCACGGTAGAAAAAAGTTGTGAAACTTGATGCCATTCATCCGATTCCAAGTTATCGAAGGCGAAGCCAAAGCGATATGTGGCAAAAACAATATTACTCCTCGATCGGATATACTTTTCTTCCGATTTAGCCTTATTGGCCCTGTCCCCGCTAATGTCTTTCCACACGACCACGTAGAAAAAAAAACTTGAGTTTGAATAAGAAAAGATCCAGAGATGATTTTGAAGAGGCCCGAGGGAATTCGGGCTGACAAACATCAGCAAACATAGGTTGTTTACCATTTACCACAAATTCCCGGAAATTTCGGTTTGGAATTTTCGATCGGAAAGAACGGTACGTGTCGTTTACCATTTGCCCCTAAATTTCCGGATTGTCGCGCCGCGCTAGACTGGATTCATATTTGTTGTTGTTGTTGAAGCGATTGCGCTCGGAGAGGCCTGAAACTAGTACGAAACTCGAGGAACTTGTAAATGGTAAACGAATTTCCATTCGGAACTCCTCTGGCGTCCCAACCGGGAAAACGGGACTACCTTTTCAGAATTTCCGTTTGTCCCGGGAATTTTCCAGTGGGACGAACCGAAAAAACGTTTACCATTTAGATCCCACTCGGAATTTCCGGGAATTTGTGGTAAATGGTAAACAACCATAGTCACCGAGTTAATAGCTTTGTTAGCCGTTTTGCGGTCACAATTACCAAGAACTTAATTATAAACAAACAACAAGTTCAATAGATTTTAGAAACAGTCTCTAACAATCCTTTGTAACGTCAACCGTTTCACCTGCAAGCGCAATCAGACTTTGAGCGTTATCACGCTTTTGTTGTCAAGTCTTCTTGCAACTACTTTCTACGCGACCACGCATGAGACAGACCGTGATTAAGAAAACTTCATCCAAAAATGCCACCAAAATTTAAAATAGATGAAAAAATCCTTATAACCTCCTTTATTCGCGTATTGTTGTCTTGCACAAATTGTTGACTAGAGGCATCCAACGACGCGTGTCTTGTTACTGTACAAAATTCGTGTATTAACTTCAGCTTATGGATCCCAATGACAACAGTAGCTGACAATACAAGAGTCAGTAGTATTCATGTGCATAACAGTGGCTTTCAAAGATAGTTCAGAGTACACATCTTTCGCATCCAACATCGATGGTGAAATAACTTGATGAAGCCTCGTTTTCACAATAGCAATACCCAAGGGCCTCTGCGGGTAGTCCGATTTGCGACGTTGTCGATAGACTGATAGACTGATAGACTGATAGACCGAAAAGGTAAACCTAGACTCGGGCTACCTGTGGTAGTAGCCCGAGTAATAACGTCCCACTGAAGTCAAAATTGCTAAAGAAACCAAAAAAAAAATAAATAAATATATAAAAAGGGGAAAATATACCCACGTCTTCGCGGCAACGGCAAAATGGTGCTTCTACGTGGGCGCGAACTCACGACGGCACTCACGCAGGTATGCAGGACTTCTACCGGAAATACTTTAAACTTCCGGCTGCCGTTCTCAAAACGCCTCATACTTAAGTTCCCTAATCTTGGGTTAGGGGAGGGGTAGGTGCACAGTTGCCCAGATACTTACATCGATGCCATTTCTGGCCATAAGTGAAAAGTACGGAGTCTGATTACTGAATATGATGGGAATAAATCAACCCCCAATTGGTCTGTTGCAGGATATTTGCAAGGACATAAACGTTTCATTGAAGCCTCCAGAGTCTTAGAGGAATATGCCAAGGTAATGAATAGGGGGCAGACAACTAAAAAAAGCTTTTTTGAGGGCTGTATTATTAGTAGAAAATCTTAGAATATTCTCCATCCTAACAACGAAATCATTTGAGAATTTGTTCGTGTATCGTAAATATAGCTTTTTTTTTTCTCGTTTCCTTTCGATGTTGTTGCTTTTACACCTCATCATTGTTGGTCAGGTTTTATGTCTTACCACTGCGACCGTTTTAATGAACCTTGCCCCTTTTTGTACAGCACTCTGAAGAGGCCATTGCAGTTGTAATAGAAGGAATGCAGTGGGAAGAAGCCCTGCGATTGGTGAGTCTCTGTATCCAATCTTTAGATCTCAGAACATGTCATTCAACTGTTGTCACAAGTTATCTGGAGACAAACTTGCGTACGGTTTTTTATTTATTATTATTTTTTACGTATTTATTTTTTAGATGCACAAGCATGATCGAACAGATATAGTTGAGACACATCTGAAGGGAGCATTGCTAGAAGGTTTGTTTATTACACAATTCGTTTCTCAGTGGCTTCACAAGTGAGCATGCGCGCGGATGCCTGTCTTTTTGTTGAGGTTCAAGGCGTGGCAAGACATCTGACGCGCTTTTCTTTGAAGACATGCTCCAAATTGGAACAATTCCCACTTCTTTGCTTATTGCTTGGCCGGTAGGGACATAGAGATTACTTCATGGTTAGTGAGCGCGGACGATTTTTCTTCACGAGTTGTGAAAAATCGAAAACGAACGAGTGAGCGCAGCGAACGAGTGAGTTTACTTTTCTTCACAACGAGTGAAGAAAAATGGTATGGGCGAACTAACCATGAAGTAATTTGTTTATTTTTTAGGTACTGAGATTTATTCCTTACAAAATACTACTAACTGATCATGAATCACGCTGAGCTAGAAAAATCAAGATACCACAACTAGGTGCAAAACGCACTTAGCAGGCTTTATTTTGGAGTATACCGAATCAACATCACAGTCGAGTTAAAAATACGTTCAAAATTTACTTCTCTAAAATGATACAAACATTGCACGAACTGGAAAATTCTACTTTGTTAAACCCTGCTGAAAATGTCGCTAGAAGTATAAGAACCAAAGACAGTTAAAAACGTTTTCAGTAAAACGACTCGTGAATGACTCAGGAATGTCTTGTGTACGGCAAATACAATGTAAAATTACCTTTTTGTTTTGATTTTAATGCGGCTCTTGCTTTTTCAAACGCGACGTCTTTCATGATGCTGTATCCGTAGTTTTTCTTTCTTAAATAACCGTTCAAAACTTGCAAAGAGAGGACGCAGCGAACTTGGCTCATAATCTTTGTTTTCTTTCTTTCTCACTGACAAATTCACTGATGAATGAATTGAACTCGTTTGAAGGAATTTCGTCTACGGACCTTGATTCGCCTTTCAACGTCGAAAATTCTCAATCAAGCGAAGTGCTGTTCGGGTTTCTCTTTCTTATTTTTCTTTTCTTGATCTTGTATGAAGTCCTCGACTGAAGCTGTATCTACAAACCTAGAATTGCTCAGAAGAAGAAGCTGAGGGAGAAGCCGTTATTGCTCACTTTTTAGGGAGTTTAAGATCTACGACGGCGACGGTCGACGAAAACGTCAACTCGAAATATAACTTTGCTTTATCATACGTCTTTCGCGATTATTCAGTTTCATTCACGTCCTACAATATGGGCGAAATATCCTAAAAATAAATTGATACGAGCGGTTTCAGAGTTAAAATAGAGAATGAAAGATTCTCTGTTCCATGCTTACGTTGTCCTCAAAACCTCGAATTTGATAATTTCACGTTATCGTTTTGCGGAGTAAGCGCAAGAATCCGTGCTGCACGTGCAGCACGATTATTTATGATCTTTTAACCAATGATATCATTGCTTTGCGGCGATGTTGTTGGCGTCGCCGTCGTAAAATCCTAAGCTCCCTATTGCCGAGTTGACGGCGCCAAAATTGATTCCCACTTCTATAACCAGTGAAAAAAATCGTCTCCGGCCTGTGATTGGTCGGACCATGTCTTTTCACTGGTGAAGAAAATGGTCCGACCAATCAAATTGCTTCTAGTTTTTCACAGACTATTTTTCTCTCACAGATTTGTAAGGAGTAAATCTCAGTACCTATGGAATAAGAAGAGTTTCTTTGGATTTTCCATAAACTGGTCAATGATTTGCACCAAAAAGTGGGAATTGTAATGGAAAGTCTGTCTCATGTTAACGTACCATCTGTTTCCAACGCGAAATTACCTCAAAGATGGTAATATCTTTGGGGAGATTAAAATGGGTTCTTGCTTAATTGGAGCGAATTCGAGCACCCTTCACTAGCTGCTTCCACTTTTCTCGGTCGTGCATGATCGTTATTTGGTATCACTTCTTTTTTCGATGAGCGTTTACGTGTTTAAACTCGAGTGGTTAATTTACCTTTTTAGGGTGCAACCACCAAATGAGTGCAGTAGAAGAGCAAAGCGAATTGTTTGATAAATACGTCACTCGACTCCAGGTTGTACGAGAAATCAAGCAACGTCAAAGTGTAGAATTCCACGGTAAGTTCATCTGTGCGCTCCAATCGACCTCACTGTTTCTGTTTTGTACTTCTCTTTGGTTTCTTACCAAAAGCAGGAGCTCATTAAGCGGAGTGATCAACTGTACAACATCTGTGTGAGCATTTTCAGAGACTTCATTATTTTAGGGGCCTTTCTTTTGGTTTTATCCGGATCTGGATTTGTGATCCGAGATCACTCAGATCTTATTGCGTCAAAGGCACCAATGAATCCTTGTCCAGAGTGGATTATTGTTTTTGTTTTTGTTGTTGTTGTTGGTTTTCCTTTCTTTTTGCACGGCCAGTACCTGTCAGTAGTAGAATAAAATACCAAACAAAAGCGAACTTTTAGTCCATATTTTCTTTAGACAGTGGTATGACACGTGACAACACTGATTCAGACCTCTTCTCGGACACGAGCAGCGTGGGAGACAATTCGGAGTTTGGAGCTAGTACTAGTTCACGAGGATCCCGTTCAACCGGGTAAGCACTGGTAATGAGAAGTCTCAAACCTTCCACAAGGTATATATATTTATAATATAACTCAGATGCTATGCGCGCGCTGATTGATCGAAAACCAGTGGGTTATTGTGCCGGTAAACCCATAGAAAAGAAAAACATTTTCTGTTTTTATTTAAAGTTAGTTTACAAAAGCAATAAACTGCATGCGGCTCATGATTTACAAGCTCTTCTCGTGTTCTCCCAACATCCCGTGTCGTTTCTTACGCCGGTAAACCCATAGAAACTGTGGTTCATTGCTTAAATATATATGTTTATTATATGGTTAATAGTGTTTCCATATTTTTACTCGGTGAAGGTATGAAAAAGTTATGTCCCAAATGTCCCGGATGTACGCGCGCGTCCTAACAAAATTGTCCCGCTAGTTTCTTGTCCATATAATAAAAAGAACATTACACGGTGGCTCGAAGGTATGAATTTTATTTTCTCGTGTTAAAAACAACATTGTTTTCACCACTCGAAAATAAAATTCATATCTTTGCGCCACCGTGTAATACCCTCCCTCTCTATATCTGTATACAGTGGATGATATGAACCCTTGATACTCTGTAGTTGTTTTTCGTCCGGGTTAACGAAGATCTGAAAAGAATTGTTGCTGACGTTGACTGACGTTTCCACAACTTTTACCTCGAATTCTTTTGGAGAGAAAAGGTTTTTTATTTTACTTTTTTTAGTCGCGACGTCAGCAAAAAAAATTGTTCATCATTGTTACGATTTATTCGCTGATTACTAGTTGTTGTAAAGTGTTGATCTATCTCTAGTTTTCTTTGAATGTCATAATCTTTCTCTGTGGGCCTTTCTTTGTTAGGAGGTCTTCCAAAAACCGTCGTAAAGCTGGACGGAGGGTGTTCAGCTTGAAAGAAGGAAGTCGGTTTGAAGATTACGCTCTGATGGAGGCTTTATCAGGAATTATTCAAACAGTTGATAAATCAACCGGTGCGTGGTAACGCTCTTTGCTCAGTTCTTGTCGTTAGATTCCTGCATATTTGAGTGTAGTATTTGTTTCGCTAATCACCTGACACTATAGCAGTGTGCATTGGAATCTTACTCACGCACACTGCATAAAATGTAGTCTGAATTTATTGTGTCGCTTACACGAAGTGTGTAGCCACACTATGGGACGGTCGGATTTATTTCTTCGTCCACGAGAGTCCAGCGCCTGTCACGTGGTCTAATAAGCCACACATGTACGCATTGCGGACCTATTGCTTTGCTAAAAAAAACCGTCTCTTTGACTGGGTAACTTTGTACTTTGGCGAAGAGGATCATGGTTTTGTTCAGTTCTTCAAAACAAAAAAATGTTTCCGGCGATATTTCAATACCACCTCATACTTCATTAGGTATAATGTATACGTACATCGTCTGAAGAAGACTAGCAGTAAGCAGTCGAAACGTCGCGACCACCACCCAAGTGACTCCGTCGTGAGACCATAGAACTAATTTATATTATCACGTACTATTTCGTTCTTTAAAAACAAGAAATGTTCGCAAGTGCATTACCCTGAGCTATTCAACTACAGCACGTATCAAGGTTAGATACGGAAATCTAACTGGAAGCGTTCTTTAAGATTGTCGGCAAAGGTAGTGAAGGTCGACTAACGGAAACGACTGAACCACCCTACAGCACGGTGCAGGTTCTGTTTAGTTACATTTACTGACTAACGCTCTAATTGTTTTACAGAGGATGTAGCGTCTCTGCTTAAGATGCTGGTTCTTTTTGACTACGAGGAACAAGCCGCTTGTTTACAGACCAGTTATCAGCGACTCATAACAACGATCGAAAAGTCGATAAATCTCATCTGGCCACCTGATGAAACATCGGTCAATCACCAGGCTACACAGGTTGATGAAAAGAATTTTTTTTAATACCTCAGTAATTTATAATTAGGGTGATTATTTTGGAATAATGATGGCTTACTATTTTTAGCAAATCCTTGTTGCTGTTAGTGTTAGTGTTAGTATTCGTCTTGGTATTGGTGTTGGTGTTTGTGTTGCTATTTTTATTTATATTGGTATTGGTATTAATATTAGTATTGGTATTGTATTAGCATTGGTGTTGGTATTGGTATTGGCATTGGTATTGCTATCACTATTGGTATTGGTATTAGTATAACCATTTGTATTTGTTCCTGGTATTAATATTAATATTGGTATAAGTATTGGTATTGCTATTTGTCTTGGTGATGGTTTTGGTATTTATTAGTAGTAGCATTAGTATAATAAAAACAATATTTTGATAGTAAAATTGGTTGCACATTGTAAGGATTCTTTGTGTTTGTTCTCATTCCAGGTCGCTGGTCCTGGGGCGACTGTCAACAGCATTGTTGCAGCGATGAGAGCTGAGCGTGGTCATTCCTTCACAGGTGGAGTTCAAATACTTCTGTCTGTTATAAATGCAACCATGCGTCGTCGTCAGAAGAAATCTCAGTGAACAGGGCTAGAAAATATACTCTCTTTAATAATTTAATAGCTTTTTAAAACGCGGGACTTAACTCCTACCTTGACCACCAGCTGGATTTGAGATACGGCCATTTTCCCAAGTTTCAAATCTTCGACCCATTCCTGTAAATAGCCAACTGGTTTGCTTCCCACCAGGTGGGATTTTTAACGAAGTCTATGTTCTATTTGCAATGTGTGTTTCTCTATTTACAGTCCCCCTAATTAGCAAAGCATTGCTTATTACATTGACACTCAAACAAAGTAACTTTGTGTCCTTTCTGGAAAAAAAAACATCGGCCAATTCATTGTCCATTTCAGACGATTTTTTTTGGTTGGGTCAAATCATGCAAAAATTAGCATCCGCTGGGCTAGGACTGAAAAACTCGTTTCAAAGCACGGAAGTAAAAAACAAGCTAGTCCAGTAGAAAGGAGCTAACAAAGTAGGGATCAATATCAGTTTCAAGGCAACCGTGCACCTACCCCTCTCCTAAACCAACATTAACGCTAACTTTTTAACTCATTATAACTTGTTGGATTAGGGGAGGGGTAGGTGCACAGTTGCCCAGAAACTGATATTGATCCCAAGAAACTGATATTGATCCCAAAGTAGCTAGTCCATTTAAGAAGAGAGTCAGTTTCTTTTGACGCCGTCTTGTTTTCGGTTTCCGTTTGGAGCAAACATTTCCTTGTGCATTCCAATTTTTTTTTACTCTCTTTTTTTTTCTCACAGATGAACCAGAAAAACCCAAAGCACCGATCTTAAAAATATCCACGAACTGGCAATTGGAGCAACTACAGTCATAGCAGGTTTTAGCAGTCATTGAACAAACTCACAGTTGGGTGTGTGCTGTTGTATTCACAGAATGGTGAACAGCTGGAATGTGACTTGTTTACCAGTATCACCAGTCTGTGGAAATGTCAACATCGCTGATACATTTTTTCGACAAGAGCAAAATGCACATTCGTTCGCATCAGCGGAAGAGAAAGTGCGTGACAGTTTTAAGGTCAGGATTGAACAAGTCTGGTAACCATTCTTCGAGTAAAATACCTCCTGGTATACCATCGTTCTTTTCCCTTGCGTCTTCTAACATCCGTGTAGTTCAGGAACAAAGGCGCTTATTAAAAGTTTGTCGGTAGGCTTTCCTCTCAAATAGAAATGCTGAAAGAGCAGCTTTGTCGTATAGGTGCTTCATGTTTCTACGATCTTTTCACGATCTTATAACCCGGGCCTGTTAAATGGACCAATAATAGTGAGCGTACTTATTTTGGTCTATTAAATTGACCAATCAAAGCTTGCGTTATTACTGAAAGGTGTAATAAAAATGCTGATGGGCTGGTAATGTTAGCAGTTATTATTCGTTGAATAATAATGACGAACGTATACAACTTTGATATGTTCGACTACTATATTTTCAGAAAGTTTATTTCTAAAAACTACTTATTTCTCCGCTGGATAAAAATATTCTCGAATCCAATAAATTGAGTCGTTTTCGACTCGTCGTTCTTCTTTGGTGATTGTACAACGAAACCCCAGCATCCTAGCGCCATGCCCTCAAATTAAGTCTCTTTAACCAGTTTGATTTTGGTTTGCTTGCGATTTACTGTTTTAGCACATGAGGTTCAGATCTTCCCGCAATTGCTGCCGTTTACGCTAAAATGATTTACATGAATTTTGTACAGTAAGTTCGTCTCTGGATCTCCCGGATTGTGTCGTTATAAATTTAGAAACTCTCCCATTTCTTTAACGTAGTGGTGCAAGTACTCTGTCGGTTACAGCTGGGCCATTTAGTAAGTAATGTATTTGAGACAATACAGCGAATTCCCTATTTCTAGACCGCTTTCCTGTAAGGACTCACGGATAACATTTTTTTCCATAACAGGCGTGGTTAGGATTGCGTTTTTTGTTTTTAGATCATTCATAAAGCCTGATCAATTGAGCTGCTCAGTTTCTTGAAATACTCCCCGGAGGAAATGGACTTTACTACTCCAAATTTATTCTATTACAGTAGCACGTCTTTTCTCTTCACGTAAAACGCAGAAGGGATCTGGGGCATCCTTGGCTTTTTTCAGAAGAACAACCCTTTGTGGGGGTTCTCCCTGTCGATAGCGAATCCTACGAGGCATGAATGAAATAGCCGGGCAAGGACGCTTGGACGAATTATGAAAGTCCCTGTGAACGAGAAAAGGCGGTCCAGGATCGTGCGCATGCGCTGGTGCCATAACCGCTGAAGGAAGCCGTGCAGTCATTGTAGACTCACAAAGTCCCGGTGGAGTCCCCTTTCTCCAATCAGCGTGTTGTTTGTGAGAGTTGGACGCATCTGTTAGTTGACCAAGATTTGTTTCAGCTGTGGGCAAAAAGACAAGTGGAACGGTAAGTCAAACTAGAGATAAAACAAATTAAAACTTTTAGTATACACTAAAACAGTGGATAGCGTTGAAGGTGCGCTCTGATTGGCTGGTCAAACTCCGAATGTCATTCGCTATTTACCTCCGAGCAACTGGCGAGTGTTTCGCTCCCTCGCATGAATTTCGAAAAAGATGGCGTCCCGGTTTTCATCCGTGTCAAGCGAAGAAATCATCCAAATTAACAACGAAGCAGTCTGAAAACACAAAGAAAGCGACTAAATTTGGCCTGGCCGTGTTAATATTAAAGGTAATGGTTTACGTTTTTAACCCGGAGTTTATCGATAAAAACTAACGAGAAAGGTTTTGTTTACAAATGCAAATTAATCTTGCGTAACCAAATTTGATGTCAGTTGTTCACTTGAGAACCAAAGTTGAATTATATTTTTTACAGAATGTTTTCAAATACAGAAAGAGTTTGCAACTCCATCTGTCATCTATCAGCGAGAAAACGAGACTGCAATCATTGCAACAAAAAATCCCTTACTACGATCCGAGCCGCGTTGGATTATTGAGAAGTCCTCCATTTTCCAAGCCATTCTTTCTTGTGGTGTACATTATCTCACTGTTTAAGTATACACTAAAACAGCTACTCACCTCAGTGTCGGTGGCCAGCGGTGGAGGTAAATATCCACCACTAGCCACCACTGAGGTGAATAGTGGTTGATTATTCGTGGCAATATTAATAGACTATATTAGGGGATTAATAGTTTTCAGAGACTCTTTTTTTCTTGCTGTGATAAGCAAGTCGTGTGCCCGAGGTGGGGATTGCGTGGAATTTTAACTAAGGAAACAGTAAGCTCTCGGGTTTACCTCGGTGTAAAAACCTGTGAAGTTTTTCTTTATTATTTCACTATTATTTTCCTAGTCTTTATTGTTTTGTCTCCTTTGTCTTCTTTGTTCTACGTCACTCGTGAATGTAACAGGTTTTTACACCGAGGATCTCAGTGGGGAAGTGACGCCTCCACCATCCCCCTCCCCCTCCTCCCCGCTGCTGCCCATGGACTTACATGTACTCTGGTCAAGATGACTGCTGACATCTCTGACAATCAAGGGAATTCCCATGAAATGCGGATATTTATCCTCGTCATACCAAACAAGTAGCTCTGCTCCAGCCGGTATCTTGGTAAACGCTCTGTAGTAAATTTCTTTTTTGTACTGGAAGGCAAACAGGTTCTGTTCTTTCCTGTTTCGTGCGCAGCAAATAAAACGCATCCAACTCGAAGTATTCTCGTTGCTACCGTCGATGTAGTGCAGTAGTTTTCCATTTTCATAAATCTGAGTATAAAGGATTGTAGTAGGGTAAGGATGAAGCAGCATTGAAACGATTATTGAAATCTTTAATAATAATTATAATAGTAATAGTCCAATAATAATAATAGTTTATTGATAACATCTCTACAGAGTAGCTCTACATTCACTGCTTACAGTAATATCATTATAATAAAGCAAGAGAAAATGAGGGACGGTCCCTCATTTTCTCTTGAATAAAGCAAATGATAAAATAAACAAAGTTAACAATGCTTAATACTCATGATATTACATACTCGTACATAGATACTGGGGACTAGTCATCTAAAGGCCTTAGCTTTGGTAAGTGGGGAGTACTGAACTTCCCTGATAAAAACGTTAATGCCCACAGTGTTTCTAAGGTTCCTCACCCTACGTAAGATGATACAGCTCTATTGCTTTCGAATTTTTAATAAATTGCTTGAAAGACCGGCCACTTAACTAATAGACTAATAGTTCACTTGAGCATAATAGTTCCTTATTTTCTCTATAATATTGTATGCTGAAGAAATTTTAACCGTATTTAAATAAAGTTATCTATCTATCTAATCAGCAATCCTGTTGGCCTTGCATTGTTACGCTACGTTATTCGCTGACAAAAATTTCACCAATCCGAAGAGGCCAATTTTGCCCGCAGAAGACTTAGGCAGGCTGCAAAAGAGTAATAAAATCAAATCTGATTGGCTCTCTTTAAACTATTGCGTGCTCTCTGTTGTGATTGGTTTGCTCTTACCTCCCACATGTACGACGTGTCCATCTCTGCTGTGACGTCACCAGGTTTCACTACTGTTCCCTGATACGGGCCCATCCAGGTCCCTTCCGGTATAACCTGTTTTGTACGTATCCCGTGAGTAAACCCGGGAATACTGGAGGAACACAACTGAAGCTCACTCGGGCACGTCTTCCTTGCATACGTTGTTGCTAGGCAACTTCTCTCTGCAATATTAGGGACGGACCATTAGAAAAGTGATGGGGGGGGGTGGGGTGGGGAATTTACAGCTTGCACGAATTTTTTTTCGCTCATTGCTTGTGCAGGAATTTTTTTTTCAGGTGAACCCCTCTGCACGAATTTTTTTTACGACATGTGAAAAAGTCACAATTGGACCTTCCTTCTGCATGAATTTTTTTTTTACCTTCTTCTTTGCATAAAATTTTTTTTGGTTTTCCCCCCCCCCCCCCATCACTTTTCTAATGGTCCGTCCCTTAGGAGACCATACTTGAGAATCTATGGAGTTGAGAAGACAAATGAATTTGAGTATCAACCTTTCAGATGTTCAAAGGGGAGGAACGGTTTTTGTAGCCTGCAGAGTAAGCCTTCCCTTCTCTTTCCTTCAATCTCATGCCCCCCACCCTCATCCCCCACCCTCATCCCCCACCCTCACGCCCCCCACCCTCATCCCTCACCCTCACGCCCCCCACCCTCATCCCCCACCCTCATGCACCCCGCCCTCACCCCTCACCCTCACCCCTACCCTCATGCCCCCACCCTCATCCCCCACCCTCATGCACCCCGCCCTCATCCCCCACCCTCATACACCCCGCCCTCATGCCTCCCACCCTCACTCCCCACCCTCACCCCCACCCTCATGCTCCCCACCCTAATCCCTCACCCTCATCCCCCACCCTCATACACCCCGCCCTCATGCCTCCCACCCTCACTCCCCACCCTCACCCCCACCCTCATGCTCCCCACCCTCATCCCTCACCCTCATGCACCCCGCCCTCACCCCTCACCCTCATGCCCCCACCCTCACTCCCCACCCTCACCCCACCCTCATGCTCCCCACCCTCACCCCCCACCCTCACCCCCACCCTCATGCACCCCCCACCCCTGCCCTCGCACTTCCCGCTCGAACTATTTGCACCTAAACCCCCTTCTCCCTTGTTTCGTTTGAACGCTGGCTACGCAGACTACGGGTGTTGCCGCTTTTGTAGAATTCTAATATTTTTCAAACAAAAATACAAGGCATCTAAACAAATCAATCTTGGTTAAAGATCCATTGGTTGATTCATCGATTGATTTATTGGTTGGTTTGTTGAAGCCAAACGGTGGCATGGAGTCAAATTGATGCCGTTCAAGTGATCGAGTACTATCAGCGGTCCTATGTTTTCAGATTTTCGACCCTGTCTATCTTAGAAGTTTCATCTTATGCATCTTTTCTATTCAACGCACTGAAGCCGCTGTTACTCTATGCAATTTTTTGTGCAACTTGCAAGTTGCAAGCAGGTGTATCACACACTATGCAAAGTTTGTTAAGAATTCGTTGCAGAAATTCTGCAACGGTTTCTGTAACATGTTTCTCAAATTTTTTTTTGCCGTTACAAGGTATGATAACCTCTGCAACGTTGCGAGAGAAGTTGCACGAAAGATTGCACAGCCAAACAGCGCCAAGAACAGAAGAACAGAAGACAAAAGATTTTGAGGTTTTTTTAAGAAATATTTAAAAAAGAATAACTCAAATACTACGCGCGCGCTGATTGGTCGAAAGCGTATGAGTTATTGTGCCTGTAAACCCATAGAAAAGAGAAACATTTTCTGTTTTTATTTAAAGTTTACAAATGCAATAAACCGCAGTTTCTATGGGTTTACCGGTTGCGGCTCGTGATTTACAAGCTCTTCTCACGTTCTCCCAAAATCCCGCGTGGTGTATTACGCCGATAAAGCCATAGAAAATGCGGTTTATTGCTTAAAAATACGTTAAAGAGTCTCGATTTAGTTCTCTGGTATCTGAGATCTATTCCAGACCCTTTCTGAGTAGTCTCTAACATTGCCTCTATTATTTTGTATTCGAATATGGATTCGATTTTTACTCACTCTTGTGTCCATTGCTGTCATCAGTCAAATTGGCTTGTACATCGGCCGCCTCCGTTTTTCCTCGTTGGTACAAACATTTGTGTAAATCATCATAAGTAAAGTAATATGGAGCTGATCTCTGGGTGCCACGTGGACCTCGTGACCAAGCCCCTGACTTGGAGGGGAAATTTGCGCCGTAAAAGTTGTGTTCCATCATACGTTTCTCCGATCTGGTTTTCGGAAGGCGATCAATCTGTTAACAACACAAGAACACACTTAGAAACGACAAGCAAGCTTGGCATAAAGAAGGTAAGAGAGATTTCCAAATAGATAACCGGTCAGCTCTGTCTGTTACAACTGAGACGGCATACGTGCTATTGCTAAATGAGAGGTCAACATGGCTAGAAATTGAAGGAATTTAAACGGTGGTTGTTTTCTTGCCCCTGTTCAGCATTTCGACCACAAGAAAATAATCAAAAACCCAAGCAGCCGTTCTGTTGAACCAAAATATCCTTTAGTACAGTATGTCGGTGAGACAACGTGAGAGAAACAATTAATTTAGTCCAAACAGAGGAAACTGTGATCACATTGACCTCTTGGTTAGCGCGTATCAGATAATGAACCTACCTTTGTATAAATCATTACAATGACGGCCGTATGCTAAAGAATAAAACATCAACGAGTGCTTGACGCCAAGCATTAACGTCACAACACAGACACGGTGTTGATATTTAGGTGTATATCAAAGGACCAGAGCGATGCTGTGCCCCGTAAGTTGCGTGGCATGTGGACCACCGGAGCGTTCGTGACAAACACGTGAAATTGGGCTATGGCAGAACATATGATTTTCAGATGCAGGCGTCAATTCCAGAAAGTTTTACAAGTATGTTTTACAATTGTAGCTATTGTTTCCCAACAACAAAACAATCGTTACACTTGTAAATTACACTTGTTAAAGTTTTATTACTTTGATCCAAGGGAACTTCATATTTTGAAAACATCGTACGATTCACCGCTCAGAGTGTCTGTATCAGTTTTAATGAATTGTTGAAACGGAGGTTTACAGCCACTTAAAAACCATGTGTTGTTTAGTCTTCACGTAATAAATTTGCTAAAATAATTTTATGGAACGGGGCTTTCTTTTTCTTTCTTTTTTTTTTCTACACCATGACTCCTAGCCCATCACGCGAGAATAAATAATAAAGAAAATAACTCTCATAGCAAGCGTTTCTTTAGATCCAGATTCCAGTGTTAAGAAAGTTTTTCAATATTGAACAGTGGTCGAAAGCTAGTAAGTACGCGATTCTTTTAGCTTTGCATTGCTACGATATCTGATTGGCTCAAGTATAATTTCCATTTTCTCAACCAATCAGAAGCTAGACCCAACCAATCGTGAACAGCTCGCTCGTGTTTTCCCGCACTTAATTACGCTAGCGACAAGCATTTGATTTGGGCGTTGATTGGTTTAGTGGGACTACCCCGTATGCATCTGTTGTGAGAGACTAGAGTCACCTTGGTCGTAATTTTAGAACAGTCATTTGAAGACTGTAACAAGTTATCATCGGGGGTAGTAAAACATGCTGCCTGTTTTCGTTCACGATTAAATTAGATTTCAATAAGTTACTCGCTAACGTATTTAGAACTATTTACGCGGGAAGCCGAAGGCGAGTGCGTTGAGATTTCGGGAGAGTTCTTTTTCCTTTTTTTTTTTCATCATAGTCACAAATTGGCAGGTTTTTTTCTTGGTATGGTTGCTATGTGAAATTTCATTGGATTCAGTCACGTTGGAATCACGTGCAAGATCAGAGGTCGATCCGTGTGAATAAGCACTTAGGAGACACCTCAAGACACCGCAGTCCCTCAGTCAGTTCATATCATTACGGCGGGTGCCGAATGCGAGCGCGTCAAAAATTCGGTAGAGTTCCTTTCTTGGATTTATTATCCCAGTTTTTTGGTTGTGTTCAATTCACATATCCTCACACGTATCCCTTTTGAGGGCATACTCAGTTCCTCAATTAACGGTATTTCATGTAAGAAAATTCCTTTGGGGAAAATCATTTTGTACCTTTTTCTACAACGACTCAACCTGCGTAAACCCCTCCAGGCGTCTTGTTTCATTCTCTTAGTCTCGTGGGGGGGGGGGGGGGGGAGGGGGGGGTGTAAGGAGGAAAAATAGAATAACGGAAATGTTTTTTCTTGGAATAATGGAGTAACGCCTTTTTGTGGGCCTGCGGCATACCAAGGTGAAAATTCGGTCGAGTTTCTTATCTTTTTCATCGTGGTCACAAATCTAGACGTCTTTTCAAAAATTATCGCATCGCGCGAGACTTATTTGTGTATTTACAACAATACATCGTGTTCCCGGCCGAGGTTTGAACTCGAGCGCTCGCGAAGCATCAGATTGAAGGGCAAGCGCGATACCACTGCGCCACCAAGGAATCTAGAATTTACGGGTGGCAAATTACGTTTTTAACCTTTTGCGCGATCTCCAAGCTGTCTCCCACCTTTTCAGAGTTCGGGCTTGACACCAAGCAAAACGCAAGCTTGTTAAAACTGTAAATCAAAGGAACGAGTTCTAAGGAATACTTGGTAGCCTAAAAGCTTTAAGGTGGAAATCAGTGAAGTTATAACGAAACCCGCCGCGAGGACGGATTGTGGTTGTCAGAGCGAAGAGGCTAGGAGACGCATGCGATCCCAGATTTCAAAAAATAGGTCCGCAATACGTACATGTGTGGCTTACTAGACTACGTGACAGGCACTTGACTCTCGTGGACCGAAATAGATAAATAGATAAATAAATAAATAAATAAATAAATAAGATGCCTAGGGCCGTTTCCGTGGGATGTACTGGCCTATTAGGCATGGTTATCTATGGTCACAATGAGTTGACAAAAATTGACCACTTACAGTAACCTGCCATGGTTAGTCAATACGACCAGCAGACGAAATCATGGGTGAAATAAGGGAAGTGGCGAAAGTTACCAGACAGATGAGCGTTTGGAATACTCAATTGATTTCGGTCTGAAACCTATGTAAGAAAATTAGTCCGCAATGCGTACATGTGAGGCTTAGAAGGCCAGGTGACAGGCGCTCGACTCTCGTGGACAATTAAATAAACAAATAAATAAATCCGATGGCGCCATAATGTCTGAAATAATTTACAAGCCAGGCTTTTCTTACTGAGTACAGACTCCACCCCAAGAAGCAAAACTCAAGCTTATTTTAGAAGTTTTAGGAAGTTGGGAAAAAGATCCTGTAGAGGCAATCAAGAACGCACCAGAGCCACAGAATGTTACACTGTTGCGTGCTTTCCTGTGTATGCTCAACTACTATCACCGATTCTTACCTCATGTGACAACAGTCCTTGAACCCCTGCATTAGCTTCTAAGGAAAGGCGCCAAGTGGAAGTGGCTGCACAAACAGCAGACAGCTTTTGACAAGGCCAAGGAACTACTACAGTCAGCAGACCTTCTCATACACTTTGACCCAGAGAAAAAGCTGGTCCTCGCGACGGATGCCTCTGACTTTGGAGTGGGTGCGGTTCTGTCGCACCGAATGAAGAATGGAACGGAGCGGCCCATGGGTTATGTATCCTGATCAATACAGAAAGCCGAAAAAAAGTATTCCATCTTAGAAAAGGAGGCCCTGACCATCATCTTTGATGTAAAAAAGTTCCACCAGTTTCCTTATGGCCACAGTTTCACCATCAAAAAACTCATCACAAACCCTTGGAAGGTTTGTTAAGTGAGAAGAAGGGTGTTCCACACCAGGCACCTCCATGTATTCAGCGATGGGCAATTACCTTGTCAGCCTACGAATATAAGAAATCCTACAAGGTTGCCAGACCAGTGGTAACGCTGACGGTCTAAGTCGACTACCGTTACCGATGATGCCTGACACGATACCACAAACTGACGAAACAGTGCTCTTAATGGAACACTTGGAGGGCACTCCCGTACACAGCGGACACTCTAAGGATTGGACCAGAAAGGATCCAGTTCTGTCACAAGTTCTCCGCTACACCTTGGAAGGATGGCCCAAGTCAGGAAACTCTGACGGGTTAGCAGCATACTAAAGTAAACGGAGTGAGTTGAGTCTTGAAGATGGCTGTGTCCTCTGGGGAAGTAGAGTTATTGTATCCCCTCAATGTAGATCCAAGGTTGTCACCGCGTTGCATGAAGCCCATCCCGGCGAATCTCGTATGAAAGCACACGCCCGAAGCTATGTTTGGTGGCCGGGATTAGAAAAAGACATTGTGCAAAAAGTGAAAGGTTGCGACAAATGCCAAGCAAACCAATGTGTCCCTGGTGAAGCCCCCTTACACCCCTGAAAGTGCCCAGGACTTCCCTGGTCAAAAATTCATGTTGATTATGCTGGTCCTTACAAAGGAGAGATGTTCCTTGTAACTATTGATGCTTATTCCAAATGGTTGAAAGTGCATTGCATGAAGTCAACAACCTCAAGTGCTGCAATTGAGAAGCTGGGAGAACAATTTGCCACACATGGCCTTCCAGCTATTCTCGTCAGCGCAAACGGCCGTAACTTCGCCAATTCCGAGTTTGAACAGTTCCTGTAAAGGAATGGCATCAAGCACATTAAGGTGGCACCATACCACCCAGCCTCAAGTGGGCTAGCAGAGCGGCCGGTTCGATTGTTTAAAGAAGGCTTGGAGAAGATGGAGGACGGCAGTGTGCAAACCAAGCTCTCTCGTTTCCTCCTGAAATACCGTACAACTCCGTACAGTACCACAGGCGTTCCTCCAGCAGACCTGCTAATGAAGAGAAGCACTGAACACTCAGCTTGATTGGATTTTCTTTGGTGTGGCAGATCGTATCCGGAACAAACACTCTAAGCAGAAGGCAGCACGTGACTATCATGCCAAGGAAAGGACTGTGAAAGAAAGTCAACCTGTTCACGATAAGGATTTCCGTTACAAGAAAACCTGGATGCCTGGCACCGTTGTAGAAAAGACTGGTCCAGTACAGCTCGAATTCAGTTGAACAATGGGACAGTCATCCGACGACATCAAGACCATGTTCGAGTGCGCTCAAATGAGGTGGCCACCGAGGTTGGTGTCAAGTGGGGTACCTGAAATAGTACCAGTTGCCGCTTCTGAACCAGTAACTGCGTCACCGACTTCTGGAGGTCAGGACAAAACGCCAGCCCCTATATAGCTGCCAGCAGCGACAACCAAAGTGACGTTTGCCTTTCCTTCGATTTCACGGACACTACTGAGGCCCTGTTAGGGCCGGGTGTTAGAGATAAGGGTCGATAAGGGATAACTGGCAAAATAATTTTCGGGATAAGGGATAATTGACTAAATAATTATAGGGGACGTAGTTCCCGGTGTAGGGGACGTAGTTCCCGGTGTAGGGGACGTAGTTCCTGGTGTTGTGGTATGGCCTTTGTGAATGTAATTTCACACACGTACGTATTATGAACGAGCTTATATAGCTCCTAGGCGTTACGTGTATAAATAAAGTATTGATTGATATAAGTATTGATTGATTGGATAAGGGATAACTGAGATAGTTTTATGGATAACAAAATATAGCTTTGATTTCTAACTTGTCACTCGTTTGGTAACCGGCGACCGGTAGCGAACAGTAACGGGTCGCTTTACACGCGGATTCCAAAGATAAGTAATTTTGGGGATAACAGCCTCGGTAATTTTAGGGACAAAGGATAACTGTCCCCGGAATATTAGGGATAAGGAATACCCCCCTCCCCTCCCCCTAACAGAGCCTCACTACCAACCGAACCTCAAACGGACTTTTACTTGTGAATATAAGACCAGGGTAATCGCTAAAGCACAGTAAATGTTGTTTGCAAATGTTTATTTGTCTTTTGCCAACAGTTTAGGTAATCATTAAAACCGGTGAATTCTGTAATTTTCATCGCAATTTACTGCGGACTGAGTGCTCGCTTTGAACACACAATGAATGTACGCAAGCAGCAAAATAGAAAGGTTTATGCCTCTAAAAGCAAACGTGTTGTTTTGTTTCTGTAAAGGTTTTGGCTGGAAAAGTTTTGTGTTGATTTCTCTGGCCTTTTTTAATTCATAGTTCAGTTTCAAGTCTAGAACACAGGGTATTCTTATGCGGTCAACCATCCAATTTCTACCCCCGCCCGACAGGGCTTGACTTAGGTGATCGGCGGAGCACCGGTGTTTTCTCTGTGGTATGGTATTCATAGAATGCGATTGTCTTTTACACATAGGTTTCACACCGAAATCCATTGAGTATTCTAAAGGCTCATCTGTCTGGTAACTTTCGCCACTTCCCTTATTTCACCCATGATTTCTTCTCCTGGCAGTAACCTGCCATAGTTAGTCGGACAAACTATGGCAGGTTACTGTAACTGGTCAGTTTTGGTAAACTGATTGTGACAATGGGAAACCATTCATAGACCAGTGCATCCGACGGAAACACCCCAAGGCATCTTTTATAAGTTACAAGTTTACGACACTCGAGTTTCAGGGTACGAAGCCTGCATCTGAAGCACGGGTTCATCGAGGCGGGTATTGTGATAGACCATCAGTCCATAAAACGAGAATGAGCAGTGTTATCATGAACAAACGATAGATCGTTTTCACTCACGTGACCAAATTCCTAGCAACCGTCGCTACGCCGCCATATTAGTGGGTCAAAAGTGTAAACAAACTGCATTGCATGATCAGTGTGAAGATGGTATTTTGCTTGATAGTTGGTTGTGGAAAAAAAGAGCAGTCGAGAGAAAGGTCTTAGATTTTCTTGAGTACCATCAATAATTATAACCCAGGGAGAAGAAGCGGAGAAATTATCAAGAAAAAGGCGATCGCAGTGGATTTCGGCTATTAGCCGAGATGATTTAACAGACCAGATTCTTGAGAACGATCGAGTATGCGGTCGACATTTTGTCTCAGGAATCGCAGCGAAAAGTTGGGACAGATACAATGTTGACTGGGTGCCAACACTAAATCTGGGCCATACAAAGAAGGTTAAGAGGAAAAATCTCGAACAAGCGAAAAAGAGAGGGCAAAGAACTAACGCGAAAGAAAGGAAACGTAAAGACTGCAACTAGAGAGAGAGTGCGCGCTCAAGGAAGAAGTTGGAGCCAAAAAACTCAAGTTACAACACACGGGTGAGCAAGTTTCTGAAATTTGCTTTGCCGAAGAAGTTGGTAGATGCAAGTACACAGACAGAGAAATTCGACTACCTAGTAAATGCGGTACCAGCGCAGCGACCATTTGGCGAAGAAGAATTTCGCAGTGACGACCAAAAGGAACATTTTTACACTGGATTACCTTCATTTGACATCTTGAACACCGTTTTTACTCAAGTTGTTCCCTTTGTAACTCGGAAATCACAGTTGTTGACTCCTTTTCAAGAATTTACAAAGCTATCTGCATAAGGGGTGACTAAACTCAGGGCTATGGGCTTGAATTTACACGAGCTTAAATCGGCAAAGAAAGAGTCCATTTCCTCTTTTGTTGGGACTGGGATCCTCTTCAGCTCACGTTTGGGCTCTTCGGCCAAGTGTCCGACTTCTGATACATCAGAAAGTCCATCAATAGACGCATCCAAGTCGGATTTCATCTTCTTTGCCGAGGTAAAGTTGATGTCACGAACCCTGGAGTAATCTACTTCCGGTACATACAAAGGAAGAATCCACGAACATTTCACTTGAGTACAAGATAACTTCCATTAATTTAAGTCCATGCTTCAAAGTAAAATAAAACACAAGCAACGTGGGAGCAGGACTCTCCAAGACTAGCTTTACAGCCACAACAATGAGCGGAAATGATCGTTCCGTGCTTTTCGGTAATGATCCATACTGGAATTAACGCGTCGTTCATTCTTTGTGAACGCCGTACCTTCGCCGAAACAGCAAATTTATTCTTGATAATATGGCCCTGCACACTTGATATAAAACAAGACACCATCTGATTGTATGCTTGCAGGCTACGAAAAGCTTTAAATTGCTGTTTCGTGTAAAAAATCGTCTCCAAAACAAGGTAAAATAATAGATCAGTCGAGAGTCAGATCAGATCAGTCACGGGAGGTAAACAATCAGATTCGAAATACTTGCCTCCGATTAACACAGGATCGATTTCAATTGCTGCTATTTTTTCAATATAACGCTTCCTAACGAGCTCCTCCAACTTATCTGCATAATCGGAAAGGGGCATGGAAAGCTTTGTTTCAATATTTTCGCTTGACTTCACTTCACTCTCTTTAGAACTTGTTGCCATTTTGTAATTTCGCGGGAAAAATCTGTCATCCAATATGGCGACCGGAAATTTGGTGACGTCACGTGAACCTACGACTAAACTTGTAAAAGAAGAGACACGTGAAATGAAATATCTCCATAAACTACAATAACTACGGGTATTCATGTTGGAAAATTACGCTTTACCAACGACAATATCGTCCCCAAACATAATAGAATCAATTTTTGAGTTGCCTTTTGAACAGTCTTCTGGTGATTTACATCACTAGAGAGGGAGAAAACTACGGGGCTAGGACAGCAAAAATTCGTGAAAAATTCGTGAAAAATTCGTGAAAAATTCGTGAAAAATTCGTGAAAAAAATTTGAATTTTTAATTGTGGTTTAAAGACAAAATTATAATTATTTTAAATAATGGAAAACGTGAAAATTGACAAATTAAAAGACGCTGAGTTGAGAGAAATTGTAAAAAATAAATATAATTGCGTTCATGGAAAGTATAAATATAGATGTAAAGAGTGTAAAGGATCACAAATATGCATTCATGAAAGATATAAATATCGATGTAAAGAGTGTGAGGGAGCTCAAATATGTAAACATGGAAAGGTTAAATATCAGTGTAAAGAATGTGGGGGTTCGCAAATATGTGAGCATGGTAAACAAAAAGCTTCTTGTAAGGAATGTAGAATAAAATTAAAAAATGAATTATGATTTAAAGATAAAAATAAAATATAAAAATAATGAATAAAGAAGGCCAACAATATAAAATTATTAAAATTAGTACAAAGGATTTAATAGATTATTTAAAAAAAATGGGGATAAAAGATATTAATTATAATGTTGTTAATAAAGTATTAAATAAATTGAATAAAAAATATGGAGAAGATAAAGTAACTACATTAGAAGAACTTAAAGAAGATATGAAAAAACAAAGGGATAAAGCAACTAAGGCATATGGAATAGAAAATGATATTAATATAAGTGATGAAGAAATGTTGAAAAAATTAAGGTCAAGAATGAATAAAAATAAATAATTATGTTATATAACCTAAATAATGGTTACATAACAAAAAATTTATATAAATCTTAAGCTAAAAGTTATGGGAGAACCCTTGAGATCAAGTTTTTTCCATTCATTATCTAATATGGATAAATCAAAGTGGTTTATAACGCTATCATATTTTCGAATTGGAATTGTTGGATAATCTTTTGAGGGTATGTTTGCAAGTAGTGTTGATGGTGAGAGTTTCACAAGTTCTCCATATTTTGTTTTATTCATATATGAAGACTTATTATCAACTATACTACACATAAGCCTCACCGGTTCCTTAATTTGTATATTTATTGGGTATTTTTTACCAGGGGTTATAATTTCAGGAACCCCTAAAACAATCGACAACGCTCTAGTAAGTTTAACGTTAAAGTTCTTATTTGAATATAGATAGTCAACAGTATCAGTTTCAATTATTGTTATCTTTTCCCTAGACGGATCATTAAAAAAGATAGAGTTAATATTACGAAGAGAATATGTGCCAGGTTCAATTATTATGAACCCCAGATTCCTTTCATTTAATATTATCTGCCGATCCTTGAAATTAATCAATCTTTTAGTTTTAATATTACAATCCAGGAGCTGTATCTCCTGAAGATTTTTTAGTGGGGGTTCTAAATAAATCCTTGTTTCAGGCTCATACATGGTAATACTCAACATTTTGTTTTGGTTACTTCATATTCACCTTTAAATTTACATTGACGTAATCACATTCCTGAGCGACGTTAGAAACCGGCCTTTTAAAAGTGAACATAAAATCTACTTTTCAATTTCAAAACCGCTTTACGTTTTGCTTGTTGCTATGTCGTAAAAGTATGCAATCTATTGTTATACACGTGAACACTAATTTGAAAACAATCATAATCACGTGAAATAGTCATTAACTACCGAAATAGATACCAAGCTAAGCCACCAGCTAAAATTATAAATGCTAATATATTCTTTTCATGTTGCGTTGAGTCAATATCGGCTGAGATATTTTCCTGTTTCATCGAGTCTGTTTTTGGTTCTTGCTGTTTTTTGCTCCGCATCCCGTAGGGTCTCTTCGTTTTATTTCCAACTCCCATGAGAACATGAGGTAACTTTAACTTTGAAGATCCTAAGTTATGACTTATTCCAACTTTTTTTGTTTCTATGTTTAGGGAATTATTCACACCAAAATTCATATCATTACTCGCTTTCATAAGTTTGTTGTTAAAACCTGTCACGCTTTCAGTATTGATTATCATATTACTCGGCATCAACCATACACCAGGAGCAATAGCTAAATCAAGCCTTAATTTTGCTTCCTGTACAGCTAATTGATATCTTTGGATAGAACTAGAAATATCATTCTCGATAACACTACTTTCAAATAAAGCTAAGAATTCTTGTTGTGTCTCAATCGCACCACCTCCATTACCATAAATTGAATTTCTAGTGTTAACTTGTGCTCCTAATATACAATAGACAAAAGCTTCAGCAGATCGATTTAATCTACCAAGTCCGGCTTTAGTGAGCCCATGTCCGCTTGTAGGGATAAACCAAGCATATTTGAAATCGGCAAAGTCATCGTTGCGTATAAATGATATTAGATTACCCTTTTCCTTCTTTCCGCCTTCATCAGCGAATTTACCACCTTCACCCGGCCATTGATCAGCATCAACATCATAATTCCTTATAATATGTACATTTTGATATCCACCACCTTTTCCATGATATCCCGCACCATAATCAAGAAATATATCTCCTAATCCTCCATTTCTTCCGCCTTTCCATCTAAAGTCTGAATTATTAGCAATTCCAAATTCAGCACACAATCGTTGATATGCAACTTTACTATAGGGATTGTTGTTTATTACAAAAGGTTGTTCATCAGGCAAGGGAAGACTTAATTCATATAATATCCTCCTTATTGTGAAATATATATGAAACTTAATGAAGCTATTCACTACTTTAGGATAATTTAGACTTTCAAAAGGGCTTATACCACAGCCAGATGTAGCACACCAAACTGCAAAGTTAAGTTGTTGTGGCCAATAATTTATATCAGGAGTATTCAACCATTTTCTACTTTGTTTTCCAGATTTGAAAGTAACAACTTGTGATGTAAATATGTTTCTCATCTTTGCTGTGAATTTCTTCGTATTTGAAACGTATATATCTAATAAAGTTAACATTTTTGTTATATCGCTTGTAAAATCATCAAAGGTAATAGCTGGTATAGGATAGCTTTGGTTAGTCATAGTTAAACTATTTGGGAATGAACTCAAGTTATTTTGTTCAATCAATCCTAAATCTTTCCATAACAATCTTTTCAAATTAGGTGATATGTTATCAGTCCATGTTTTTCCAGCAGGATCATCATTTGACATTACAGTTATACCATTATATTTCCAAATAATGTAGCCGCCATAAGAATCATTAACAAATGTAAATTTATCAAGATTAGCGCTTGGGTACATATTTTTGAAATCATTGAATAATGACATTTTATTCCTCGTGTTTACTTCGCTTCGCTCAGGTCTTTAGACCTAGAATAAGATGTAAAGCCTTTAAAACATTTCTTTTCTAACACCAGCAAAACAATTAAATCCCACATCAGTTCTCTCATATGAAATTTTCAGTGTTCTCGATCGGTTCTTCCCCTCACTTCGATCAGTTCCTTTAATATTTCCTCTCGAACCTCTGTTCTTATCTGATTCATATTTAAGTTTTTTTCTGTCTCTTTCTGAGTTTTTTGGCGTATTTCCATTTTTAGTTTTTCAAACTTGTCCACCTCTGATAAAATTAACGAAAATTCTTGGTCTGATATTGCATTATCTTTCAAGGCCTTTGAAACCAAGTCGTGAATGGTATTTACTTTTGCTTTTGCTAGAGAAACTGTTTGTTCATGTTTACTAACTTTATGGGAAAGTCTTTTAGAAGCAGAACCGAATCCAACAGATATTACGCCACAAATACCCCCAAAAGCTCCTAATGGTATACCAATAACAGCACCAAAACCAGTAAGAGAGGTTCCAAGTCCGCTTGCAGATAGAATAACTGAAAATATACCACTACAAACACTTATTTTTGTAAATATTCCTCTCGCTCGATTATACTTTTTTCTAACATCTTCGTAATGTTTAATTTCCTTTTGAAGATTATTTAGTACTTCACAGGACTTTTGTAGTCTGAAATTATTTGGATCACCATTAATAGGTAATTGCGGATAAATTCCCTTGTAGTCATCCATATTGTATTTTACTGATCAACATGATATCTTTAGATCGACTTTGTCGGCCGGCTTCGCCGAAATTTGTTACTTTCTCTTTTTTACACTTTCCACAAAATATAAAACCACGGCTATTATCAACAACCAAGCATTTTTACCTAAAAAGCTAATAACCTCACCAGCTGTTTTGAATAAAAAGCTTACAATCGCTCCAACCATTCCGGGTAATATTTCACCGAGTTTCTTACCAATAGATTTCAATCCATTTCCAACACCTTTACCTAATGTGGATAACCCTTTAGAAAGATTAGAAACTATAACACCAATAACCAAACCTAAAGAACTTAAAACTGCAAATACTGTAAAACCATACTTTTTGAAGATAGCCTTCACACGTTCTCGTAATGGTAGATTTTTAAGTATTTCTTCATTTTTACTCTCAATCTCAGCTATTTGTTCTTGGTTGTAAATAATACTCTTTTCTGCTAGTTCTCTTAATTTAACAACCTCAGATCTTAATTTTTCATTTCTACTATCTAAAATTGATAAATTAAACTTATCCTTTTTAATTTTATCTATTTCTTCCTTGTACAATTTTATTTCTCTTGAAAGTTCCTCTACTTTTATTGTTAGTTCTATATTCTGATTTCCTGTTTTATTAAAAAGAATTTTTGTTTCTTCTATTTCATCCTTTTGTTTATTTATAAATTGGCGAAGTTCTTTTTCTATTTGTTCATATCGGCTAATCTCATACAAATTAGAATCTAACGTTGAAAAAACCCCTTTTAACGAATTTTCTAATTCCTTATTTTTTTCAGTAAATTTTTCTAATTCTTCAAGAAGTCCATAATTTTTTTCTAGTTGAGTTATGGCATCTACTCCAATAGATTTTTTTATTCCATCTGGAAGCGAGTCTAAATTTGCATAATTACCATCACTTTTAATAATTAAATGAGGTTTATTATCTATTCTACCAGTTAATTGCCCCCATACACTCCCATCATCTTCTAATATTGGATTAAATAAACTATCAGTTGGATTGTAATCTGGAAAATAATGTTTAAGTTTTTCTGCCGCTTCTCTCCTATCATCATATTTTTCATCTCTTTCTCTTAAAACATCACCTAGTTTCCTTATTTTAGATGTAATAGCCCACTCTGATCGGGGTCTTTCTTTATCCTCTACAACTCCCCCCTCCCTCTCATAATCTCTACCTCCAAAAGATGTTTCTTGTATACGGGTTCTGGGTGAGGGATCAGGTGGAGGATTTCGAAGACGGTCAGGTGGGGTATCTGAAGGAGGTCTTTCCATTTCATCATCACCAGGGTTAATTACTCTAGTTGTTGATGATATTGGGCCCATTTCAATATTGACATCATCATCCCCATCATCATCATTATCATCTCTACTTAATATTGGAGTTTTTTCTTCTACTTCTGACATTATTTTTTACTCATCAATAAGAAATCTTTAGACCTAAAAGTTATGTTTGTAAATAATTATGATTTAAATATATAAAATAAAAATAAAAAAATGGAATTAAAAGATATTACTGAACATATTAGTTTTAATAACATAAGAAAAATTTTTAATGAAGGAATAATTACACAAAATATCCTTGTATTTTTAAAAAATCTAACTGATAATTTAAAAGATGAAGATCAAAAAGAATTACTTAAATTAATTATAAATGATGATGAAAAAAGAGAATTAATAAAAATTATTTTAGATCATCTTAAAATTGTTAAATAACCATTTAATTATAAAACAATTAATGTTTTTATAATTTTAAAATAACTTACTTGCTGCATATCCCAACGCCAACATTCCTCCGCTAACATATACCATTTCCCCAGTCTTTTGATTGTTACTAGGTTTATAATAATCAGAGAATTTTGGTTCATGCATTTGACTATACAATTCCAAAGATTCATCTGTTTTTGAAAGGTTTTTTGATGCTTGATATTTATCATCTTTTTTCTTCATTTCCCAATCAATTAGTTTCTGTCTTTTTTCCTGATATTCTGCATAATCTTTTTGATATTTTTCTAATGCCTTATCGTGTCTTATTCGTTCTGTATCAGTTTTATCACCTGAAAGATATTTTGCAAGATATGATCCACCAACAAAGGCGGTTGCATTTAGTACAGCTCCACCTAACATCATTGCTATTGTTGCCATAATTATTTTGGTAAAATATTTTGATCCTCTAAATATGTTTTTAGATACATACTACCCGACAATACAGCTACCCATTTTGCATAATTTGTAATACTTGAGGACGGGTCATTCATAAATGATTCTCTCATTGCTTTTTTAGCTACATAACCAACAGCAGCTGCTAAACCGATAAGTACCGCTGAATCAGTAACAATTTTCACAAGTTTGTTTTCAGTTGACATATTTTTTTTACTACATCAGTAAGAAACCTTTAAACTACTTTCCTCATATCATTCCAATTTTTGGTGGTTGTGGATTATGAATCTTTATGGGAGGGGCTTGAAAAGGTTGTGTTGATAAATCAGGTATTCTATTTTTGTAATATCTCATAAAAATGTCAAATGCTGTAAACCCTATTCCAACGATAGATAAAACGGTTGTAAAAGATAGTTCTGGAAGCCATGCCTTCGCTTCACTCTCTTTATTTTCATTTTTTATATCCTCCTTTTCCTTTTCACGTTTCATCTGCTCCGCGGCCCGTAGGGTCTCCCTGGCTAACGCTTCTTTCGCTTTTTTATTATATTCAGCTAATTTCTTACCCGCTGCAACCTTTTTTGGGTCTTTTTCTCTCTTTTTAGGTTCTTTATCTTTAACAACAGGATCCGCTGTAATTTGTTCAACTTCTGTTCCTCCTTCGCTTTGTTCGGTTCGGTCAGACATTATTATTTTATTTCACAAAGTAAATAATCTTTAAATCAGTTGTTTTCAGTTACATGCTCAGTTGTGTTAGAATTATCTGTATTTGTTCTTGAAACTTCTTGTAATTTGTTGATTTTAATATGTTTAGCAACCTGGAATAACCCGCTAGCAAGTGCTGCCAATCTTCCTGCTTTTAATGCTAAGAGACCCACAATGTTTGTTAGCTCGCGATTAACCAAATCATCATTTTTCAAGTCATCACAAAGCGCTTCTATATTATCCACAGGAACAATGTAAGAAATAACTTTAGAAACTAATTGGAGCGACGAATCTACTAACCCACCATTAATTTTCTTACCCAATACTGACTGATATCTATTAAAATATTTTTCAATGTCTTTTACAGATAATTTTTTTATATCACCAAGACTCATATCAACGCCTAAATATTCCTTTGTGGTTCCAAGAGCTGCGAGAATAGCTAGTGATTCTTGTTTTATTTCAACTTCATTATTATAATTATCTTTTACCTCAGTTTTTACCTCATCTTTTATCTCGCTAATATAATCTTCAACTTCTGCCATATTTTAAATTTGTAATACAAAATTGATTCTTTTAAATCAGCTTCGCCGGCCAGCTACGCTGAAATCACCTCAGGTATCTCCAAATAGCAATTAAATGGGTGCCGTAAACATAAACAAATCCTAGAATATTTTTCAGTTTTCAGTAGTTTTACAAATTTTTTACCAGTTTCAGAATCTAAATCACCCCCATAATCTTCGAAAAACATCTTCATTCCTTTTTGCGATGGGTTATGGAAAGTAACAACACAAGCTACATTTTCGCGGAATGGTTTTGCTATTGAAGTTAATTGCTGGGTTAGAACCCACATTGATAATCCATGATGTCTTCCAGAAAATGCTAAATCAATAAACTTGTTTGATCGTTTTTTCAGATCATTTGAAACGGCACAATCGTCTAAAATTATTAGCGTATTTGTTCCAGAGAATAAAGTTTGACAATCAGTTAACAATTCATTAATCTCATCAATGTTACTAGAATCCGGTGATAATACAAAGAAACGTTTATCTCCTCTAGCAAAATTATGATATGTTTTATTTTTAGAATAAGTCGGGCATATTAGAACAATGAATTCAAACAATTTTCGGAATGGGCCTCTTAGCTTATCAATTATGTACTTTGTCTTTCCACAATTTGTTGGGCCAGTTATAATACAGTGAAAAGGAATTTTATCTCGTAATTCTTCCATATTTTCTTTTAACTAATACAATATTTCACTTAAGTTTGAATTAATTAACTTCATTAACGCATCAGCTACAACAAACATGTAACAGGTCATCTCACCAGAACCACTACCTTTCCTTTTAATTTCTATTTTTATACCATCTTGTGCATTGGTTAATTTTAGCCCTCCTCCATGAATATCATTATCTGGGTGAGTTCTCAAATCTATCCACAGAGCAAACTTTTTACTATAAAAATCCTTTTCCTTTACTGACCAACGGGAAGAACCTGAATGCAGACCTTTGTTCAATCCAAAACGTTTTTTTACTGACTCCCATAAGTCTGAAGGTACCATCCCCTTAGAGTAGAAACGATTTGGCACGCCATTAACATCAATATTGATTGAGGTGATACCTGGATTGAAAAAATTCTCAGAATCTCTTGCTCCTTTTCCATATGGTAATGTGAATAAACATAATATCCCTGTAATTGACCTTCTTGGTAGATTAATATGCTGGTTTATAACTTTTTCTGTAGGCCTGTCTATGGTGAAAGTTTTGTGTAGAGTGACATTTTCATAATAGAATCCTTTACCAACTTGATAAGCCTCCTTTGCCTCAAGAGCTAAGTATTCACTTGATATACAAGAATATTCCAACTCAAGGTTTGTGATTTTGTAAATTGGGACTTTGGTATCGTCAGAATAAACAACAATATCGTTAACTGGAGCTAGTGTAATCTCAAAGATTAGTTGATGATCTAATGCATTTGGGTAGAAAACCCCATGATCTTTGAGAATAGGATGGTTTAGTAGTATATGATACTTGGTATTGTGTACTTCCGCAAGAGCTACTTCTTTAGCATCTGTGTCTACCTTATCGCCTGCATTTGTCCGGAGCTTCCTCATGTTTTCAGTGGAAATACCTTGCCTTAATCTATCCTCTCGTTCTTCATCTGTTAAGAATAAGTCATGGTAGGTTTGAAATAGATCGTATCTTTGAGTATCCTGTAGTGTTTCACCGCCAAAAAGAACCCTGAGTCTGGATACAAGGTTAGAACCTACATTATTAACTAGTGTGTTATCTTCATGTCCCTCAACAATCAAGTTAAATACTAGAGATACACTTCCAGGTACAATAACTAAATTTTTAGAAAGTTTAGGAATATTTATATACAATGTTTCTCCAGGATTTGCCGATGAGGGGTTGAGAGTAATTCTGTTCAATATTGATTCCGCTTTCAACCCTAGTGGATCTATTGGAATTCTATTTGGGTTAATTTTTTCAGATACGGTTGTCATATTTTATTTTAAGGGGTGGTGGAGTAATCTTTAAATGAGTAACGACAGAATATTATCAAAAATATATTATTCAACCGAAGGATATTGGAAAGGATATTCTGCAATTCCTAAATTAGCTGAAAAGTCAAAAGTAAGTGAAAATGAAACAAAACAATGGTTACAAAAACAGGCAATATGGCAAATATATCTTTCAGCTCCAAAATATATTCCAAGACCACATTGGACTGTAGATAAACCTAATCAGATTCATCAAGCAGATTTATTATTTTTACCTCATGATAGAGTTGGAAGAAAAACATATAAATATGCATTGGTTGTGGTTGATGTAGCCTCAAGATATAAAGATGCTGAACCATTAACTACAAAAGAAAGTCGAGAAATTTCAAATGCTTTTGAAAAAATATATTCCAGGAAGTTAAAATACCCCAAAACATTAATGGTTGATCCAGGAAAAGAATTTATGGGTGAAGTTAATAAACTTATGAATTATCATAATGTAAACATTCAAAGAAGTGAAGCTGGAAATCATAGAGCGCAGGCATTTGTAGAAAGAGCAAACAAAATATTAGGTGAAAGATTATTTAGTCATCAATATGCACAAGAAATGGTTAGTGATGATCGATCTAGAATATGGGTAAAACGATTACCAGATATTTTGAAAACTTTGAATAATACACCAACAAGAATTACTGGTAAAGAGCCTGTTAAAGCTATAAAAATGAAAGAAGTTGATATTGAAACTAGAAAATACCAGCGGGTTGTTGGTCTTGATGAGGTTAGATTATCTCATTTTGTTAGAGTTAGATATTTATTATCTCCTGGTGAACTTGAGGGTGGTGAAAAAAGACGAGCTACAGATCCTATTTGGAGTATCAAAATTTATAATATTACAGGGAGTAGGGTTTCATCAAATCAACCTGTTTTATATTATATTCAACAAGAGGGTGGGCAAGATGGACCAAGACGAGGATTTGTAAGGGAAGAATTGCAGGTTATTCCTTATGATACTGAGTTACCACCTAATTCTGTTTTGGTAAGATAATATTACAATCATCATCTATTTTTATATTCAAACTATAATGTCCATATGGAAGAGTATTTATCCCATCTTCTTCAACATATCTCTTATCATCATCCGGGTTTAGTGCAATTTTATTAACGGTTTGCGTGTAAACATTATGTTTTTCTGTTCTAATTAAATTCTGTTTTCTCATTTGAGATTTTTTATTTAATACACAATCTCTGAAATCATTAAAACACATATCTTTCTCAATTACTGATTTTTTTGTTCCTTTATTCTTTTTTATCTCTTCACCATTATCCATTTTTACGCTATATTGTTTAGCGCCAGACCCTGCAAACTCTTCAGCTATCATTCCACCAAACTCATCTTTCATAATTCCAATTACTTTTTTGTTTACGTTAGTCTCAATACCAGAAGGGTGATATTTAGGGTAATTACTAGTATCAAACATTTCTTTAACATCAGGGCTAATATCTTTGTAGAAATCTTTTGTTTCTATATGATAAACAAGGCTATCTGTATCTGTCATAAGTAATTTTGCCTTTTCTCCATATTTCTTTTTAATATAATTATAATGAAAATTATACATTATTTGTTTACTTCGATCTAGAATGCAAAACCCAACATAAATTGGTTTATTAAAATTTATTTTTATTTTCTTCATATTTATAGCAACTAGATTTTCAGAAAAGATAGTAAAATAATCAAAGCTTGGTTTTTTTATTAATTTTTTAGCTTCTTCTTTATTATTAACTAATCTAACATCTATCCTTTTTCTCATATTTTCCATTGTTTTACCAAATACAGAGTTATTCATTAACTTGAAGAAGTCCTTTTCAAAATCATTATCTGCATTGGTTCTAAATTCAGTATTCATATCAATGTATGGTTTTAACCATTCTGACTCATAGAATTTAATGCCCTTATGAATTTTTGTTATTTCTAATCCCATACTTTCATAAAATTTTAAAGTCTCATGATAAACAACGTACCTTTTCTTATCAAATAGGTTTGGTATTAATTTCTTAACTTTATTAACATTAAGTTTGTCTGGAGCTAAAGGATAATCTTTATGTAAATCATGAAGATGTTCGGGATATTTCAAATCAACCATAACTATACATGGTATATCTCTCCAATTTTTAATATCATCCTCAATCATCCATTTAAATTCAAACGTGGGTAATTTTCCTCTCATTCCAGCCCCATATAAATTATTTGCATCAAGATATGCAATATAACTTTTCTTTAGATTTTCTTCAAATTTTGCCATATATTTATTATTAGCTTTAGCATATCTTTTTGATATTTGGGCTACACCACCTCTAATACCTCTTTCAATCATAAGTAACATATTAACATTGGTTTTTTTTAACATTGCATCCCAAGATAGACCTGGCGATGTAAAATAGTGTGCTGGATCTAAAACATAATTATTTTGACAAACATCTCTAAAGTTCTCAAATACGTCTGCTAAAAGTAAAACATCCGTCTTGAGATATAGATCATGATATTCTCTCATTGTTTTCATATTGAAGTTTTTCCATACATTTTTAGCATGTTGGTAATCATCATCACTTATATCTTCATTATTTAATTTTGAATGAAATGACTTCTTTGGTGGTAATTTTGTTTCATTTAGTTTATTAATGCTAGTAAAATCATCATAATTAAACACTCCTTTTCTCATTACTAAATATGTTTTATCGTCAAATTCCTTTTTTGTTTCGTTTAGTTTATCATCTTTTGGAAAAAGACATCTTTTTTTTGCTAACAAACAATTCTCACATTTTTCACATCTACCAATACTTTTATGCTCAATATATTTTCCATTTTCAATGTATCTTTTCAAACAATCTGGCGGTCTGCATGTCTTACACTTTCCACATTTGGTTAGATTATCAACTAAACTGCTAAGTCCTCTTGGCATAAATTTGTAAGAATCAATGAATCTTATCATTCTATTAATAGGTTTACCTTCATCATCATGTACAATTAAAATTTTCTTTGAGAAACTAATATACTTTTCATTAGTATTAGCTAAACAGGTTATTTTACCTTTTGTTTTAGCAAGATTTTTAATAAATAAATGAGAATCATATCCTGACATATTATGTGCTACTACTGGGATGAAGTTAGGAATAACATATTTTATATTACACTTATTATGGGCGGCTCCTCTATATTTTCCTGTAAGATGGCAATGATCTATTACTTTTTTATAATCTTTAATTTTACCTTCAAAAAATTCTAATCCACATATATGACAATGAGTTGCATTTTTATATTCCTTTTTAATTGTTTCTGAAGCTTTTTTCATATTATAGAATCTAAACTTTTCTTTTCTTTCTTCTATTATTTTATAAATTTTTCTAATATCTCTTTCTAAATATTCTACAAATATCTGCGCAACATCTTCATCATCTGATTTTGCGGTATATTGCACAATTTGATTAAAATCAGTGGGTAATATACTATTGTCAAAACAAACGATTTTATAACAGAATCCAGATGCTTTATGCATTTGATATTTTTTAGTAAAACTTTTAATTTCATTTGGAGAACATGTATATATTGGCATTAAATAGCTCTCAAAGTCAACATAAATAACAAATGGCGCTCTCATTTTATTTTTATAATTTTTGAATTGAATAAATTTCGGACATCCATTTTTATTCTTTACCATATTGATTATAACTTCTCCATTTGAATCACAGTATAATTTATGTTCATATAAATATTCTTGTTTATAGAATGAGTTGAAGCACCTAAGACAAAAATATTTTTTGTTTTTATTTTTATCAATTTCAGAGGATAAAAGCTTGCTAGCATCAGTTACCAAACAGTAATGACTTTCTTCACCATTAGATATTAAAATTAATGTTATAATTTTACAGTCGCATATCTTACATTGTTCTTTTTTACAATCACATTTCTTACAACCACATTTATCACATTCTTGTTTTATACATTCTTCTTTATTACATTCTTTTTTTATACATTCTTTTTTCCTACATCCACAATTATTACATTCTTCTTTTTTCTTACAATCACATTTATCACTTATTCTTAGAGGATATATTTTATTATCTTCATATCCTAAAACATTAATAACATATGGATTTTGTTTTTCAAACCTATCAATTTGTTTTAATGTGGCGGGAAATTCTATTCCTTTCCAATTTAACTTTTTAGAATTCTCCTTCAATTTATCATTTACTCTCTCTCGATGATTTGTTCTTGGAAATACTGCTTCTGTTATTGCATACTTGAAACATTCCTTATCTTTAAAATTTTGGGGGTTAATAATAGCTTTTTTTGATGCTAATCTTGCAGGTAATGGGAAATATGAACTTCCATAAATAGTTTCATATGGGGCTAAACCAATATCAAAACATACTACAGAATCTAATTCAAAAACACCTGAAGGGTTATTAGTTAGAAATTTTTCAATCTCATTAAGTATATATTTAAGCATTTCATCATATAATTCTGATAAATTAGTTGATTCAGTAATTATTTTTGCTTGAGAATGAAAGAATCTTTCGGTTTCATCTTTAATTTTTTTACCTCTAAGTAGAGACTTTTTAAAAAACTTACATGTTAATATAAATTTACCTTTTATTGGTTTCTTTTCCTTATTAATTAGATCTATAACTTTCTTTTTATTTTTTTTCATGAATTCTTCAGGTTCATATCCTTTCTTTCCATCTATCCTGTAAGTTTTCAAATATCCTTTTAATGCTTTTTTTCGTTCATTAAATGTGAACTCTTCCACATTTTCTTGTTCCTCCTCAGATTTGTTTTGTTCAAGTTCAGCAATTTCTCTATCTATTGTTTTACTTCTATTATTTTCCTCTGGTGTCTTTAATGGTTTATCATCAATAAATTTTTTTTCTTTTTTAAGTTCAACAATCTTTTCATAATTTTTTACATTTTGTTTTTCTTTTTTCTTTCTATTCCTCCTCCTTCTTCTTTTTTTTGTTTTACCCCCTCCTATAATTGGTTCTTCTTCTCTTTCAATTTTTATTTTAGGTTTATCACCTTCTTTCTCATAATCTCTAAAACTTTCTGTAATTTTTTTATTAGGGTTTTGTAATTGAGCTTTTAGTCTTTGTATTTTTTCTTCATTTTTTTGTATTTGTTCCTCTTGTTGTTTTATTTTAATTTGTTCTTCTAGTTTTCTTATTTCTTCTTCTTGTTGCTTTATTTGTTCTTCTTGTTGTTGTATTTTTTGATTATAATTGGTTTTTGGTTTTGGATTTGTCTCAACTCTAGGTTTAGGAATAATACTTGCTGATTTTCTAGTATTTAAAACATCAGGAGTTTGTTTTCTTGGAATGCGGGGTGTTGGATTTAATATCTCCGGTGTTTGCGGTCTATTATCAATAAGCCTTCGCCGGTGATTTTCCAAATCTTCAACTGTTTTAATTCCTTTTTCATCTAATGCTTTAATTTTTTCATCTTTACGCATTCCATGCCACCCAGGTAATTTCAATTCTTTTACAATTTCTCTCAACTCAGCGTCTTTTAATTTGTCAATTTTCACGTTTTCCATTATTTAAAATAATTATAATTTTGTCTTTAAACCACAATTAAAAATTCAAATTTTTTTCACGAATTTTTCACGAATTTTTCACGAATTTTTCATGAATTTTTCACGAATTTTTGCTGTCCTAGCCCCGTAGTTTTCTCCCTCTCTTCACTTGGGAATTCATTTAAAGAATTTTTGAACTAAAAATGAGAAAAAAATATTTGAGAAAATTGTGCCTCTATTGTATGATAATCAACATCACAATAGAATTATCTGCTGGGAGTATGAAAACACTCAAAACAAGATCCTATTTGATTTAGCTTCCGACTAATTTAGCTAGATGCAAACAGATAATGTTAATAAATGGCATTTCATACGAATCCACTTGGGTATCGATGCACGTTGTTTGATAGCCCTCAGGCAAGTTGTTATTTCGGTCGGTGAAGCAGGCTAGAATTTGTAAACTCGATCGAGGAAATGTGAATTCATGAAAATATTATCTATGTGAGAGAACGTAGGTTATCACATGTAATTTGCTCTGTCGACCCTATTTAACGACAGCCCCTCTTAACTTAGCGTCACAACAGAACCCAAAAGGACGCCGCAGTTTAGTTTGCACCTGACGTAACATTTCCACTGTCGCGCAAATTTAACTTATGTATCAGCGTGAATTTACACGAGTAAATAAAATAAGAGACAATGTCTGGGGCTTTCACGTAAGCGTAGAAAGTTGAACAGCACTCGACTTTTTGCTTTTACGTGAAATAATCATATACATCGTCTGGAATTTTATTTACGCACGTAAAGCCAGTTCAATTCACGCCTGTAGGTACGACAAATTAACACGACAGTGAAAATCCATCCTCACTTCCTAGCTCTTTATTTTTGAAGGTAGTACTTTTTCATATCAAGAACTGTGACAGAGATCATAGCTGATAGGAATTAGCTTAAGATTTGGCGTTCTTTCGAACTTTAAACTATCCGGAGTTTAGCCACTCGCATCAGCTAGACTGATTGAATAATCGTGACTGATAATTCAAATGACGCTGTATTCAACTCAGCGTAAATAGTCTCGGGCAGTGTATTGTAATATTGCAATGCAATCAATTACAAGTTCGAAGGACTGAAATGTTTACCTGCTTCTGCCCGCTGTGGGACTGATTGGAACAGGACCTTAACTCCGGCGGGTGCGTTCTCTTCGTTGTTCCTGATCAGATGCACAGTGGTTACGGTGGAAGTTAAGCGTCCGCGTCAGTTTCGAGTGGCTACTCGTCATCATTGGACCTTTGTATTCTATTGTTGCTTATGTATTGTAGGCGCGTTGAAAGCATTAGAGCACTTTTTCGTGATAGCTATGGTGATGAATAGGTCCCCGTTTGAGTTGAAGTCAACAGGAAAATTGCATCACAGAGTACTGTGTATGAAACGAATCTAACATGGAAAAGCCGTGGCAGTTGTTGTTTAGAAGGCTTGATTGAAAATAGACAAACCACTTTTATATGTATATGCAGGAAGGGCTTTTTCCACGGAAGAGTGCTTAAATTTACATAAAAAGCACCATTTTAATGTTTGCGGTTGGGTGCATGGTAACCAAGTTGTTTTACAAAAATTGAAGGATCGACATTATACTTTACATTTCCTAAGTGGAAAGTCATTCACTCAGGTGAAACAAAATACGTCTTGACATAACGAGACCTCTGCAGTACTTATTTGAAAGAATTAGAATTATCGCTTTTATCTTTTAACTTCACCTCCTGTCTATCTTGCAGTGTGACTTCTCGAACCAACGCCAACCAAATAGATTTTCACACAAATATTGAATGTCTGTTTTTGATGCTGAACAACAGTTTTGTGGCGAGTTTCTACCAACTAAGATGATTCTTTTTCAACCTGGATATGTTTTGTACAGTCAGAACAAATTATATGCATTTTAAGCGAAGCATACATGAAAACTTTTTACGAGTGGCGGTCAGAAAATACCGATCAGACAGTGGCAGAACATGTGAAATCAATTTGGCTTATTTTCTGGCTACAACAAGCCATTAAGTAGAGAACAAACTTGATGCCTGTAGTTTTCTGTAGGAGCGCTTACCTTTTTAGAAAACTGAGAAGAACAAGTTTGACCCGCGGGGATCCCGAAAGGACCCGCACGATAGTGTAAAATTTAATATTCTGAATTGACTCACTACTCGCAAGGAAAGAAGTTCCTAAGTATTTTTATACTTTGTATTGATAGAAGAACTACCGCAGGTTTCCAGCAGAATTTGAAAAAGACAGTAAAACAGTGGTTAGAAACTGTCCGTTTTTTAAACAGGAAAAATCCCGCAAAACAGCTAAAATTTAAATACGTTTTTTGCTATGTGGTATAAAGCCGATTTCTTTTGAGAAATTTAATGTTCTTGTTGATAATGTATAAAAATTAAGTTATTACCAGCACAAAAGTGTTACTATACTTTCACTCCATCAGAAACTGATGAAGCCTTAATTAGATTATGCGTGAAAGCGGCTTTCAAAAAGGCTATGTAGGCCTCAAATCAATGGATTTGTTAGAGCTTGATAGACTCTTGAGTTGGGCGCACGTGGTATTCTGCATCAACCTTCTTCTCGGCATCTTCTGTTCCACTTGTGCTTGTGTTCCTAAGTCTTGGTCTTGTGTCACAACGTTTCGGCAATCCTGCCCTCCTCAGGTGACTGTAGTTCCGACCGAAACAAAACCGTTATCACTACAGTCACCTGAGGAGGGCAGGATTGCCGAAACGCTGTGACACAAGACCAAGACTTAAGAACACAAGCACAAGTGGAAAAGAAGATGCCGTAGATGTATGTATGTATCCGATAAGAATCGGTGTTCCGTCTCATTAGTAAAGTACACAAATTTTACTTCTCCTAATTGGAATCAATCTCAACCCCTCCGCTTGCTAAAAGCAGGCATGTGCTAAAACCCAGACGGTAGATTCTGGACGATAGACGATTGACGATATCTCTGACGGTATCATTCATTTATTTCTCTCAGACAAAGTATAAAATTGTCACACAATCTTTTGTTTTTGTCACGCGATGATAAAATATTGAACAGCGAAAATTCGTGCCCTTCCCCCTCCCCCGAGAAAAAATCTAACTTATTTGAACTGGACAAAGTTATGATCGCGAATTGTTCGTCACGCAATTTCACGCATTCCTTCTTTTATCACGCGATGTCACCATGGAATTTTGAAATAGTGCACAGCGAAAATTCGTGCCCGGGCGGGGGGTTTTAAGCTGTTTTGGTGAAGCTTTCCACAAGCGGTCTGCCAGGATTATCGGTGATTACCATTTTTCCCATCCTTTCCTTACGTGTTTCAATTTCATTTTCGCCAGCTCTGAAAATACCAGCGCTTACACTTGCCAAAAGGCCAGAAGATTTTTTTTCGAAGCATGAACTTTTAAACCAAGCGAATTAACCCGAAAATGGGATTCCAATGACTTTGCAGAAAGTCTATTCAATCAGCGGTCTGCTTTACATCAGGTTAGATCTGTTGAAGATCTACACGTGACGTAATATGGTGTAAAGTTACAACAGCTTCATTTTGCTTTCTGAGTGACTTGGTTCGGACACGTTTTTTAGCCGAGAGCTCACTTTGTCTACGCGATAATGGATATGGATTATTCATACTCAAAAATTGTTCTAGGTGTGTAGCATCACCAATTTTTTGCACATTGGTTTTCATTAGTATCATTCATTGGGGGAAGGGGAGGGCACGAATTTTTGCTGTTCAATATTTCAAAACTCCATGGTACCATCGCGTGACAAAAGCAAAAGATTTTGTGGAAAATTCATACATGTATATGTACTTTGGCTGAGAGAAATAAATGAGTGCGTGACATTGCGTGACGAAAAATCCGCGATCAGAACTTCGTGATAATTTGTCCAGTCCAAATAAGTTATATTTTTGCTCGGGGGAGGGGAGGGTGGAGGGCACGAATTTTCGCTGTTCAATAGTTTAACATCGCGTGACAAGATTGTGTGACAATTTAAATGACAAATAAATGAATGTGACAAATAAATGAATGTCAGAGATATCGTCCATCGTCCATCGTCTATCGTCCAGAATCCACCGTCTTGGTTTTAGCACATGACGATCGCCATTGATATTTACTTGATTTTTGACGTATACAGCCGAAACCCCTTGGCAAATATTTTCGAAAACGTTACTGTTAGATTCCAGTGGATATGTTCCAGTTAAGTTCCCATTGAAGGGTTTAAGCATAGAAATTCTGTCTGTAATTTTAACTTGAAAAAAAAATTCATTGAAGGTAACGTCATTTAGTAGCTTTTAGGTATTTTTTCGTCAACCGTTCATTCAACAGTACCGCGTGTTTTCCACAGATCCCAGCACCCCGGAACCCCTCGCCCCTTTTCCACCATACCCCTGGTTAATTCTAAACTTGTAGGGTCAAAAATAAATAGCGATCAAACTCAATTAGCGGCGTGCAATTCCCAACATGTCTTCGTGCGAGTAAGTTCCGAGGAGGCACCCGAGCATGGTGGTGTCGGGTACATTAATTCTGGCAACATAAGGTCGCGTTCCTTCACCACACTGCAAACAGCATTTATAATAATAATAATAATAATAATAATAATAATAATAATAATAATAACGGTTTAATATCAGTACATCCATGATATGGCTCTTCGCCTGATATAAAATTTCACGATCACGGAGTATTTTGCATCTGGATGGAGTTATATACGATACAAAATTTGGTTTGTTATGCAGAAATCAGCAACGGGTCGACAGCCTTGAACCAACAGATCAGAATCTCAGAACAGCCTGGGAATCTCATCTCAAACACCGAAAACCCAACTTCGAGATTGCGTTTCATCGCCATATTGCGAGCAGCATACAAAACGTTTTTTAGAAAGAAAGTCGAAATAGAACATTGCGTGATTGTAATAGATTTATGTTGCCCGGATTATGCATAAATGAATCGTAGATCAGTATATTTTCTTGCAATGCATTGTTGTAAGTTTGGCTATTCATGTGGGCGTAAAATGGTTGTTGTAATAGTTATTGATAATTTTTTTCCCCGAAAATTTTTACAAATTTATTAGCATGCAATACGTTCTTATTACACGGAATATTAACACAATACGTCTTTTAATGACATTAATTGATCATCGCAGTTATGTACACAACTTAATTAAGCAGCTGTGAAATTTAAGCCTGAGAAAAACTCAGGCCTTTATGATTGTAATAGATTTCATAGTCAGTTTTAGAGAGAAATATGTTGACTACTAACATTGATGTTAACTTCAATAAGAGTTTTGAAACAGCAAATTTTGGGTTTACCTCGGTGTAAAAAACCTGTGAAGTTTTTCTATGTTTTCTCACTATTATTTTCTAGTCTCTATTGTTTTGTCTCCCTTGCTTTCTTTGTTCTACGTCACTCGTGAACGTAACAGGTTTTTTTTTACCGAGGACGAGTCCAAATTTTCAACAGTCGTATGGACAGTATTTACATTCAATACACATCTTTATCATGAACGGAGGTATTCAGCAGCGGGGGCAGCTCAAGTGAACACTATTTCTAATATAAGATTTAGCTGTATATCGAGTTGCAGTCGCAATATCACATGCGTGGATAAAATGATGTCATGCAGGTGTAATATTACTGGTAGGCTAACGCTTTTGTGTCTATTGCGCTTGCGCAGATAGACATTAACCTATAATCTGAAAAAAAGTTTGTTGGCAAATCGAGAAGCAGTAGGTAATCGATAAGGGACGGACCATTAGAAAAGTGATGGGGGGGGGGTGGGGAATTTTCAGCTTGCACGAATTTTTTTTTTCGCTCACTACTTGTGCAGGAATTTTTTTTTCAGGTGAACCCCACTGCACGAACTTTTTTTACTACGTGTGAAAAAGTCACAATTGGACCTTCCTTCTGCACGAATTTTTTTTTTACCTTCTTCCTTGCATGAATTTTTTTTTTGGCATTTTCCCTTGCATGATTTTTTTTTTGTTTTTTTCCCCACCCCCCCCCCCCCCCCCGCCATCACTTTTCTAATGGTCCGTCCCTAAGTGATCAGTGATGCCGACGAGTTGCGAAAACCCTGAACGGTTACGTCGTAATCACACCGCCAATAAACAGCACCATTGTTTCTCGTGGGTCGTGGGTCACGAGTGCGGGTTGAGTGTACCCGGGGCGGTTTGTGTGTGCGGGTTGCGGGTTGTGGGTGCGGGTAAAAGTTCTTGGCATCCCCCATTCCACATATAATAATACTAATCGTTTACTTTACGCTCTTGAAATTTTCCCACAGACATTATTATACCATTTACGTATTTGAGTTGATCATTATGCTTCGAGTCCTGTAAGAAAAGAGAAAAATTATCCTTGATCTAGCCACCCCTTCAGTGCCCATTGCTTACTCCGACAGGTAAAATATACCGCGTGAAGAGCTCGAGTAATCGTGAGCTGACAAAGTGAGAACCCGGGAGCTCCGGGAGTCTGACAAAAGGATCCAAACTCTTCATAGATCGTAAAGAAACGATTATTCTGTGGAAGGGAGGATATCCACAACTTTTATCCGCACTCGCGCACACGACCCGCACTCGCGACCCAAGAATTTTACTTGATACCTGCAACCCGCTTCACTGTAGTAAGCCTTCGCCTTGCAGTACCATAAGTTTGTGCTCTTAAAGATAAAGCCTTGATTTTCAATCGGAAACGAGAGCAGCGCCGGTTCTTGTTGTGACCTTTTTTTAATACATTTCTTATTTTCTGAGTGTTGAGGAAAAATACAGGATTCAAAAAACGCAAAAACGCAAAAACGCACTTCGTAATTAAGCTCCGTGGTAGGACCTTTTACGTAACTTCTTTGGAGGAGATTACTTGCACGTTTCCTTTTTGCTGTTACATTCGCGAATTTTGAATTTGCTGGCTTTTGTTAACAAAACAAACACGGCGTGTAACAGTTTCCATAGAAACGGCCCGTATGGCAAAATCCCGACCGAAGAAGAACTAATCCGAACGTTTGGATCCTCCTCAAGACTACCTTGCTATATAATAAAGGCTGTAATATGATGATAGTCCGTGTACACGTTTTGTGTTATCGTTTGAATATTCCCACCAAGGAGTGGATACTATCTACTCTCACAGAATACGATGCAAGGACCACACTAAAGAACACGAAGGAGACATTCGGCTACCCTTATTTATCCGGGACAGGGACCCGTTTCTCGAAGGTCCCGTTAACTTAACGGGCCCGAAGCTATACTTTTAAGTGGGAGTCTATCGAATGCTTTTGTAGTTCATGGCGAACTAACCAGCCCAATATGCGAGTTAACTTAGAATATCCTGACTTATACTCAAAAACCAGCAAAATTGTAATTTCCGTTGTAAATATTGTTATCATAAAATAGCTTATCGCGCCCGCTAAGAAACCAGGCCTTTCGAGAAACGGACCCCAGGAGCCCATCACTGTCCGGGAGGACCCCGTTCGTGAAGATCGGGACTGAGCGCTCATCAAGCCGGAATCTCTGCTGAGTCCCATCCTGTTTTCCATGTACATCTCACCTCTCACCATCATCAGAAAACACAACATTATTTTTATGCTGATGATAGCCAAATTTATTTCTCTTTCAAGCCGAGTGCTGCTGGCGACCCAACTACATCCAAGCTGCGCATTGAGTCATGGATTCACGTTGGTATCAACTGGATGTCAGCCAATAAGTCGATGCTCAATCACGACAAAACTGAGCTCCTTGTTTTGCACGCCCGTCATCGACCACAACCCCCGCTAGAATCTATCAATTCTTGTTTGCTCAGATGTGATGAGATCTACTCATCGAACTCAGCAAAGAACATCGGTGTGTGGTTCGAAAAAACAATAAGGATAATGATAATAATGGTAATGATAATGAATTTATATAGCCCACTTTTTACCTCAGGGTATGTACATCATACCATGAGGTACAGTAATGGTTGGATTAGTCACTCCATTCCCGTTAGACAATTAATTTATGTATTAAATCCGCATTAAATGTGAATTAAACAGGTTCTCCCCTATCTCCCCTACTAGGTTTAGTTTTGTCCACAAAGTCGTGCACTTGTTTTATGTTCACATATGTGAGGGTGGGGATGAGTCAAAGCGGCAGCACGTATTTACAAAATGGCGTCTGTTGTGTTGAGCCCAACGCAAAGATTGTCAAGGCGGGTTTTCGTTCCTTTCGCTCCATCTTTGATCAAAATACACTTTTGAAGATCTCGCGAACGAACAGGAAATGTGTTCAAGAATTTTCGAGGGGAAAGAAATGGACTTTAAAGTCTTAAAAGTGACGATGCCTCCAATTTGGACGACGAGTAATCGATCAGTCGTAGCAAGAGTGCATAAAACGAACTATTCGGAATGAACACTTCATGGTCTGGGGAAAGGACAGCACTTCATGGAATAATTACCACATACCATGAGGTAGCTCGAAGGAACCTTTGATTCATATGAATATGTTCAAAGGCGCTTTACACTTCTATTGGGTGAGATCAGACGTCAGCATGTAAAGGCGCCTCTGGCAGCCCTTATCAGTCCATAGATGGTCTCACCCACCCACCCAACCTACGTACCAAACATAGAGATAGACCACCACACCGTGAACTACGTCCCCTAAAAAGCATATCATCAGTGCTAGTGTTCTTTCTACCACCTACGCTACATTGCTCAAATCAGTAAACATATCTATTTCCGTCTTTGTGAAACTTTGATCCATGCATTCATAACATCCAAGATTGACTACTATAATATACTACTCTCAGCTCGACTTCTAACACGCTCAGTAAACACGAACATATCACACTTGTGCTAAGAGATCTGCACTGTTGGTGCCGATGCACTTTAAGTAGTTTTCAAGCCTTCTTGGAACTGTTCCCAATGCCCCAATTACCACTGGAAGCACCTGGGTTCGGACATTCTTCATTTTCCTCATCTCTCTTGCTAGGTCCTGATATTTTTCTGGCTTTTCCTCTTCCTTAGCCGACCTTTACAGCTGTGTCCTTTGAGACTGCTATGTCTATTATTTGGCATGTCTGTTCTTGCTTATTAACAGCGACCAAGTTGGGTCTCCTTGCACTAATTTCGTGGTCGGTTTGGATGTTAAGATCCCATAGGTGTTTGTAGTCGTTGTTCTCAAGAACCATTTGTCTACTCTACTGAAGCCGCATTTCCCCAGCAAGTCCCAGTGTACTACCCTTGCAACATTATCATGCCTCCTTTTATACTCTTGCTATGCCAGTTTGGAGCACCCACTCACTATATGGCTCACTGTCTTCTTTGCCTGGTGGCACATTCTGCACAGGTCACCTTCTTGAGTTATATCGATGTCGGCTTTGATATAGTTTGTTCTTATTGCCTGGTCTTGAGCAGCAGTGATCAGGGCTTCTGTTTCTCTTTTAAGATACCCTCTTGGCAACCATCCTTCTCATTTCGTTCACTATCTGTTTGTCTAAGGAACTGACCATATAAAACCTTCTCCTCTTCTTTTCAGCTCTCCTTCGTTGTTTGAAGTCCTTTGGGGTTTCTAAGTCATGGGTTACATATTCCCCCTTCTTAATTTCTTGAATCAGTTTTTTATCACTGTGCAGGATGTAGTTTTGCAACGAGATCTTGACCTGTCCAGTGCAGTCTTCCAATGATATTAGACCTCTCCCTCCTGTTCTTGGTACGTAAAGCTCTGCTCTGTTCATTGCTATGGTCTTCCTTGTTCTTATGTCTATATCTCTCAATTCTTTTTTGGTCCAGTTGATTATGCCACCAGCATATCTTACTAGAGATACACCCCAGGTGTTGATTCCTTGTATTAGATTTCTTTATTATTATTATTGTAGACTCAGGCTAAACTAGGATGTTCGGCCTGGTATATAGTCCTTTGGAGCGGGTTACAACAAGTCACCACAGGTCCCAGGACTTTCTTTTCCTTCTTTTTACAGAGTCAGTACTTTCCTTAGTATCTTTGCTGTCCCCAACAATGCTGTTTTCTGGATAACTTCCAGCCTCACGTTCACGCCGATTCGCTTCATGTACTCCTTAAAGTTGACTGATATGGCTCCAAGAGCCCCAATAACAACAGACACTACAATGACTTTTCGCCAGACTTTTGCAATTTAAACTTTCAATAGTTGGTATTTCTCTACCTTCTCAAGTTCCTTCTCTTTCACCCTCTCATCACCTGGGATGGCAACATCAATCACGACAACCTCTCTCTCCTTCTTATCAATAAAGACAATGTCTGGTCTTCTAGCCTCGACTTTCCGATCACACTGGATTGTGAATTCCCACAGTAAATTTTCACTTTCCACCACTCCCTCCGGCTTCTGTTTATACCATAATTAGCTCTTTCCACATTTACCACAAAGTTACCAGTGGATATACCGTGCCACGTTATCATGCCTTCCTTTATATTCTGTCTGCGCCTTCTTACTGCACTCACTCACCACATGAGCCACCGTTTCTCCCTTACGTCCGCACATTCTACACAAAGGGGATTCTGCTGTGTGATCAATATGAAATCTCGTATAATTTGTTCTCAAAGCTTGTTCCTGAGCGCTGCATATCAGGGCCTCAGTACATCCTTTCAAATCTCCTTTAGCAGTCCACTGCCAAGTTCTATCCCAATCAGTACCTTCCTTTTCTCTCACATAGTGCCCATGCATTCTTTTCTGCGTTGCGATCCACATCAAAGTGACTGTACATCGTGAGACAAACGAAAAAGTTAATATAACATCATCGTTAGTGTTACTCTTCCGCGAATGCCCAGTGAGGGTGCAGTAAGAGAAAATCAGAATAATACTTTAGACTATGATAGACCCTTCCACGGTTAATGGTCGCCATATTGACTGGGGGGCAAACAAAACCTGGTAGCTGGGCAACGTACCATATAATTCTTTTTCAAAGAGGACGCGCCTCGCTACCTTCATTTACTTTTTCGCTTTGTTTGTGGACAAACGTTCACATACCCCGCCGAAATTTTGTCTTCCATGTGCACTTATGTGAATCAATAACAGATGGTTAAACAAGACGGTCTTTCAACAACTCCGCTGAACAGTAAAACATAATAGAGTGAAGTCAAACTGAATGGCCAAAATCAAAGTTTGAAACCGCAAATAGAAATTGTCCTCTGCATACACTATAAAGTAACTGAAATAAGTATAAATACTCAGGTGATTATACAAAATCGCGCGCTCTGATTGGGCCGCTATCTCGGATTATCAGAGTATAATCACCTCGACGAACAATACGGCTGCCAGTCGTTCGCGCGCTTTTGATGAAATTTTTTCGCGTTGTACAATGCTTTTTCTTTTCTTTGCTTGAAATACGTACTCATTTATATTTATAATGATTAATATTTATAATCATGTGTATTTATACTGAAACAATTATTCGCCTCAGGCTCAGTGATTATCGGTGAATATTCACTGATAATCACTTCGCCTTCGGCGCATATTTGTTAATTAGAAAATAGGCAAAACATCATGTTACCGTTCGGATATGACATTCTTTTCATTCTTTAATTTCTTCTTAACATGTCATCCAGCTTACGGTGCCGGCTTTATGGATGAGTCAAAACGATAAAATGATCTTGTTGGTGAGAACCACTGAATTAGCTAGAGTGCGTGTGCCATTTCCAGCCAAACGTCTACCATTTGCACTGGTGATCTGGATTCTGTCCGTAATAGCGAGTTTATTTACAATCGAGTTCAAGGAGATGCGGTCTCTGGTAACAAGTGGGTTGATCTATCATCACAGAAGAATGCCTTATCGACTTGAACCTCTCAACTTTCAAAACTAAGGGGATATCGCTTGGCGGGGAAAAGGGGGGGGGGGGGGGGAGGGGGCAAGAGGATAACCTCGGACATGTGAAATAACCGCATTCAGTTTGGAGTTGTGTGTGTGTGTTACGTGATTCATTTTGACCAATCACGCGCGAGCATAATACTTGTTGTACACGGATACCGAACCGCAAAATGCAATCTCAATAGGATAAGCTGGGTCTCCCGGCCGTCTTAAAGACACGGAGGACGTTACGAGATGAGACCGATCAGATACAAGAAAAAATTAGTTGCTATATCTAACGGCGTCACTTTCTACTCAACAAACAATCAAATGTGTATCACTATGTGTTACTACGCAGACACGCGATTTGTATTCCGGCTCCAGAACAGCAGAACCATCGAAATTAGTTCAAAATTTATCAATTTAGTTCAAAACTAATAAGGTCGTTCGACTTTATTTATCGGAATATTTAACTCAAAGATTAGAATCGCGATAAAATCCAATTTACGGTGCGACAGTCCAGCTATTGAGGTCATGGCTATCTTGAGAGTGGCTCATTGTCCGAGTGCGAATTATGACTGTCAAGTCTGCACGCAAAACCCGACAGACTTAAAACAACAACGTCTGTCAATCTGCGAACTGTATTCTGTATACCTCAACAGTTTATTCCCAATTTTGGTTGCTTAGTTTCCTTATCGGGGCCATTCCGATGAATATCATTCGATGCTGAATCACCTTGGCAGGCCATTTACATGGAATTATCGGCACGTATCAGAGCCATGCCCTGTCTGGATATCAACCAGTATTTGTTGGCATAATCCCAAAAACTCCGAGAAAATCTGTCAAAAACTTTTGACGTTTAAGCTGGGTGATTGACAGCTGCCTCGGAAATAAGAGAAAAACACAAGTTAGTGAAACAAGCCGCCAGCGCGCAACTTTATCCTGCGTTATCAAATATCAAGTGCAAGCATTTTAGGCTGGGGAGCAAATCGCCCAGCCATCTGAACTAAGGTTTTATCGGGAGTTAAATGTTACTCGAGAAATTCTTAAGTGTAATTCCGAAAAACGCGTGTCTTGGTACAAGGCATCCTCGCAGTTTTCTCGGTAAGTATATGTGTCCCCATTAACTAGTAAAACCATAACTATTAAATCCTCCGCACGGTCTTGTTACTGAGACAAACGTCCAACTATATCTTAATACGTTGTCAGAGCCATGGTCGTTCTCAGTCCGGATTACGCAAAAACTGAAAAAAAAAGCACAGACACAGTGACAATAGAGTGATTTAGAGGAAACCTGGCGTGAAAACTTTCCATAGTTTATTACCTATTAAAATGTATGTTTATTCTGTATCATTCATAAGTAATTTTTCTCTTGATGTGGGCACTCTTAGTGAGCAGTTTTCTGCAGTAAGTGCGACTAATACAACAGTCAAAATGTCACAATCTCTTTCGTTACAAGCTGCGCGGTTGCACGCACGAAGTCCAGCCGCCGGAAACAAGTTGTACTTGTAGTAGGCCGAAAATTCTGCTCATTGCAATGTTGATAAGTGTTCAATCACACACTGATTTAAGTGAATGAGTAGTAAAGCACAATACTTTTTATTTTTATTAGTAAACTAAACCTTTTGTTATCACCCGAGTTATTTATTACATTTTCTTGTAGGAAAACGCTTCTTTGTAACCGTTTTCATGATGGTACGGTTTGCGCCCCGTCTCGAGCATAAGCGGTGACTGGGCGGGATGAAACATATCGGATTCGAGCCAAATTCCTTCTCGTAATGTCCCCCGTTATGGATATGTCTGATCGATAAAATTACTTTTCTCAGAAAAAACCCTTTTGATGGGTTTCAGTAGAGTGGGTTCATTCCATCGTAACAGCATAAATCAGTTACTCCGTGGAATGTAAGTTTGTGATATGAGCTTTCAATTGTGAGTTGTCAAAACGTCACCAAACAAAAGACCGTTGTTTTAATTTTGAGCTTATCTGTCAAATCACAGAACACCATAGTGTATTCAAAAGATATGAATTTTACTATTGGTAAAATTCTGCGCGGGATCAGTGAACTCTTGTGACTGAAGAGGGAGAAAAACTTCGATTAACACTTTTTGATTTTAGGCGTCATTCGTATCTCCTTCCTGTTTTTTCTTTTCCTCAACAACTGGGTGATTTGCTCTCGTAACAACGGTTTATATGCGTAAGAATTGTTTCTTTATCTGGGCACACATCCAAGATTTTGGTTCCGGATTTTCATTTTTATATCAAAACTAAGTAGTTAGAAACCCTTATAAACGGCTTATTCGACAAGAAAACGCTCCCTCAAGGTCTAAAGGTCCCATTCACTTTTACCCGACTATCATGAGTTGAAACAAAATTGCCGAACTTTGGGCTGCGTGTTTTGTGACAGGAGGCGGTTTAAGCTGCCCAAACCCAACAAAAAGCAGGCTCATTATGTTTACCCTTTCACAACTAAGTACTTTAGTTTTTCCCATTCTAACAGACTTCGTAGGCTTTTACTGGCACACTGTTTGCTTTGTTAAAAGAAAAAAATCGGATACTTCTCTATCTTAAATATGGATTAGTCGCCCTTGTTCCATTATTTCAGTAATGTTTGTATATATTCCACGGTTGTTGGTACGGAAGTGGTTTATTTTCATGATTTTTGTGGGTTTTCCAACGCCAAGTTGAAATTCGTGTTAGTAGTCAATCTTTTCCGCTCTATCACTCAAACGTACACATTTCCGGAGAGGTAATTTAAGTTATTAGTTCGGTTTTCGACTTAGTCATAAATTTCCGACTTGTCTTCCCTTTGTACTTCGGACTACAACCAGTCATAAAGACTGCATAGTTTCATGATTTAAGTTCGTGTGTTGGCTTTAATCAGCAAACTCTTAGTTTCCCACGTCGATTGGCAAAAAATGTATACTGTTCTAAATGGCGGAAGAATCGATCTTGTTGGCTGCAAATATAGCTCAAATCATAAACTGTTTTGCTAAAAAAGAAGCAAAATGGTCTAGTTTTCTCTACGTGCCTGTGAGAGAACTGACTTTTGCACCCTTCAAGGACCGACTCAGTTTCGCACTCGCGCCATACATTGTAGTTCTGTTTGGGGACATTATCTTGGCTACAGAGGGACAATTGTTTGGGAAGCCACAGAAAATTACTCTACAGCGGTACTGATTATGTTTCTGATATACAGTTGCTATTTCGTTCGTGAATGAAAGCATGTTATTTGTTTATAGCCATTGTGTGCAAAGCCACTGAGCAATAGCATGATCATTCTCATGAAAGCTATTGCGGAACAGTACTGTTCTGTTGCTTTACATTACATCATATTTTAAATTGTTTAAACATATGCATTACACAGTACATATAACCAGTTTCTTGTGGTAAAGCATACTGAATGATCTTTTCTACATTCTCCTTATTATCAGAACTCAAAGTTACGCAGGGCAATGCTGGTGTATTGCATAACTAGCCATCTTTATTTCACTCTCTAAACGACTTAGTGAAAACGGGATGAAAGAAGCAAATTATCTTCCAGAACCAGTCGTATTTAAGTTACAAATTGACCATTATAAATATGCTGCTCCTAAATGTCAACGGTGGTTTGATTATTCTTGAGTCGCTATGTTCTAGTTAGGTTTGCTTAGTTATGTGAAGCTCATTAGTGATTACAGAAACAGAGTAGCGAAGAAAAATATATTTCGCACAAAAAGTATAAAGCAGTTCTTCAAAACAGAGAAATCGATGCCACCATCAAATGAAGAGCCACGGATCAATAATTTCAGCAATATTATACTTTTGTTTCCATAGAATATAAGTATTATGTTTCGAGATTTCGAATGACGCAGATTGTATTGTATGTAGCTACCGAGCAGTATTAAACTTCCATTGCGTTGCTCTATTTTGCAACTGTTTCGTATCACTCGGTCAGGTAAATGAACTCAAGAAATGTGATTCAGCTGCATTACTGGAAATGATCCTTTTGTTGGAGTGCAAATCTTAAATGGCCTGGCTAATGTGCGAGTTTGTAAATGAAAAACATATCCTGGTTGTAACTTGGTTACGCTGTAGTCTCGTAGCAGCCTTGTTTACGATCGTTGACAAAGAAAATTAAGAATCAATAAGTGGTGATAAATTCCTACCTGATAGGCCGTCAGAAACACTCTTCGTGGCAAACCTTTGTGTTATTTGTTGGGTGGGGTACAATTTATGGTGGGAATAACCTTTTCATTCGTTGTGCGTCCTTTGTTTTGTTTCTGAACAGAAAATGGCGCGAAATGTTAACAGTGGCGGCCCGTTCGCTACTCACTTTCCCGCCAACCAGTCAGCCCTCCCAAGTGGCCCTCACTTTCCCGCGCGATTCTCGTTTACTTACGACGATTTGTACAACTGCTTGTACCGGCACAACGAACCACAACTAATCGACATCGACTTATTTAAAGCACCGAAAAAGGGCAGCCAAAACGACATGGAAAGACAGAAAGACGCTTCAAGTAAGTAAGCAAGAGGAAGTGGGAATGTAAGGTCAACAAATTGAGTCAGCCATGACCTGAAATATTCAAGCTATGCAGTCTTTGAAAGAGAGATGTTTTATTGTCAGGTTCTCATAGATGAAGTTACGTTGGGATGCTGTTTCACAGGGTTAGTAGCCTTGAGAACGAAGAATATTGGTGCATGCATTCCAATACACATGCGTTAAACTAGAAAAGTCGAAATAACTTTCGTCGCGTTCAAGACAATGTTATTGTTTAACAGGCAATTTTCCGGTTTTCTTAATAAGGGAAATGGCCCTTGTTTATATACAGTTATATATCTCTTTAAAACGTTGGAACGGAAGCCCACCCTCGGAAAAGTTCAACAATACTCTAGAGCTATAAGCGCATCGAGAATTTCAACCAATTGGTCTATTTATATTGTAAATCCTGTGTCCATTATCAAAACTGGGCGGCCAACACTATCAAGACAGAAGTCGAGTTCTGTTCAGACAGATTAGATAACCAGATAAGGAATAACTGTTCTATTGTTGTAGTGGTGTCCATTCTTTAAGACGTGTTTTAACTTATATTTCACTGACTGCTGAAGTGAACACTAGCCTGTACTATTAACCTTGCCAGCTAACCGACTCTAAAATTAAAAGGGCGTCGGAAATTGTTGTCATTTATTTCAACACCAGAACTCCAGTATTTTGGAATCGACCTCCCACTCTTGGCACCATGCACGAAATGCAAACCCTGGCTGTGTCGGTCACGATATTTCCGGTTGATATTTTTTTCCTTTCCGGAACTAGAAAGTGATTGTTTTGCTATCAGTGGCGATCTTTTTTCAACCGAAAGATACGAGAAGGTGGGACTTGGGACTGTCATAGGTCGAATAGATGTCATAACTGCCTCTGTGCCTTTCATTTTCCGGGGGTACTCTGTCAACACAAAAATTGTCGTTTGGCAGTTGGCCATTGTAGGTTAGTATACGATTTATATCTAAGCAGAAATCCGGTCGTCTGAATTTTGCAACTAAATGTCACTCACCACCCTACTGGGTGAGCTTTGTTCCATGGTGGGAAAGAGCGGCTTACTCGCTTTCCCATTTCAGATGAAAATTTGTGATTTTCGCTGCCCCATTTTAGATCTAGTTTAAAACTGCACCCCTTATTTCTGACCAATGAACTCAGAGCCTTCCTTTCGCAATGTCAAAAAGCCTTCCCTTTCTAAGTCCTAAACGTAACCCTATTTTGAGACCAAAATATGCTCTGGGACTGCAGATATCTCATAGCTATTGTAATTGAGCACTGCGTGCATTTTCCCACGACTCCCCCAACCCCAACATTGCCCTCGTTTCCCAGACTCTGCTTACATTTTCTAGAATTTCCGATCGAGTTAAAAGATTTTGAAAATTCTGTTGACCTCCGCTGTGCCGATTAGCAGTCTTCTGACATTCGGTGCTTTTGATGTAACAGAATTTATCACGGGGTCACATTTCCAGGTGAAAACAAGTTAATTAAATGACTGTCAAAAACTCACGTACGTGTTCTCTGTGATGGGAGAGATAATGTGTGAAGAAAAGTATCGTGTTCACTTATAATAACAGAAACGTTATTGGAGTGAAAACTGTTTTGATGGTTTTGAAGGTTTTACTGGATTGTGAAATGCTCGTGTTCATGCTCAATGATGATCCAGAATGTTGATTGATTGATTGCCCAGTACTACCGCTTAGCTTTTAGATGAACGATTTGTTATTCTAGAACTGTTAATCATGTTTGTCACTGACTACCTCGCTGACTACGTACATATGTTTTTATCCAGTTTACATGGGATGTAGGAAATAGTTTTTTTTCTTTTTCGCTTTTCGAGGTTGTAAAGTATATCTTTTGCCCGTTCACTTTGCTGACAGAAGTGGGTAAGGAGAAAACCGAGAACGATGTGTTGACTTGAATGACTCCCACCAAACAATGGGAAGAGATCGAACAGGGGAGAAGGGTAGGGGAACATCGCCTTTACGCTGCAACTTCACCCCCCTCCTCTTGCACAATTATTTAGTGTGTAATTAGACCGCGTTTTGTTGGTAGGACTTCTCATCTTTCAGAGAAGCGTCCGTATTCTCAGGCAAGAAAGACTGGTTAATGGCAGGAATTATGATAGCTTTGTCTGTTCAAGGTTCATCTTTGCACCGCGACGGGTGTTAAGGGTTTTATTTTGGAATGGCCGTGACTCAAATTGTCAGTCAGGCGACCAAATTTATGAAGCCCGGTTAGATGACGTAGACCTTAAACGGGTAGACCTACAAGATGTCCGTAATTGGCCTTCTGGAATTCAATGTTTTATATCTATTATAGTATTTTACAAGGCGATAAAGCCTGCTCCAAATATTTTTGATAACTGTTCCTGTATACTTGGAGTTAAGGGATTGTGTTGATAATAAGAACCATTAATTTCTTAATTTTAGATTGTGAAATTTGCCGTTCAAGTCTTGGCGACTGTCCCGTTCACAGCGTCCCAAAGTCACCGAGGAAACTTTTTATTCCGGGACAGAAACATCCCCTACGTTTCAGCTATGCCATAGCGTCTTTCCCGGAAGAGGTTCAGCTTTGCATATCTAGCATTCCTGCTGCGGGCTGCGGCGTCTGCGCTAAACAGCACATTCCTGTCGGTACGTGGATTGGTCCATATGAAGGAAAACAAGTCAAACAGGAGGATATCAAACCTAACACAGATACATCTTACATGTGGGAGGTACGTCGTATTGTGGCCAAAGTCCAACTTCATCTTTGGGATAGGTTAAGTCGTATTATTACGTAACTGAAAGTTCGTCGACCGTCGAATCCTAAAAAACGTTAGGAGCTTACCATTCAACAAAATTAGATTTCGGATTTTTCGTTTGCCGAATGGAGGGGTACTTTCAGATGAACAAACTCTCTCCAAGTTCTCACGCTTTCCTATACCTTCTGCGCCATTTTCAAACAAAGACCTTGAAAAAAGAAATGACCAAATGGAAAGCGCTATTGCGATGGGGTCAGACCGACCAGTTACTCGGGACAACCTTGAAAGGTGGTCCTAAATATCCCGGTCGGACTGAACCGAAATGGACCGTTCCACTGACTTCCAACCGAAATTTCTTGATTTCTCGGTCGAATGGTAAGCACATTTGGACACACAGCGCAGAACTGGAAAGCGGTTTGAAAAGAAACGGGAATTAGAAAGATTTATAGTCTGCATGTTATCTTTTGCCTGCTCAATCCACTCGCGCGGGCGTAGGCAGTGATTGCGGATTTTTTCATGGTTCTCGTGCCAACCGGAAGAAAACATAATTCTACAACGGAAGTTCATTCATTCATTCTTTATTTCCCATAAGGTTGAGCAATAAACGAACCTGAAGTCACGAAGATCTTAGATAATAAATCGGCGATTTTATGATTGAGTTTGACAACCATAGTCGTGCGATGACAAGGATAGAAAACTACCAAAAAGTATGCTGCACAATGAGAGTTTTTGTTCTGCTTAATGAACCCGTTGCCTTTATTTTATTGTTTCCATCGTCGCGTTTCTTTTACCTCGTTGTTGCTCGAACTCGATAGTAGAGTTACCAGGAAACAATTCACCTTATACTACAATTTCGTTGAAATACCGGCTGTACAAGAAAATACAATTCGCGGACATTCGCAGGTAACTATAGAGAGACTCTGTCGGTCTGAAATTACAAAGCGAATTACGTCTGATACGCTACTTTTGTTTCGGTGAGCAGCAGTGAATTTTGTTTTAGACTACAACTAGATTGCGCTAGGCATTAAAGTGAACATTTCTTAGTGGACATTTGAGGAGCAGGGTTGGCGCAGTGTTGGGGAGCAGGGTTGGCGCAGTATTGGGGAGCAGGGTTGGCGCAGTGTTGGGGAGCAGGGTTGGCGCAGTGTTGGGGAGCAGGGTTGGCGCAATGGTGAGAGTGCTCGCCTTCCACCAGTGAGTTTGTTGGTTCTCTACTCTGCTCCAAGAGGTTTTTCTCCGGGTACTCCGGTTTTCCCCTCTCCACAAAAACCAACATTTGATTTGATTTGATTTAATTTTAATTAATATGATTTGATTTCATTTGTGCTTTACAGCGTCCCCAATTAGTACGTTAGTGCTAAATGCAGTTGACACTCAAATAAAGTTCAGTATTAGTAGGAGTAGTAGTATGTACATAAGTTAAACTTAAGGTTCAGTGCAGTGTCAGAAATCAACATTGGGACCGGAAGCCGAAAATTTACTTATAAACTTTGTGTGGAAGTTAGTTTTTAGCAGATTCATTTTGAAATTCAAAGAAGTTCAGATAGCTTAATATCAATGAATAGTTCAAATTTGAAGTTATTCTTTAAGTGTTTTCTTGAGATGACATAAACTTATTAACCTCTGTTTTCGTGCCTCGCCCGTTTCGCTCGGCAAATTAGAGACATGGAAAGGAAAATAGGAAATTCCTGGGGGGTGTGGGGTTATACATGACCCCTCTGGAACAGAAATTTCGAGGGGGTAAGGGGGGGCTCTTATCGGATGTACCATCCGTGGGGGTGGGGTATGGATATTTTCTGGAATCGCACAATTACCGTGAGGGCTGGGAGAAAATTCTTTGATGTTCTAAATCAATTAGAAATTGTAAGGTGTTGTTGGCGACTCGTGATCTCACAAGCACTTAAAAAAAAAATGCGTTTTTCTTTTCTATGGGTTTGCTGACACAAAAACCCATCAACGCGCGCATAGTACGTGAGTTATTTAAGAAATAGAAAACATGTTCTTCGTGTTTCTATCGAGTTATAGAAACACGAGTGGAAGTTTGGGAGAACGAGAAATGCTGTGGGAACACGAGCCGCAGGCGAGTGTTTCCACAGCTTTTTCGAGTTCTCACAAACTTTCACGAGTGTTTCTATAACTCAATAGAAACACGAAGAACATGTTTTCTATTCCTTTTAGAAAACACCGCGACGAAAAAAAGAAAAGCAACTTGTTAGCTTTGATTATCAAAATGTAAATTCTCTTTGCTCGCGTCATCATTACGTCAACAGCTCGTGCTAGTTCTGTGTTTCTATCGAGTTATAGAAGCACGATTTCTAACCAATCAGGGCGCATACTTTCTTACGACTGTTTTCTAATTTATAATACATAATACCCTGTCATATTACACTGTGTTTTCTCCATTCTAAATTGCTAATCTGTAATATGTTTTCGCGTTCAGATTTACCACGATGGAAAGTTCTTGCATTACTTGGATGCCATTGATGAAAACACGTCAAGCTGGATGCGGTTTATAAGGTGCGCTCGATATAGAGAAGAGCAAAACTTGTTCGCAGCCCAGTACTGTGGTAATATCTACTATCGGGCTTTTCGAGAGATTCCTGTAGGTACGGAACTCTTGGTGTGGTATGACGAGAAATATCCACAAGATATGGGAATACCAGTGGAGGTGCAGGATATGGCTCTTGTTGACCCTAATGGTAGGTAAATAATGACTCGTGTTGACCTGTCAATTTTAAAATTGTCTATTTAATTACTCTCAATAAATGTTTGTAGAAAGGCGAAGCAATGTATGGTGACCCATGTGGATCGAAGGAAAACACTCAAGAAACGTCTGCATATTATTCAGCTCCTCTATTTCCTTGGTTCCTGCCAGAATAAAAATGTATTGTTTGTGTTCTTAGGGTTGGATTATCCTAAAGACAGTCTGCTTCCAAACTTTCATGTCTTTCTGGTGTACTAAACATTCTCTTAATCACCACATCCTTACCAAGTGGGCAAGAGCGGCGAACCTCTCAATGTTTGGTGGTTACATTCATGCTGTGGTGGTATCTAAAATGCAACCTAATATGACGCCGTTAATACCAAAAGGTTTTAACATTGTTCTTTGTATCAGCAGGTACTAGATTCCTACAAGAGGTTCTAGCCGCTCAAGGTCAAGCCCTTCCTACAAACCGACCGAATCCAACACCGCAATATCCTCCTCCTGCGTCTAGCCAATCAGCGCCGATCCCGCGCTCCCCACCCAAAGCGTCTCCCCATAAGTCACCACTGGCTGGGTCACGTGAGCAAGTAAGCGTGCAAGATGGACCTGTGACCGTGGTACGTAATGATTGCCACCTGTCGTCATGGCAACAAAAGGCGTCCAATCCTGTCGTCTCTCGCAGCACTGTTCCTTTGCGCGATCGGGAACCAATTAAACTGAAAGAAGAGCGATGCGTGATCGATAACGATGTCGACGAGAGAAGGTGCAGTTTGTCCGACGGTACGGAGCTGAGTATGATGAAATGCGGTCAGTGCAACCAGTCATTTGCCCAAAAGAACATGCTCCAGGTCCATGTCTGCCCACGCATGCCCAGTAGGCCCTATAAGTGCAGCAACTGCTCAGAGGCATTCTCTTTACCCAATGAACTGCGTACACACGTTGTCACTCACGCAAACGATAAGCCATTTAAATGCGGTTACTGTTCGCGCACATTTGCTGGAGCAACCACGTTGAACAATCATATACGAACACACACTGGCGAGAGACCTTTCCTGTGTGAAAAATGCGGGAAGACTTTCACCCAGGCGTCGCAACTTAGCAAACATCAAAGGGCTCCTCACGAATGCATGTTTTGATATTTGACCTATTCACAGTGCACGTGAGTATGAACCTTTAATTCAAGATAAGGACGAAAGATAAGAAAGAACCGGAGGGGGGTGACAATTCCCAAAAAAAATCCTGCAAGGGAAATTAGTCTAAAAAAAAGTCCTGCAAGCGATGGCACCAAAAAAAAAAGCCAGAAAAAAAATCAGCACACCAGTGGGCTTCAAAAAATAAATAAATAAAATAATGCACAGAAAATTTGGTCCGTCCCTAACCTCTATTCAATCGCATTCATTAGGAACCAACTCTCTGTAGCATACTATCATTAACCGTTCTACGTGGCCCTTGCTGTTTAGATAGTAGATAGCACTTTCCAGCGGAAAAGAGATGCAATGATGTATAACACCCCTTAAAATATATACCAGTTCGACTGCAAGCGATTTTTTCTTCAGTAAAAAGTTGATGAGTAACAAATACATGGATATTACCACCAAACCAAGATGACGAAGTAAGCGGTCGCTTTGCAACCACTTATTAGGAAATTGATAAAACGCTTTTACGCAAAACACTGAAAGTGCAACAGAGTCGGTTTGATGCATGGCCGTTCAAAAGGTGTCCATTAATCAAAATCAACTGATCATGCATGATTTTCGTCTGGATTCGTGACCTAAAAACTTAAACATAAACCGTCACACATTTTTTGGTCGTCTCCTAATAAGATTGTAGGGGATTGCCTCGCTGGTATATACTAATTTACCGGATAAACCGTTATCCAGCTGATAAGGGATTCTAAAATGTTAAAGTTTATCGGTGTTACCTTATCACTCACACTTAATTGCCAGGCACCTCTTCAACTGATAGATAGCGAGAAGCTAAGTAGCTTTAATACATCCCAGCAGTGTGCTATTTCGAGCAAATCAGCCGCATAATACAGTAGCGTCACACAGCGTAACGCAAAACCCATCGATTTAGACCAAAAAGAACTTGCATTAGGAAAATTCTTATTTCAGTTGCTCGACTTGTCTCAATGGTTTTCACGTCTCTCGACATGGCGGTTCTGTAACCCATTGCTGATATATTCCGGCAAAGGTCAGTGAAGTGAAACTGCCAGTGGTAAAGTGAATACTTCAGTTCACGAATGACTTTAAAAAAAATGTCGACAACCTTCCAACAGCCTTAGCAGAAAAACTTAAGATTTTTGCTCAAGGGGAAGACAGTACTTAACAGATAAATTATTTTTCAAGCTAGGAATTGCTTAGGAAACCATTAAAGCATTTCTGCTAAAGCCTTTTAAAAGACGAGCAAGTAGAATTTGTTTGATAAGAGGATCCAACTAATATATTTCAAGGGAAAATTTTCTTTTTCCAGCTCTAACGAGAGAAATAAGTTTAAGTGCCAAAAAATTGGCGTTGAAAGATTGTCGTGAATTTCTTAACATGTTGAGAATAAGGTTACAGTTTGTTCAAATTGAACGCTAGAAGAGTAATGTATCAAAACATAGTATTTCGTAAAGTTCTTTATTATTTAGCTTGTTATTTTATACAGAATTTTTTTGTAATTAAATTTTGACGAGTGGTTTCTTACCCGAAATAATAAAATCAAACCTTAACGTTGATAGTCAACAGTCATTGCTGTAAACATGCTGTAGATAGTCCAACAGACACAGTAACTTCAATTAACATGCGCACAGGCGCTCAGTGATATCAACAATGGGTTGTTTGTAACGTTTCCAACACTCAGTTAAACGAGACTGGTATACTAAAGTGGAGTGTAGTCTCTGTTGTTTGGATGTCCTCATCTTAGGCTACGTTTTACACTATAAAAAAATCCACTTTGGATCAGTTATAAAATGTGCACTATTAGGCCTTTCGTTCACATTGTAAGCTTCTATCCGAACAAGTTTTGTACCCTCTATCGGTGCGAGGTTTTCATCTGCTCCAAGAGCAGATACAGTTTTGGACTCGTAATGGGCTCAGGCTGTATTAGTCTCCTCCGCAGCCGTCATTAGGATCGTCACGCAACGCTTCTTCCCCGGAGGAGAAGCGTTGCGTGACGATCCTAATAACGGCTGCGGAAGAGACTAAGGCTGTACTGGCACAGTGTAAACAGGTTACGTCGGCTCCGTTTTCAGTGGAAAAGGAAAGCGTAGAAGATGGTGGAGAATCTAGTTTATGGAGAAGGGTAGTCCAGCAGTATCCCTAGCTGGCAGATGTGTCATTCAGCCAGTTTGCAGTTGTAGACGAAGATGTTTCCACAGAGAATCAAATGACGGAAAACGACGCGGAAAGGGAAGCTTTGGTGGCAGTCCAACCAGTCGCGCATGCCCGGGGGGATACTCCCAGAAAAATTGGGTAGGGGTGTGCGGCCCGCTGCCCAAAACCCTTACCCTATTTATGACAAAAATCTGCGATTTTCCCTACCCTATTTATGAGCGTGCTTGAAACGCTACATTTGTGAGTCATCTGATACTCATTACAAGTTTAATTAGACAATATGCAGTAAAACGTATGTACATGTACGTCAATTTAACCCCGATATAACGATATTTTCGGTTATTTTACGGCAATATCGTTATATCGGGAGTCTCGATATAACGATATAATTTCACTGCTCCCTTGGCATATCGTTATATCGGGGTTCCACCAAAAACACATTAAGACGTTCGTTTGGCAGCTTCGCACACAAACTGAATCGTGCAAGTCGGGGAAATGACGTCATCCATATCCTCACTAGTGAGGATATGGAAAATACACCACTACGGTCCCGGATGTAGTTTTGTATGAATTTTACCAGTGATGTAATTCCCGGTAAAACACTCAACGTCTATTTGACAAATCGAATGTGGTTTAGCGTTGACTGCACTCTTATCGACAACGAGTACGCGTCATCGCAGTGGTCAAAATGTTGTGGACTCACGAGGCGCAGCCGAGTGAGTCCAAGACAAATTTTCGATAAGAGTACAGTAAACGCTTAACCACATTCGATTTGTTTTGTTTTTTTTTTTAACAAGTAGTAACGTTAAAAAACGTCAAAGAAGATGTTTTTTTTTCCAGAGCATGACCAAGATCGTGACACAAAGAAAGAGCAAGCGTTGTCCAACTTTCTCGCAATTTGATTGGTTAATTCCCCAAAATGAGCGTTTCTAGACTCTTATCGACAACGGCAAATTAGCCAATCAGATTGCGAGATTACAAGCATCGCGTTAAAAGCCATCGTGATCACAGAGAACCTCTTTCGGTTCAGTTCAATGGTAACGTAACACAAGAAAGGTAAGACTCAGAATCAACGTGTTACTTTAATTTATTTGCAGCAGTACAGTATTAAGTACGTGACTCGCAAAACGTGAAATTCTGGATCACGTGTAAGTACTAGTACAGAGTGTGTTCACTTGACGTCACGGCAGTCATTTTGGAGGAGAAAAAGATGGTTCAGGGAATTGAACTCTATTTTTATAAACCAATATGGCTGCTGGTCACGTGAGCGAACACTCTCCAAAGTTGTATGAACCATTTCAGCAACCCAGGAGCCCATGGGCTCCGGGAAACCTCAACAATTTGAGTAATCTGATTGGCTCTCTACACCTGGAATGTTTTGCTTTACAATGAGACGGTTTTAACACGGCTGATGGAAAGAAAAGGTTTCGTTGATGGGCGTGAACTGTATTATACCACTTAAGTTCTTTTTTTGCTAACCTGTTTTACTATTTAGAACGACTATCTGTTTTTATATGGGGTCGAGGACTTCGTTATGGATTTCCCAGGGGTTTTTTTTTATTCATTTCATTAACCATTAAATCGGTTTTTTCGACCCTTTTTGACGGTCGAAGTCGAACGTTTTAGCTGAAAATTTATATTTTTTGGCTGTTTAACGGATAAGCCGCAAGATGCATTCGGCTATACCAGCTCTCCACTTTTCCTCTCATACACGGAACAGCGTTGGTGATATTCATTTGTTATTTTTCTTCCTATATACAAGTCAACAAAGCTATATTATGAATAATACATTCCTCAATTATTTTTACAGTGACCGTTTCATGTCCGCCAAAAAAAAACAAGTAGAGAACGAGCTGTTATTATTTAAGGACATTTTAAACAATAAAATTATTTTACAAAAACTGACAAAATTTATCTCCATCTTGAAAATAATATTATTTAATATAATTTCGTGGTTCGATTGCGTTCTGTGCGTTTGTTCTTGGACGAAGAAAACTTGGGAAGATTTTTTTCATTTCTTGAATTTCCAAACTGTGTCTTTCCCAATATCTGTTACGTAGACCGCCATGCCTTTGCTGTCTGACGCAACATCATGAGGCTCGAGAAATCCCTAAAAACGAACGAACAGAAATAAGACATTTTCCCTTAAAATCCAACGACGTAAAGCTGGGCAAGTCAAACCCAAATAACCACAGTTCCTGCCGTAGCTTTACATTAAGGTGATTTTTCGGGCTTCGCAAGAGGAAACTCCCGAGCTGAAATTTGGGCATCGTCTTTTACATTCAGTAACAATCGGCGTCGAGATCATACTACGCATGCGTCGTCCTAATGCGCATGCGTCAAGTCGGAGACGAATATGTTGGGAACGATGTTCACGAAAAAAAACTCGGGATTTGCCACACAGGAAGCCCGAGTTGACGCAGATATGCGTCCAGTTGAAATGAGAACAAAAGACAGGTAGTGATTTAGTGATCATGACGCGAATCTGAACGCTCTTTGACCAATGGACTCTGATAATCCGTATTCATTTTTTCTCTAATAAGGCAAATTTCAATTTACTTTAGTGCCTTTCTATATCCCTTGAAACACTGTTCTGCTGAAGTTATTTCAACCAAATGGGTTTCTAATACTGCCGTTCAGAATCTCGGCTCCTTTGCTTCCCTTTTAGCTGAAAATGTTCAACGTGTCAGTATCTCTACTGGCCAGGGTGGAGTGGTGTTTTCTTTCCGGTCGTATGTGACATAAAGCTAGCTCACACATAATGGGAAAGCGTTGAAGAAAGAAAGAATTTTCTTCATTTTATTGCACATTACTACCGCCGCCCGGTTAGCTCAGTTGGTAGAGCGCCGGCTTGCCGAGCGGGAGGTCGTGAGTTCAAACCTCGGCCGAACCTAGAGAACCCACACCAAAGATCCCACAACACTGTTCGAAAAGAGTAAGGGACGTAGACCCCGGTGGTGTGGTCAACATTTGTAAAAGTTTGATTGTAATTAATTAATCAATTAATAAATAGGAGAATTGATGTAAAGCGCCTTTAAACATATCCATATGAAAAAGAGCGCTATACTGAGGAAGCTGACACACACACACACACACACACACACACGCGCGTGACATCACCTCAAATGGAGCCCATTCCTGAACAACGGATCCGCTGTTCAAACTGAACGTGAAGCCCTTGGGCTGAGTGTCGTCATCTGGGCCGTTTACCACGTGCAGGACGCCACCTTAGGAAAGGAGACGATCTTAGATAAACTAAACTATTCAATTCAAACGTCGCTTTATTTTAAGTATATTTTTTCCAACTGAGCTTTGTTCAGGGAATAGGGACGGACCATTAGAAAAGTGATGGGGGGGGGGGGGAATTTTCAGCTTGCACGAATTTTTTTTTCGCTCACTGCTTGTGCAGGAATTTTTTTTCAGGTGAACCCCTCTGCACGAATTTTTTTTACTTCGTGTGAAAAAGCCACAATTGGACCTTCCTTCTGCATGAATTTTTTTTTTGTTTTTTCCCCAACACCCCCCCCTCCCCCAATCGCTTTTCTAATGGTCCGTCCCTTACCACGAATGATACACTGGGAATTCACAACAGAAAAAGATTCATTGTCACATGTTTGGCTTCCAAATTGTACGAAAGACATAAAAAAATTCGCCTCTCAGATACAAGGGTAAATGCAAATATTTTTGTCCACAGAGAGCAAGGATGGCAAGCCGTTTGACTTTTTTCAACGCTAATCATAAAAATTACAATTTCTGCGATAGTGATTGGTTAAAGAAAGAACAGGAGAAGAACCGATTGAGATACAGATCCTACGGAGAAAGTGGCTGTGGATTGGCCACATCTTAAGGATACCGGTAAACATCATCACCCGGCAGGCACTACGATGGAATCTTCAGAACAAGAGGAAGAGGGGTCGTCCGAAGAACTCCTGGCGAACAGGTGTAGAGGCTGAAATGAGGAAATGGGGCCACACTTGGACGACACTGGCAGGGCTAGCCCAGGACAGAAGCCGATGGAGAACTGAAACTGGCAATGGCCTATGCCCCTCTCAGGGCTAAGGGCTTGAGCTGAGCTGATTGGTTAAACAAAACTCCTATTTTCCACTAATTCACTTGCCAAGTTGTTATCGGACATTTCAATAAGCCAATTACATTCAAAGTTACAGCTTAAATCAACCAATCACATTGAAAGTTGTAGTTTCAATCACCATAAAAACAGTGTAAAGGGTCCTAAATTGAGGCTTTCTTCAAAACTTCTTCAACAGTGACAATATTTTCTTTGATAACTTGCATTTGGCTCTTCTTCTTTTCTCGGAAATTGTAATTTTTATGATTAATTAGTAATAAGACTTCGTGTCGTCCAATTCGGTCTGTAGTGATACTCGTGATAAACAAATTTAACTCCCGCTGCGCGGTCGTTCGATTTTGTTATCACTCGTATGATTACAGACTGAACTGGACTTGACTCAGTAATATTACCATTGCATATGTATTGGGACAAAGAAAAAAGGAAAATGCGCGCACTAAAAACAATAAATAATAATGGTGTTTGCATGATGTGAAAAGTTATGTAGATCGAGAAGGGTGTTACAATGTTTGTCTGTATAATTCTTCATTGCGATAAGCTTCGTCAAACAATTGTTCATTAGTACGATGTTTCAATATGTTTGGTAGGCTCCGCAAGCGGGCAAGATGAGGTGAATCTTGAGTTCTGATTGGCTACCCGAGCAGACAAGACTGGCATATCCTTCCCCCCTAGGGATTGCCGCTTTGTCTCCCGAAAAACGAAAGTCGTCACTTATATACAATACTCCTAGGATTCCTACCATTTTGTTCTGAGTGGACATGCACTGCAAAGACGCGGCTTCCAAACTCCTTCAGCTCATTTAAGAGTTTTCCTGATTTTGGATGAAAGACGAGAACTCGGCCATTTTCCCGGTCAGCGACAAACAACTCCTGATTTCTCTCGTCGAGAGATAAACTATGAGGAATACGGAAAAAACTTGGAACTGAAAAAGAAGAAAACAGAGGAAAAAGTACATTTAACTGCAACAAAAGATACCTCAGAAATACCATTTTTGTTAGACAGAAAGACCCGTATGGGAAACCGTTTGTTTTGAAACCTTTTAAAAAAATTAAAGGTCTTTTTGGTTAAAACAAACAGCAGCTTCCCTTAGCGTAAAACATGACATGGATACATCACCTGAGAAAGAAAAAAAAAAAACAAAAACAAAGAAACGGTACCAGTAAAGACAGCAGCTAAATTTCAGAATACCCCGCCACTCATTAGCATACTGATGAATAACAATAGAGTCCATTGTAATATGCCTCGTTCTTCAAAAGAAACCGATACATGTAAATGAAGTGGCGGGGTATTCTAAAGTTGCTCCCAGACAGCTTTTCTACAGAGTGGTCACACGATGTGGTGTGATCTAAAGATGGAAAGGTTTGAACTTCACCGTATGGCAAAACTATGGCAAAAGAAAAAGCACCACAGTACAGAATTAGTCAGTACCTTTCCAAAGAATGGTCACATTGCATTGTTTGAGCAGCAAATGAAAATGATAGAACCACACTTTATGGTAACCATAATGAGAACAGAATATAGCAAGAAGGTCCCACAGTTGACAGAAAATGCGAAAAAGGCACTCGTAATGTTGTACATGCTCGCGCTGTTAAAACATACCGATTCCTCGAAGTTTTAAGTTATCAATCTGCCAGACTTCGCTCCCACCTGAAGGGACCACTACTACGCGACTGTTACAGTATCTAGTAAAAAGCCAAGAAACGTTAGAGGTGAGGCTTGAATATACAGTGGGATGGGTCTGTAGATGCAGACTGGTTTAAAGCACCTGAGGGTGAAGTGGGCCAGTAGATTAGGACTGGCCATGGGCACTAAAGCTCCTAAGGGTGGTGGTGTGGGCTCGTGGATGTCGAATGAATCATGGCACCCAATAGTGGGAGGGAGCAGCAGATGCGGACAGGAGCACCTGATGCGAACTGCACATAAGCTTCTCAGGGGTAGTGAATCATGTAAGGCTTTACAATCAGAAGATATATATGTTATTTACCGGGCGGGTCGTACTCAAGACCTCGGGCACAGTTTTCTCCCATACGGACCGACCTAGACCGGTAAATAACTTATTTATTTTTTCTGTTTGTTTCCTTTTTTTCGCAACAATTTCAATTTGCCGCGAATAGCACGGATAAAAATCCGGACCGTGGTCTGTATCGTAAAAAGCTGGACCGGTTACGAGCGCGCGATTAGCCAATCAGACTCGAGGATTTGGGATTCTGGCCCGCTGAGATTCTTGAGAAAAAATAACTCGGGATATATTTTTTTAAAGGTTTACATGATTCACTACTCCTCGGGATATTTTGTAAAGGCTTACATGATTTACTACCCCTTCACGGGTTGGGTGGGGGCAAAAAAGGTTAATGAAGATGGACTGCACGAGGAAACGCATGGCATGTCCCTGTCACGTGCTTATCCCGTGGAACATCCATACACACAAAAATGTTTGAAAGAAAATGTGCCCTGAATAGGATTTGAACCCACGTCCCCCCGCATACTAGTCGGGTGTGATAACTACTACACCACCAGGACAACCATGCTGGCAACATTTACTCTAATTAATATGATTATTTGGGAAGCATAGGGTTAGTGGTTTCTTCATATACACATATGTATGTATATATATGTGTATATATATATATATATAAAAAGTTATGATGCTTCGAGCCAACAGGGATGCCACACGCCAGAAGGATCCAAAAGGATTCGTAGTCCAAACCTCGAGTAATGAAATTTGTAGGCAATTGTGGAAAACGAGGACGGACAACTTCGAGCGAAAAAAAAAAATATATATATATACAGTAAAAAATCTAAAAAAAGTTTAAAAATTTAATAAAAATAGACGTTTCGGTCAATGACCTTCATCAGTTGCAGTGCAAGTGAATAAGAAATTACAATGTCCTTAAATAGGTTTACAGTATAAAAGATGACATAATATAACAAAGATGATTACATAACAGGGCGTGGTAACACATGAAAATGAAAAAATTAACCAATGATAAACAATCGGTGATTACTAAGCGAGAAACTATGACAATGCGATACAAAACTCAAGAAACGCAAACCAAATATGAATAAATAATCGGATATAAAACAAATAAGATTAATGTTAAAAAACTATAACATGATTCGTCAAGTCAGCCAAAAGTGTGAAGGGACCCGCGTGTAAAATATTCACAGTATTCATAAAAGGCCATCCTAGGAAAAACTTGTAATAAAAACCCCAAACAAAGCCCTTGAAGCTATGCCGCGGCAAGGCACAACAGGCGCCCTGAACAGGGCCCTTAAACAACAATAATGTAATAAATTCCCCGATGGGGGCCCCTGAGAAAACCTTGCACTAACAAAGCTAACAAGATCCAAGGTCAGGGCCTTTGAACACCTGAACTAAGATAACCGCCAAATTAGCAAGTTATTTTTACGCTAGTTGTAGTTTATATATATATATATATATATATATATATATATATATAAAACGGTTATAAAATGCCTCAAGCCAACAAAGAATGCCACTGCGTCAGGAGGATCAATGAAGATTCACAGTCCAAGCCTCACCACAAAAATGAATTTAAAAACGTTAGATAAAGAAAGGACGGACAACTTCTGACGATAAAAAAGTTAAAAAGTTAAAAATTTAATAGAAAAAACGTTTCGGTCTTAGACCTTCGTCAGTTACAGGAGAAAAAGGACGGAAACTAAGTTTAAATACGGTTACAGTGTGGGAGATTACATACCGAAATGAAAAATACTATCGTGCTATTAATATCTGCAACCACTTGCTCGTAAATTACCATCATTTATTAAAGACACCACGGATTTGCTTAACAAAATAGGAGATCTTAACACGAGTGGCCCTTTTCCAACTGGCACCTTACTGGTTTCGTGGGATGTGGTTTCAATGTTCCCCAACATCGACAACAAACTTGGTCTTACTGCAGTTAGGAAAGCTTTGAATGCTAGGGAAAACAAAATTCCGTCCACATATTGCATACTAGAAGCCGTAAAAATCTGTTTGAAAAGCAACCATTCTGTTTTTAAAGAGAATTTCTTTCTTCAGATTCATGGTACGGCCATGGGTCCAAAAAATGCATGTAGTTATGCCGATCTAGCCATGGGTGAAATTGATCTTAAAGCTAAGTTTTCCGGTCCGATAAAGCCATCCTTGTGGTGGCGTTATCGTGACGATGTCTTTGATCTTTGGCAGCAAGGCCTTCCTGCCTTACATCAATTTACTGATTATATCAATTCTCTATACCCTACTATTAAATTCGAGTTAGTTTTTTCTGAACGTGAGCTTCACGTACTTGATCTTACTTTACATCTTGTGGAAGGGTTTATTAGAACTGATGTTTATTCTAAACCTACAGATAGCCATTTATACCTTCCACCCTCTAGCTGCCATCCCAAGCATGTCTTCAAGGCTATTCCTTTTGGAGTAGCGACTAGATTGAAGAGAAATTGCTCTGAAGAAACTTTCCTTGCCGAGAGAACAGTTGAGTACAAAGGTTATCTTGTTAATCAGGGTTATCCCCCAAAATTAGTTGACGATCAATTCTCCAAAGCCTCCACCATTTCTAGGATTGATTTACTACGGCAACGCGGAAAACAATCGAGGAAATTATTTCCATTTGTTCTCACATTTAATCCTAACTTGCCTAATGTGAGTAGCATAATTAGAAAGCATTTGTTGATTTTGCAATCCAACCCTAAATTGAAAGAACTTTTCCCTCAAGGCTCTATCATACCATCTTTTCGTAGAACAAAAAACCTGAAAGAATTATTAGCACCATCTCGTTTTAAAACCGCCGATGAGGGACAAACAATTCAGCCAAACAATGGCTGCTTTAAATGTGAAAGAAATAGATGCGATCTCTGTCGAAATTTCTTTGTTGAATCTAAATCATTTCTAAGTTTTAGAACGTGCAGAAAATACACCATTCATTCAAGGCTTTCTTGTGATTCTAAAAACGTGATCTATTTAGTTTCCTGCAAGAAATGTCGTTTACAGTACGTAGGATCAACTACCACCGATTTTCGGGTTAGGTTTCGTAACCACAAGTCTGCTATGCTCACAAACAAAACCACTTGTGAGGTAGCAGTACATTTCAATAAAATTCCACACTCCTTGGATGATTTTGAATTCCAATGCATTGATCAGGTGCAGGCCCCTAATGACTTAGACGAGATCGATAGGTTTTTAATTACGAAAGAGGCTTATTGGAGTGCTCAACTGTTTTCTATGGCTCCCCATTGCTTAAATAAAAGAAAAGAATTTCACTCCAAAAACAGAATTTGTTATAATTAACTTTCTCTTGTGTAAATATGCGTTTGCGCCATAAAGCAGTCCAAAAGCCCTTCCTTGGATTTTGCCAGCTCTTTGGGTGTTAGGTATGCTCAAAGGCCCTGCCTGGGATCTTATTACAGCTTATTGTTTAAGGGCCCCTCCAGGGATTTTGTTGTTTGTCAACCCTTTAATGCTCCAAAGGCCTCGATTTGGGATTTTGTTATTAACCCTGTCCAGCGTAAACGTAGGTTTCTTCTGCATATCTTTGTAAACTAGTTTTCCCGTAATATTTACCGCATTGCAAGAGTCCGTTTTATCTATTTTAACTATTTTAGTTTTTAGGTTGAATTTAACCTAGTTCTGCAATTATCCCGCTTTATAATGTAATTTATGCACAGTATTGTATCTTTTTCGTTTGGTCTATTAATTATCACCCTGTATGACGTAATTTATAGTACAGCATTGTATTTCTCGTTTTGCATTTTTTTCCCTGTATTGTATTAATCACGATGTATTAATAGCACGATAGTATTTTTCATTTCGGTATGTAATCTCCCACACTGTAACCGTATTTAAACTTAGTTTCCGTCCTTTTTCTCCTGTAACTGACGAAGGTCTAAGACCGAAACGTTTTTTCTATTAAATTTTTAACTTTTTAACTTTTTTATCGTCAGAAGTTGTCCGTCCTTGCTTTATCTAACGTTTTTATATATATATAATATATATATATACCTCGAAAGAAAAACGCTCGCTTACATCGTGTAAATTTCCGATTGGTTAACACAGGAATAGAAATAGTAGTTTCAACGGTACATGGGAAGAAGTCGTTTATGATAAGTACAGAGTTTTCATACGAGTTTACCCGTCTGAGATGTACACTGATCCGGTGGAGTCTACCGCCACGTCGGTTGGTTTACAGAAATGGCCGAAGTCATTTCCAGGTTCAAACTTCGTCCCTAACGCCAGAGCTGGCCGTACCTTAGATCCAGGTGCAAACTTGAAAACCTACAGAGTAGAGAAATATCAGATGTCATTTTAAACTTATCACTTAAAACTATTTTGCCTACAGTATTCCTTTACTTGCAACTCTAATACTTGTTCACAAGGTTTAATTGAGTTACTAAGTTAAGCGTCTTATTTACATATGTTGTTACGATAAGCTTAAGTTACGTATCAACACTAACTACCATTTCATATACGTGGCCGCCATCTACGAACATACCAACAGCGGAAAGCAGGTACGTAAAAGTTTTAATGTGAGAGGAAAACGGGGATGTTGTCTCTCAATTAACACTAAACAAAAAAAAGAAGCAGTCTAAGAACGTTTTACACAAATTGCACCAACGTTGTTTTCCCGCGCCCCTTTCCCCACCCGGCTCATCTCGCTTTGATACCGGGCTTAGACCAAGAGCAAATGAGGAAAGAGAACATAACCCCGTCTGATATGATAAGAGAAAATGAGGAAAGAGAACATAACCCCGTCTGATATGATAAGAGAAAATGAGGAAAGAGAACATAACCTCGTCTGATATGATAAGAGAAAATGAGGAAAGAGAACATAACCTCGTCTGATATGATAAGAGAAAATGAGGAAAGAGAATATAACCCCGTCTGATATGATAAGAGAAAATGAGGAAAGAGAACATAGCCCCGTCTGATATGATAAGGGGACAGAATCTATTTTTCGCGCGGAATCTATTTACATCTCGCTCCATGGCTGCGCGGTTTCCACATGGCGCATTGAAATTACAACCACGTGATGAGAAGGACATCAGCCATTGGTCAGTTAAAATAGTTTCCGGATCTAAAAATAGATTCTGTCCCCATATCATAGCAAGAGAACCCAGTATGGAAGATGCGTTCTCTTACCTCATTTTCTCTTGCTTTGACCTAACCTACGCGTTTCAATTTGACGGGCAAAGTGTGCAACGCCGGCTCTTGTTAATTGCCTAATAGCAGCATACGCAAAGTGTAAGTAACAGTAGAACTGTTTGTCAAAATATAAACGAATAGAGGCACGATTTATATTGTAACTGATTGTAAACCCTTTCACTCCAAGATCTGATCAGTATACAACTTCCTCTTTCTTTGTTAATACATCACCAAGAAAACTGTTGATCAGAATTGAGCAGGTGATCAACCTGAGGATCTGGAGTCGATTTATTACCAAATTCTCCAAACTGTTCGATATGGAAAATGGTAGGGTTGTGGTATGTGGCTTGATATGACAATGTCAAAATGTCATAAGGGTAAGTTGAAGCCACACATATGCGCACTGAGGCGACAGTGGTAGAAGGGATAAAACCCTGTTGCTACCAAAAAAAAGATGAAAAAATTGAGCTCAATATGGACTCAAGGTGTATAGCACTTGCTGAGGAGAATTGCTGTTTAGATCTTGGGAGTGAAAGGGTTAAAAGACAACCACGATTTGAATATATATGAAATATACCATACATTTGCACTGCAGCTGGAAATATAATTAAAACTTCGACTCAAAGAAGAGGGTCAAACCTCATATCAAAAGGCACCACTGTTCAACTTTTTAAAGGACGCGTGTTGTCCAAGTCGGTGACACACAAGGAGTAATGTCGAGATACAGATTAACAGCAAAACAACTTTTACTGAAGCAGGGTACGGTTCGTTTGCTTTCAAAAAAATTCTTGCAATACCGTACACTCAGCGTGGAATTCTAATTGAGCCGGGCCTTGTCTTTAAAAACTAGAAGAAGGTCAAGAGAAACGAAGACAACAAAAACACGGCCAAGGCACTGGAAACAAACCTGATGCAGAGCAACATCCGATAGCCACGTGTTTCCCTCGTAGTCAATTGTAAGACCATGAGGCATAAAAAACCTGAAACAAGAAATGATGTGAATGAAGGTAAGCTGGCTGTTTTCAGAGTTGCTTTAATAGAGTTATGGCGCTAAGGAGTTGTTTTCAAAAGTTCTGAATTCAAAAACTTTAGCGTTGGTAGTGTCGTACATCCGGGATCACTCCAGAGCCGGGAGTCAGAGTAACGTGACAAAGTGAAGAATGCGCTTGAACGTCTTCAGGATTTTTTGAGGTCATTAACTATAACTCTATGCTTCAACTGATACCTCTAATACTAGGTACACTTTTTGAGTTCCTTCTTATCCTTCATATCAAGCGCATCAGGAACAAGTTATCCTCAAAAAGTGATTAGTAATGGTAAGAGGACTGAGTGGAGTACAATGAAAACCTAGGTTTCAGAAGCAAACAGAAACAAAGAAAAACGTATCCTGTGGGGCTTTACAAGACAAAAGGACGGTATTTTTCTTTGTTTGTTTCTTTGTCTTTACTTTGCTTATGCTTGGTCTAATGTCGATGTGTGATGTCATGCGCTTGACTTCATTCCTGTATGTTCTCCTTTGTTTTCTGCTTATCCTTATGCTTGCGTCGTAGTAAAAACTAGGCTTTAAGGAGTAATTGGGCGAGGGATTTTACATTACGAGCACGATTATTCCTGAATTGTACGACATGAGGACCGATTACCAAGTTAATGTGTCAATAACAAAATGGGAATTAATAACGTGTCAAAATCTAAAGAACACATATCCGAATATAGTCTTTGGACCAGTTAATTTCGTCCGTGTTTCTTTCCAATCTGCACCTGTCAACCGGCTCACTTAAGAAATTTTCCTTAATCTTGACTGGCTAGGATGGGCTAGGTAGTTAAAGTTTATTGGCTAATGGCATGAAGTGCTTAATTTTAATTGGCTGCTTAACTGTCCGATTTGGCCTGTCCGATTATCGGACTATCATTAGGCCAGTGTAAGAACTTTGGTTTTGATTTTACGACAGTCATTTAAAAATCGCTCGACCAATATACTGCCCAGCATTGACAACCATATTGAATTAATCTCAATGAAAGCATGTCTTGCCACTATTTTTCTGGAATAACACGCTTCAGTCTTTGTGTATACAGGCTGTTGCTTCTCCATTGGAAAGTTATCACATCTATTTTGAATAAGTTTAGCGAAAACGCTTGATCACGAATACAGTGCAGAGCATCTATCTAAGCTACAATTCCTACATGAACTAAAGAGAATTTCTTTTAAGAAATAAATTCCTACGTTAATATCACTCACATATTTTCTCCCCAGCCGTCGACAACTTGACCTGACTTAGGATCCATCTTCAGTATGGTCGCATCTGGGATAGCTTCATTTTGGTTGGTAAATACGTTCTTGGAATCAAAGGACCTTCAAACATAAGAAATAAACAATAAATTTTGAATTTTTATTTAATATAAATACTCGGGTGATTTTACAAAATCGCGCGCTCTGATTGGTTCGCTATCTCGGATTATCAACCGATAATCACCTCGACGAACAAAATGGCTTCCAGTCGTTTGCGTGCTTTTGATGAAATAAAGTTTTTTCGTGTTGTACAATGCTTTTTTTCTTTTTTGAAATAATCACCTGTGCATTTATACTAAAACAATTATTCGCCTCGGGCTCATTGATTATCGGTGAATGTTCACCTCGACTTCGTCTCGGTGAATATTCACCGATAATCACTTCGCCTTCGGCGAATAATTGTTAAGTAATTTTAAATTCTAAATCGAGGCGAGGAGGCAGCGTGGCCGAGTGGTCAGGGTCCTGGACTTGTAATCTGGTCACAGTCCCGGGTTCGATTCCCTTCCTGACCTCTACATGGATATGTATTACGGTAATCCCGAGTTTTATACCCTTCACATCATCGGCCACGCTTGTAAATAACCAAATGGTCTGCCTTTCGCCAGTTGGGATTCTTAGCAAAAAGTTCATGTCGTGTTTAATGTAAAATCGACTCTGAAAAGCCCCGTGGGGACGAGCTAATAAGTATGTATGTATATGAATGTAATTCTATGATCCGCTGTTCAATTTTATTGATATCCTCATTTGAGTTTAACAGATTGATTTCGCGTTTGAGTGAACTTTCACGTTACTCTGATGACGACCTCTTCTAAGGTTGTCCAAACATCAGTCTTTTTAAAACTAACTACACTCTAACAATCAAACTGGACAAACAAGAATTGACGTTCCCTAGCCACAATAGGGAGCTTAAGATTTTACGACGGCGACGGCAACAACACCGCAAAACAATGATATCATTGGTTAAAAGAGCATAAATAATCGTGCTTCACGTGCAGCACGAATTCTTGCGGTACTCCACAGAACGACGACGTGAAATTACCAAATTTGAGGTTTTGACGACAACGTAAACCTACAACAGAGAATTTCTCATTCTCTATTTTAACTCTGAAACCGCTCGTACCAATTTATTTTTAGGATATTTCGCCCATATTGTAGGACATGAATAAAACTGAACAATCGCGAAAGACTTTGGATCAAGCAAAGTTATATTTTGAGGTGACGTTTTCGTCGACCGTCGCCGTCGTAGATCTTAAACTCCCTAATATTTTGACCAACAGTCATAAACATCGCCGTAAAGGAGAATTCATTTTCTAGAAGTGAGGGTGAACCACCCGAATTCGGGGGAGGGTCATTAACTCTTTACCTGCCCAAAAATGGTGGGTCAACTGAACATAAATTTGAGCCAACATAGAGTGGGATCACTTCATTTTTTAATAAAATGCATCACTTTACAGAGTTAAATGAAATAACATAGATTGATCATCGCAGTTATGTTCATAACTTATGCGGCTGTGAAATTAAAGCCTGAAAAAAATTTAGGTCTGAACGGGATTAATTGAAATGAGCTTTAATGAGAGTTAATTGAAACGAGCTTTAATGAGAGTTTATTGAAATGAGCTTTAATGAGAGTTAATTGAAGTGAGCTTTAATGAGGTTTAATTAAAATGAGCTTTGTTGCACAATCCAGCCACAAACCATTTTTGTCAGGAGGAAAGGGGTGGGTCACATTGTGGGTCACAAAAAAATACAAAGGAGGGCTGGGTGATTTTACATTCATGCTTATAGCGATCCCTCCGACCCATCCCCCCCCCCCCCCACCATCTCCCTTGCTAAAAAACGAATGCGCCCTACCAGACACCCTTAAAATTCCCTTGACTTACCCTTCCGTCCACCTTCTAGAAGCTCGATGAAAGATGACAACGTAACCTTCCAAGTCAATATCAACAGCAGTAACTTGACCAATTCGCGTTGAAACGGGTTCTTCATCAAAGAGGTACGGTTTATTTAGTACCCAGTCTTTATCTTCGACCAGTAATGAGGAGGGTTGGTTCTTGTGGCGGCACGGAGGGTGTTCACATTTTTCTTTAAAGAAAAACGATCAAGACGTATTGAAAAACGAGATAAATAAATAGACTCTCAGTGGCACATCCACGAGGTAGTTCTTCGTCCACTGTTTCCTCGATCGAATTGCAATTTCGAAGTGTTGGTTTTTATGGACAGATGAAAACCGGAGAAAAACCCTCGAAACAAGGAGAAAAAACCAACAATGAACCCAACCGATATGAGACGGCGGGAATAGAACTCGAGTCACAGAGGTTGGAGCAGGGTGACTTCATCTGGCAGTGTAAGGGTTGAAATTTTAGACTCACATTACATGACACAACCTTTACCTCGGGCCGCAAAAGGGGTGTAACTTAAAGTAAAACCACATCGTACAATTCAACCTTTGATTCTGGCCTCAAAAATGGTGTAACGTAGAACCAGATTGCATGACTTAAGCTCTGACTGTGGCCGCAAAAGGGGTGGGATGTTTGAACCACATTGCAAGACTCAAATTTGACTCTGGTAGCGAAACGTTTGTGTCTGGAAGAGAAAGAGGCTCACTGTAAGGTCATTTTAGCTCTGGAAGTGTCAGAAAAAAAAAACGTTAGTGTAGGAAGCGTTAAGAGCAAGATCGACATTATACAACTCACTGTTTGTCTCCACAGTCTACAACTTCTACATTTACTAGTAAGTTAAAAGTACAGAAGGAGCACCAGCTTGTAAGATTTTGATATTGCTTTGCTGGTTAGAACAAGTCCACCCTACATGTAGTCAGTCTTGCCCGAAGGTTCTTCTTAACCATGACAATGGTGAAAGATGTAACATGTCATTTTGAGCGCTGTCAAAGCAAACTCGGAAAAAGCAAATTCGAGTTCTCCCGACGGGAGTCGAACCTACAAATCCATGATTACTAGTTCGGATGCTCCATCACTGAGCTAAAGGAGAATCGAGGAAGCAAGGCCATTAAACAAGTTTATAGCGACAAACATCCTGTATGCTGCTAGGATTTGAATGTCAAAGTGAAAGGGTTGTGAAATAAATGAAGATGGTATATTTTGAGGATTGAGAATTGATGAAAGAAGTATTTTTTTAGCACTGTGACAGGGAAAGTCGGAAAAAGAAAATTCGATTTAGGAGTCGAACCGAAGGCATTCTGATTACAAGTTCAGACGCTATCACTGAGCTATAGGAGACTCACGGGGGCAAATCCTATAAACTAGGTTCATGGGACAAACATCCTGGAAACTGCTAAGATTTGAATGTCAAAGAGAAAGGATGGTGAAATAATGAAGATCGTATGTTTTGAAGCTGGACAATTTGTGAAAGATGTATTTTTCAGAACTGTCACAAGCACACACGGCCTGACAATGATGTTGGGGAGTAACGAGCTTTCTGTAACGGGAAATTTCTCAGTTCACAATGATGTTAGGATAGCGCTGTATTGATTCCTTTGTCCATGGTACACGTAAGTATTTAATAAGTGCCTTAATAAAAGAACAAGGGTGAATACATTTAACTGTTTAACTGCAAACTGCATAAGCAAACGACAGTCGTTAGGGCCAATCTTCAACAAAAGCCACTTTATTCGCAATGTTAAGCACAGAAGATTAGTTACACTTCTGTTTAGTGTCACTTTCAAGAGTGACTGACTGTTTCCACTTTAAGTTACACTCCATTTTAAATATTCTGCATTCATCCCATTAAATAGTTAGAATGATATCACAGCCACTTCAAGAAATGTACTTCTGGGCAAGAAAAAATAGTTCCAATGTTTTTCAGAAAAATTACAGTGCGACATGAGAAAAAAAAATATATTTTTAAGGAAAACTAAAACAAAGATGCAAAAGCTTTCAAAAATTAACCGTGGACTTCACTAATAATCGACTTCTCGATGGTGTCCTTGATAGCAATGCATCGTACAGCGTCGAAGCGATGTTAAAATTTTATTCCAAAAATAACATCCCCTAAGAAATATGCGCCTCTTTAAACTTAATTTAATTTTTATTATTCTAGATTAACACTAATAAATAATCAGGTCCCAGCCTTGTCTGCTGTCTGCAGAGCGCGCCTTTCATAGCTGTGTGCTTTCATCTGAGCCTGCGATCGGAGGGAAACAAATGTTAGAGTAAGTTCATGCGCACTAGGGTGAGCCGTCGCTATTAGGGTCTTCGTACTTTCATTGTCAAGGACTTCTGATTTTGTATGAAATACTGCGCAGAAAAAGAGAAAAGAAACAGATTCAGATGAAAGCGACAGCAATAGAAGGAACGCCAAAGGAAGCAAACACCGGCGTAAGAAGAAGGGTCTTTTATAAATAGCAAACTACCACCGAACATAGAAAATCCCCAGAATCTAGCAACTTCACATTGATGTGAGGCCCAATTAAACGAGAATTGCTTCATATTTAAGTTATTATATTGGAAAGTAGTTGGAAAGATTTCGGAACTTTTGTATCCTTCGGAAAGATTTTGGAACATTTTTGTAACCCTCATCGGAAACATTTTGGAAGCTTCTCAATCCCTACGCTGCTAAAGACGAAATTACACGACCAATCGAAGACACTAACCTTCCTCCGCTAGATTTCTTTTCATCTGCATTTTCGTGCCATCATCAGGTAGCGGGACATCACTGCCGTTAGGAAATTGTAGGCTCCTTTCATCCAGCGGACTGCACAAATATTCAGAGGGTTGATACACACTCTCAGTTGGATCGTACGAGTACATCATGTAGAAATTACACATTTCGTCCTTCATCGTTGCGCTGTCAATACGAAAAGAAGAAAAATGAGCTATGTATAACTTACCTTCTTCCTCACTGCGCAGTGCGCAGCTCTTGCCAACCAGGTTGCTGAGCGAGCGTATTTTGATGAGCGAACCTTCGTCGATCGATGCTGGTATCTTAGGTGACAAAACATGCAGAGGATGGGGGAAGAACAAAAAAGATTTTAAGAAAGAGGATGACAGACTTGAAGTTTACTGTTTCAATCGTGCTTAGCCGACATATTGGCAGCGTACCATTCCACTAGCCCAGTTCTCCCTGCCACACTTCTAACATGGCGGCATAGTGGGATCGACTTTTAAACGAGTATTCATACAGAACGCCAACTACGTCGGCTAAGCTCTGATACAACCAAACAAACAACTCCCCTTGGCCTGTAACCAAAAGAGTACACGGTACACTTTGCGGTATTTCGTGAAATAGAAAAATTCGAAGACAAGCAGTGGTTAAGTAAAACACTTGAAGTTTGCAACTGGATCAATATCAGTTTCTGGGCAACCGTGCACCTACCCCTCCCCTACCCCTCCCCTGATACAACAAGTTATAATGAGTTAAAAAGTTAGCGTTAATGTTGGTTTAGGGGAGGGGTAGGTGCACGGTTGCCCAGAAACTGATATTGATCCACTGTTTCTAGGGAGGTTTAACGTTCACGACTTATAGAATGCTTAGATAACGGTTTTGTTTTTTTTTTTTATTCTTCCTTTCATTCGAAGAGTGTTCGCTGTGAATATTCTCTTTACAAGAACTTACGGATGGAATGAGATAAACTGAAGTGTCAAACACTTATTATAATGACACAAAAAAAGAGAAGTAAAATACTAGTGAAAATGCCCTTAAATTACAAGGAGTTTCTAAAAACGTCAATGGGAATTTGTAACAGACACAAGAAATGGTTTGTCAAACGAGGTGGTAAATATAAGTTGTACCATTTCAAGCGGAATGGTAGTATGATGTTTTCAGCGTCAGCGTAATATCCGCTCCACTTCCATCCTACAGTAATACAACTTGCTTTATCAACTCATTTCATGAACCTATTTCAAATGCCCCTTTAATGTTCTTTGTTAATTTTCATACATGGCTATAGGATTCGCGACAAAGGGCTACTACCCCGGCTGACGAGGGGATTAAAGGCTACGGAAAAACCCAAAGACGCTTTTTTTTACCCTATGTAGGTGATACTATCTCTCTGCGTTGAATTGTAAGTACATCGGGCAGCCTGTAGAAGAGTTTGAAATACAAAACGTAAGAAAAGGTGTTGTTTAGAAAAGATAACAATTGTTAATGATTACTAATCAATAAAAGTTTCTCATAACTTAAGGTATCAGTACAACCAATTTGACCATCCGCGCGCGGTCCGCTCTAGCGTTCTTGGTTTTAACAAAAACCCATATAAACCGTATATTTTCTGGAAGCTTAATAACTACAGATTATGACCCGATCTGTTTAAACGGTAAAAAATATACCGTTTTTCCAAAATGTGAATATGTTTACAAAGCTTTAGGAAGCCATAAATCAAGGTATACACCCGCTAAATTTAGGTCGGACAAAACGATTAACATGGCATCCGTTTCTTCACACATTGATCTCAAAAACCCGGCGTGTCTCAGATTTTTGGCACATGCGTTTGTTAATTTTTTACAAGAGGATAAAGTTTGAAAAGGGGAAAAAATAGAACTGACCCCGAAAAATAGGCATAACTTTTTAATGAGAAGAATAATCAGAATTCGCAGACACGGTTTTGTGGGCGAACGTTCTGACAACATGCTCTTCGAATTTCAGCCAATTTGGTCCAGTTGCTGACGACTTGGAACTCGAAATGCGCGAACAAGTCGCCTATTTTTTACTTTCGAGAAACAGAAAAAAACTTAAATTCGGCGGCATCCAAGTGTTATGAGATTATCACAGCAAGGGAGAGACCGCAGAGGAATCAACTTTCTATATAACAATTGGAGTGTGACAGTTAACATGGAACAGGTACAAATTTACCGCGACGGCGCGCGGTAAATTATTTTCCTGTGAATAAACCGCTTTTTCATGTGTAAAGTCAGACTTCCAAGGTTAGTAAAGGTGAAATCATCTCTTGATGTTTGGTGATGAAATTTAACGTATCGGTTGACTAATCTTCAAAATTACGACCATGTCAGTAAAAATGCCAAAAGCCCGTAGATATCCGAGAAAATGCAAGCGCACAAAGGGAAACGCTGGAGCGGACGTCGTAAACGTAAACTTCTCTTCCGCAATTTCTTCTGCTTCGATAGTTAATTGCAATTGTATTTTACGGCGACTTGCGCTCATTTCGGCTAGCTCGCTGGCTTCGTGATGGCGATCGAGTTCATCCAGCAATTTTTCTTGATTGTAATAAAACCCTTTGTCGCTTTCCGCTAATTTAGCGGCCCACTTTTTGTCAAAAGTGTTTTTTGCCTTCTTTGGCCTTCCTTTAGCCGATGAAAAAGGGCAAGATCGCTTGTTCTTCCTCGAAGCCTAGCCTACGTGTAGCCGCACCCTCCCCCTGAAGGAAAAAAACGGGAGGAGGGAGGGTGCGGCTACACGTAGGCTACTCGAAGACATCCGTGCACTGATTATGGCGCACGAAATCGCGTGTCAAACTCAGCATGTTACTGATGTCACGTGACACCTCTCCTCGACAATTAATATTCATTTGACAGAACTTTTCAACTCTCAATTAAGTAATTAATGTGCAAAAAATCTTTATCGCGCAATAACTAGCGACAGATATAATATTTTTTCGTGGAGTTTTTTTAATTTTAAAGATAACCTTAAGATTTATCCAACCGTTTAAAAAAGTAAAATTATGTAAAATGGCTAATTTTCCCCTTCCTGATACCTTAAGCAGAGGAACAGAACCCGAAAATTAATGAAAAATACCTCAAGACAAAAAGTGAGCAAAAAAATACCTATGAAAAAGCAGTCACAATGGGTCGGTGAACCGTAACATTTTCACTTACATTCACTATTTGAAATCTGCATAGCATCAAATTATGTCTGATCGTCCACCTGTTTGTAATGCGTATTTCCAAGGCCACAAATGTTTATTCATGCTAACATTTAAAAGCCGGAGTACACCTTTACATCAGGTTATGTGCTCAGCACCCTGGACTATCAGAATAGAAACTGGGCTCGAGGTTACTTTGTTTTGTAACAAACCTTACTGTCCTTTACGTGCAAATCACATTATTTACAAGTGAAATACGACACGGTTTGTTACAAAACTAGATTTACCCCAATTTCAGGCCGATTGTGGTCGCAAAATTGTCAACTGAAAAGAAAGACGTTTTTGACTACCGCATTTCATACGCAGACAAGACATGTCAAAATAACAGGTCTGTACAATGAGAACTTGGCATTTTTGGATTGGCTTCTCGAGCCCGAAACTGTTCACTCGAACCGTTTTCGAGACTTTCCAGAAATATGCGTCAGATCACCTTCAGCCTCGCTTCTATTCAAACACCAGGCTACTAAGCACTCAAATGTGAAATGGTCTACTCTTTAAATGGTTTGAACCCAGCAGTCTCAGTAGTTGTTTGTTGATGGGTCAGGGTGTAAGTACTTCTGAAAAGAACTGTTGCTGTACTGACGTTTTGACAACCCGAGCAGAAGTCATCTTCAGAGTCAAGTGACTGACATGTTGGTCAGGAGGTGATATTTATGTCTCTGTCCAATTTTGTGACTGGTTGCTTAAGCTGTGATGTCGCTCGCTAACTTTCGGTACCAACACACAGAGAACTCGACAGACAACTACACGATCTCTGGCGTAAAAGGCCAAAAGTAATCAATCATCTCACCAATGAATCTCCCGGTCTTACGGTAATGTCTTTGCTCGGCTCTGTGTTGTAAAACGCCTAAAAAGGAATCCTTCGAGTTAAAAGGAACCTCCCAACTTACAAATGAATTCACGCTAAATTGAGTTTAAAAGAGTTACTTTCTAAAAAAAACAAATAAATAAAATAAAATAAAAAACAAAACAAAACCGGCGTCGTCAGTGCCATTCCCATTCCCCGGGGAATTCAAACACACCAGAAATTGCCTGACGAAAGGCTTCAGCTCAAAAGGTCACCTTCACTTTAATCTTAAGGAAGGGTTGTCAAAAAGCTTTACAGTAAGTAGTTAAATTTGTAAAGTAACCGTCCAGACAATCGAGCAACGAAGAAGGGGGGGGGGGGGATCTTAGCGCATGCCAAACTGAGTAACCGGGCAATATGACGAAGTAGGCGGCGATTTCGCCTGCAGCCGTCCTCTTGACAACCCAGAAAATGGTTTACCGAAAGAGTTAATAGGTAAGTTAATAAGTAAGTTACGGCGGTAAAGCTTACATTACTAACTCGTTCGGTAAACCGCTTCCTGCGACGCTAAATCATTCTAACGATTTGTAAAAATATGATAGCACTCATAGCATTTGCTGAATTACCTTAAGTTGAAATCGTCATATTTATCGCCAGTTTTTATATTCAAATTTCCCGCGCGAAGTCATGTTGAAATTCATAACGTCAAACAGTGTTCAAAGATCGTCGGAACATCTTTGGCCATTTTTGGCAACGTTTGGAAGTCCCCGAAGAATACTCAAAAATCTTCGGAAGTCGCTTTTTTTCGGAAAACCCGGTCATGACTAGACGAAGATCTTAGGCACCTGACTAGGTTAGCAGGTATATAATTACCGAGTCACAGAATGCAGCAATTGATGCCATAACCCACCTGGGGTCTCTGTGGATCACCCTTGCCAATGAGCGTCCATTTTCCATCACGTATTCTGTAACCTGTTATTACTGTTCCTACATCACATACATGCAGACAAAGAAAAAGACAGGCAAATCGTCAGTTAAGCTTGTCAAGTCTTGGCAGAGGATATCATAACCATAAAAAGTATGATATATATTTAACATCTTTTGAAATGCGGTTTAGTATTATATAGACGGGAGTGTGTAACCGGGAACTAAACCACTCGTAGAATCGATACGACCATCATACAATCATCAGTATATATTACAATTTTAGATATAATAAATTGTCCATTCTATAATGTATATAAATATTAATACATATAAACAATAAATATATACAAAAGGTTAAATGTACAAGACAAGTTATATACACTGATGATAAGGTAGACTAAATAGAAACACCTCAAGACTGAGTATAACAAAGCTGAGTACAGTATACACTTAATGTATGGTCCCGAGGGAAACAATAAGTTTTGTTTTCCCGAGAGTCCTGATGTTTCCCTAGGCGAAGACGAGGGAAACATCAGGACTCGAGGGAAAACAAAATTATCTAGTTTCCCAAGGGACCATACATTAAGTGCTTTGTTATGTATGTAGACTTTCCATTAAATAATGATACAGCAAAAAACAAAACACACATGCACACACAAAACAAAACAAAGACGGCACAATTGGCGCGCGGGCAGCAACCGAGCAATTCCAGAACTGCGGACCTTGGAAAGCAAGAGTAATTTTTTTCTGTTGGTTCTACATGGAATGAGATCTATAATCATTACGGTGTCTGGTTGAATATGGGTGACAATGTCCCTTATGGGACAGCTAAGTAGTTCTTCGTGCGGTAGCCGATAGTTTTTCCACAGAAACTTGTCACAAAGACTTTTTCCACAGCGCCCCCTATGCATTGTTGAACTACAGAAACTATACAACTGTACAAAACGTGTCACGTGTTTGACTCCTGGTGATCGACATTGTTCAGGGGGAAATTAGAGATACCAATGTTTCAAATGGAATCCTGGGAACTGTCCCAAACGTTTTGGCCAAGATTGTAGTTAAAGACAGCTATCAAGTCACCTAGGGTGTGGGCGTGTACTCTGAAGGCAAATGGGTGCAAAACTGGTCCGTCCCGGTATGTGCACCCGTTGTCCAAATGCCAAGCTGGTAAAGAAAAAAGTAAACTAAATGAGTGTGGTTTTCACATCACAAGAGAACTACATGATGTTTCAAAGAAAGAGAATTTCAAAAAATCTGCAAACTCAAAAACAATACAACGTCATGAGTTTCAAATATTGCTCACGTTTCGTGCTGATATAATATTGCCTATACAGTTGTCGCCTGGTTGTCGGTGGTACAGTTTTTGTGCAACAGTTCTGTTTTAGGAAAAGCTCTGGTTGTTGTCATGTCTTCAGTGACTCATCATAATTTTACTCCAAGATGAAACAAATCCTTGATTCGCTTGTACAAAATTCTCAAAAGATTCCTTTCTGACAAAAACTAGAAGTTGTGTTCCGAAGAATCTAACAAATGTCAAATTCCTTTTGCACACTGCGTTTCACCATGGACAGGCCATAGACACTGAAACTGTATGCTTCTCAAATAACAGACATATTAGTCCTTTTCTAAGTAAGCATGAACTGTATAATTTGCCAGATGTTTTTGTCAAAGAGCCCCTAAACTTAGCCCAAGATTGATTTATTACAACAATACCAAGATTGCGTTATTCAGTGGGCACTATGACATGATAAAACCACATCGGATGTTGGAACAACATGACACAAGATTGTGAATCACAAGCTTATAGACAAGTGATTTACAAGCTTTTTGAATGTTCCCTCCCAACGTCTTACAATATATGGCCACACAAAATGGATGCTATTAGGATAGTTAATCAAATAGTTTCAAATGCAATTTGGAATAAATGAGCACATGTAAAATGTTCAGAGACTACAAAAATTGCATGAGCCTGTAGGGCGAGTGTAATTTGTTGTCTTTGGAACATTTACGAGTGCTTATTACGCGGGATGACGCATTCCTTTCGTCGTCTTGGGAGTCAAAAATTGCCTTGTTTTTTTAACTTTCCCATATCCCGGGCCCGTCCGGAAACAATTGTGATTTTTATTGGCTGTAACTTCGAATCACGTGCAAGTCAGGTTGGATTGCACCATGGATATCCATGATCGCACAATCAGCAAAAAAAACATACTGCGTCAGCAATTTGAAACCAACACATCCCGCGTAAACGCCTTCAGGCGTCTTCTTGTTTATACACGATTGCACTTGAAATCACTTGATTACTTGTTAATAATGTACATGCAAAACTTTAATTTCAAATTAATTTCTGCACACAATTTCAACTTTCTGCACTGTTTGGGATTATCTGACGTGCTCTCAGCCAATCAGTGTATTGCAATTCTGGCATGTATACTATTAAGCAATGGACAGACCACCCCTTAATAGCCAATCAGATTGCATTTATCCAATAGTAAGTCTGCGGGTTGTGCTTTCTGCCCTTAGTCCTCTCTGCTAAAGGAAAGGATGTATATCACTCTCTCAATATTTGACAGGCCCTGGTTTGTAAAAAGGCTAATCCTCATTCACTACACAAAGGTTGTCACACACAATAAGTAAAGCTATGTCACGTCACGTCACGTCACGTCACGTCAAACTGTCACCTTATTTTTGTCAAGATAATGTGTTAACAACTTGATGGTACACGTATTTTGCCATAACATCCGTTATCAAAAAAGTCTGATTTTTTTGGTCATGTCAGCGATGTCAACAAAGAATTTTAAACCAAACTCATTCAAAAAATGAGAAAATCAACCTCTTTTTCCCCCCGGTATTGAACCTCCAGAGGCCAGCAGTTCAATGGCTGCCAAATACTGAGTTCTGTTAAAAAAGTACAGAAAAAATGCTTTACACAAACTAACTATACATGAAGAACAAAATATCAATGGGGATGAAAACAGTAATATTCTGCCTTCATCAAAACGTTCCGGGCATAATGTTGTACCTCCACCAAAATTTTCATTTACTGTAAGTCTTTCACTCCCACAAGTGGTCTGCTATCAAATTTTCTTTTCAATATCATTAAAATGCAAAGCAGAAAGATGATTAAAATTGAGACAGCTCTCGACTCAAACATGCAAAATGGATCACACACCAAATCCTCAAACGAGAGGTACATAGAATCATACAGCAGTGAAAGGGTCATCTACTTGCCATTCCTATCATTATATAATTGAGCTTTACCCCTTTAAGCCCCAATAGTGGCTGACGCCAGACAATTTTACTTGTCACAGGGAGACCCCTCGGGGTTTATAGTCTCTTGTATGCAGTTATGTCTAATAAATTGTTGGGAAGGGTACTGTTCTATTACTGTTATCATGTATAATTGCATCATCAAACAATCATAATAATAAAATTGTACAGATACAATTTTGTAACAAAATGGCTGCTGGCTAGTGGCATCCCACTGAAAAAGAACCTAGTAAATTAAATGCCTGTCATTCACTTCTCAGGGCAAAAGGTGAAACTGCTTATTCCCATCAACTCAATCACTATAGTCTAAGCAGGCACAAGTTGCATTTTCACATGTCAGTCCTGTAGTTCAAAATTAATGATATACACTTACTGTACATAGATGAGCTTGGTTTTTACCCTGATAGACAAATGAAACTACACTCCACTGTACAACACTGTCTCCCTCTTTTAGTCTTACAAATACTGTGTACCTCATACACAGTATACAGATTACCCATGACAAAAACAATCAAGCCACTGGTCAAATAACTTAGGAGCTACACTGTTGGGCTTGGTATAACATTAAATTAAAGTGGCCTGTACAAAAGTCTGAGAATGCTATGTGGTAACCTTGATGGCTAGAGCTTAATTAATATAAAATTAGCTATGAAATCAATTTGTTTACAATTTTTTACATTAAAAGGGAGACTGGAGCAAGTAGGTTGTTAGGCAAAAAAGAAATCTTTCGTATTTATTAAGCATTTTGAAGTAATCTTACGACAATTCACAAAAATTGTATGCTGGAAGATTATAGTTAAATACTTACATGCATACATGAAAAACTAACAATTTAGATTGAACTGTTTAACAAGTTTATTTCAAATACCATCTGGCAAGGTATACAGTCAGTAAGATTTAGCTTAACATGGGTATTTAAACAATATTACAGGGTTCATACGCTTTTTTGGAATAAAAATTCAAGGACTTTTCAAGGACTTTCAAAGACATATTTTCCATTTTTCAAGGACTCCACGCACTGCAAAATCAAAGGATGTTCAGCTTCTCACAGTAGCGATTGTGCCCAGCTAACAGACACCTAAAAGTCTATGTCGTTTTGAGTTTATTCACAACATATTACGTGTTGCTACATTTCTGCCATTAGAATATATTTTCATATAAGGCACTCTAGAATCTAAGTTGGATGAAATAAGCTACATATTTCAAGGACTTTCCAGCACTGACTACAATTTTCAAGGACTTTCAAGGCCTTGAATTTTTATTTTCAGATTCAAGGACTTTCAAGGACTTTCAAGGCGCGTGCAAACCCTGATATTAGTAAACCATGACGGTTTTGGATTAGAGCATTTAAGATATCATTTTGGACTTTTAACAAGCTCCCATGCACCAACTGCGTCTTTCAGCAAACAGGTAAAACTGATAAAACTGGTTATCAAAAAAATCATAAAATATGCCAATTTAACAATCATAGTTTATGTTCCCTGTTTTTGGCAAAGTTCTCATCAAAATTAGTTTTATTTTACTAAATTATTTTTTTTTAACCTGGTTCATGGGGAGGAACATAAGACCAGCCATCTGCCAAGATCTTGATGCCTGCAAGGTACTTCTGTCTAACAAAGGGAAGAATGTATCTCTGTTGATAATGGTGATATTAAATCAGGCTTATTATTAAATGAGACTGCCAGACCATCACCTGAAAGTCTAAAAATTTGAAGACCAAACATCCAATCTCCACTGAAAAAACAGGATTCTTACTCCTTTTTTCAGCACTAAGATTTCAAGATTCCATTCCTTAATCTACAAGCCTGAATCTGCCAAGAAGGATAGAAGACCCAGTGGATCTTTGTTTCTCACTCTTGACCATAAAAAAATGCAAATACTAAAATTTTGGTCACAGCTAACTCTTGAGACTTATACCAAACTGAGTTCAGAGCAACTCTCGTTCTCTTTTCTCCTCATTAATTACCAGGTAGTTAAAACACACTTTAGGTGAACTACATACTGTTAGAAGTACTGTAATGTTGGATCTGATTTCACCAGAAGACCTATATTGTATTGGCTGAAGGTTAAAATCAATTATAAAGAAAAATGTAGATTTAAGTTGAAAGTAACTGTAGCTATATCATTTAAAATCAAATTTAAGTTTTAAGTCTCTGTTAATTTACTGTTTATAAACTTAAGATTTATCTCTAACTGATTTTGATTATGATCATGTTTATTGTGTTTCAATAAATATTTACAGTCACATTTATTTAATAAACAGACTAAGTCTTATATAAGATTAACTGCCCAATGTGTTTGGTTTTAACAGCTCCTCTCATTATGGATATTCCCAAATCACTTGATCCCATCAACTTTTAAAAAGCCACTACAATAGTCAATACATTAAGCATCTTTACAGAACTAGAGGACTGACAAATGCAATAAACTTTGAATGTTACAGATCTGTAGTACTGGCCCATTCCCTTCAAGTTATGGTACAGGTAGCTGACGTCCAAGAATTATATGAGCATTTCTCAATGACTACTATTTTCTAGATCCAACTTATCTGCCTTGCTAATAACAAGCTCTTAAATATGTACCGGTAAAAGGAAGAAAATGTATGTTAACTGTTCATTCCCTAACTAATTGGGAGCCATTGTATTTAAACAGATTGTATCCCTTTGCTAGTATACTTACCAATAAATTTCTTAACATTAAATGGAAAAATATATAAAACCTTCTTGCCTTTATCCTCTAACATATTAATTTTAATTAGCAGCTGTATTGAGTTTAGTAATGACTGAGTAACTCACAACTGTATGACAGATCAAAATAATGGTCTATTATTTCATCCACATTTTCCTTTCCTGGAGCTTAAACACGTTTTTAAACATGTTTAAAAAAGCTGTTTAGTTAAACATGGTTTGGAATCACTTTGCGCAAAACAGCTCCATGTAAATTCTCTACTGATTTGAAAGTTCTTTCTAATGAATCACTGTTAGACTATTTTTCCCACTAAGATTTAACTTTAATCATTTGGAAGGCTGTTGTGAAAATTTCAAAACTTAGTTTAACTAAACAAGTTTAATTTGTGTGAATATGTCATTTGTCCTCTCAGAACAAATATTAGGGAATTTTGCCTAACAATTATTGGATGTTATTACTGGAATGATACTCCCATATCTCTTCGCCAAAAACCAACAAAACAATTTTGTTAAAGAGCTCTCTTCAAGTATTATTCTGCTCAGTACCGACCACTGCCACAAGACCTTGTAAAAACTTTCTTTTCCTATCTGTCTCTCCCTTTCTCTTTGTTTAGTTTAGCATATAATTAGTTCAACTATATCATGCCCTTCTCCACTCTTTCCCTCTTTCTTATGCATAATTTGTAACTTTGTTATTTGACTTGAAAATGTGGAGTAAAATAAGATACAAATACCGTAAAGTTCCATGTATAAGCCGCATCTTTTTCCTCAAAATTTAAGTCAAAAATCGGGGGTGCGGCTTATCTACGGACACATCTGTGGTTGGAGTTCTTAATGGCCTAATTAATATTCATAAAAACGTCTTAAGATGTCACTGAATAAAGATACACACAAACTGAAAGGATGTTGATGTTCTTCATTGACTTTTATAAGAGTGGTGGCTCCTAAAGGAGCCGTTTGTACAGTGTTCGTGTCTTCATTCACCGGCGTTTCTTGTTCTCCAACCGTTCTTTCAAGCGATTTAATTTCGCTTTACTCGAACAACTAAACACCAACCTACACGGAATCTCCATTCCTCTGCAAAGTTGTTTGCAATGACGTCTGCGGCCAGTCACTTTAACATATATCTTTCCGCCACGTGCGAGAAAATATGGCGTTCCATCGGGGCCAAAATTCAAGGTTCGCATTCGATATCGTAGTTTTGGTATTCTTGTATATTTTCACAATTGGAGTTTCAACTTTTTATATTTTACACTACTTTTGACAATTCAACTTTTGTGTTTTGAGTATTGAACATTGTACTTTAGCGTTGCAACATTGTAGTTTTGACGCAATTCAACATTCAAGTTCACGATATCCAACCGCAATCCAATGGATTGCGGGCTCACATGAAAGGACAATTTGCCCTACCCCCTAACAACAAACGGTATGCTCGTCCAAACGTTTCTGTTATGAAATAATCGACGTCGAGGTTTACCACAATCTGCTGAAGGTAATCAAATTTATTGAAATCCATTTGATTATTTGATTCATTTATTAATCTGTCTATGTTACTTATAATGTCGTGAACAGATTGAAGCAAAAAAGATATGTCGTCCGTCATGGCTCAATGGATCCAATAAGGCTAACCTTCGGGAGGGGGTAGGGCAAACTGTCCTTTCATGTGAGCCCGCAATCCATTGGATTGCGGTTGGATATCGTGAACTTGAATGTTGCATTGCGTCAAAACTACAATGTTGCAACGCTAAAGTACAATGTTCAATACTCAAAACACAAAAGTTGAATTGTCAAAAGTAGTGTAAAATATAAAAAGTTGAAACTCCAATTGTGAAAATATACAAGAATACCAAAACTACGATATCGAATGCGAACCTTGAATTTTGGCCCCGATGGAACGCCATAAGAAAATACCAGCATCTTCTGTGTTGTTTTGCCGAGACCCAGACTCCTCTCCACGTTTGAAAGCTTGGTCGCTAAGCATTCGTTCGTTTCGTTTCAAACGCGTACGAATTTGTCGGAATTTCGACTACATGGAGTGTTTTGAAGTGATAATCTTGAAAAAAGTGGTATCAGCACATAAGATATGGTGAATACAAACAGAAATTAAGGTTTGATAAGTGAAACTTCGCCATTTTTGTATAAAAGTCTGCCACAACCGCCGTGTATGGTGTTTTAAAATCGTGCTTGTTTGCCCTTGTTTGTATACAAATAGAACTTCAAAGGAACTTCGAACTTTGTTTTTTTTTTTCGAAATTTGAGCTTCCAAATCGGGGGTGCGGCTTATCTACGGGTGCGGCTTATACACGGAACTTTACGGTACATAAACACTTTAGTTATGTTTGAGGATTTTCAATGGTATTCAACATTTTCATCAATAAAGTCAAATAAATAACAACAACAGCTTCAACAAGCACTGCCATACTTTGATTTGACAAGTCTGTCATGAGATATAATGGAGCAAAAATATGAAATACTCGACCAAATCATAAGCAAAATATACATACCTTATTACAGGAAATTTTCAAGACATGTCAATTTCACAAATTTTGCATCAATACAAAATTAAAGTGAATTAAATTAAATTAAAGTGATGAGAACAATAAGTGTCACAAACATAACTTGACATGAAAATTAAGTGGCTCACATAATGTCAAATTTTTAATGTATAGGGTTGTGGTGGTCAATTGACTCAAGAACAATAATTCACATACAAGCGTGAACTGCTTGTGGACAATGTGAGAACTGTTTTGTTGTTACTGTTGACATCTAGTCCCGCTGTTGCGTTTTTCTTAAGTGTGATGCTATTCTTCCCTTCATAAAGAGATCTAATTAAATTTAAGGACATTACTTTAAATAAGATTGCAAATGAACTGTAAATTGTGTCTTAATCAAAAACACGAAATTAAAGTAATTCAAAATGTAAAATTTCCACAAAATCGCGAAATTTAAGTGTCGCAAAATATGTGCACATCAAAATCACAACATAAACATGTCGTAAAAATTTTATGGAATAAGGTAGGCTGCTAGTTTCCAAGAAAGCAATATGACGATTCACTTTCTATTAGATAGGAAGTATATTTAGTTAGTGCATTTGAGTATAAATAATATATTTTTGGAATTGTGGTTCAGGGCTCCATTTAAACCAGCTTGTTGAATAGTAACCCCTGATAAAATATGAACTGTAAATAAATAAATAAATAAATGAGATTACCTTTCAGGTGATGTTTCAAAGTCAACTCCAGAATAATCTTTCAAACCAGGATTAGCTACAGAACATAAGACAGGGTTTCAAGAAAACAATCTCAAGACAAAGTGGAAACACTTCTAATATTGGGTGATTCCAGAAAATTTCCATACCCTACCAAGGGACAGCATCATCATTTTAACCCTCACTTGCCTTCAGAATTCCAAAATCATTAACCCCCCGTCTCTTTCGAATTTACAATTTTTTTTCAGCCCTTCAGAATTCCTGTTTGACTACCTAAAACTTCCACAAACAGGAATTTTTCCACTTCCAGTGTATCAAAAATACATTCCACTGTGTTAGCATCAGGTTCAACTGGTAACATGTTGGAATGAAGTACAAATCTGTCAGGCATTCCACTTGGAATCAAGAGACTGGTGCAAGTTTTTTGCATGCAACAAGGTCGTCCATGAACAATTGGAATGGAACACACAGTTTTTTATAACTATATTATTAACCCAAGATCTTATTCATTAACTTTAAGGCCTCCTCAATCTGGAGCTTGCTGCGCAATCAACGTTTAATTTACTTTCGTCTTCATGAACGCTGCCTTGTCAAACTTTATCCCGCTTGTGGTTGGCGTAAGTTTGTGGTTGATTTATGAACTAGAAAAGTAAACAGATCAGCTACTCCAAGTGAAGCTCTCTCCTTTGCCCCCTCTGAAAATCCATAGCTGAAACCCTATATGCCTTGTGAATTTTGAACTGCATTACCCACCCATGCCTTCAGAATTCCAGGCCAAGAAACCCCCTCTCCTCAGAATTCCAAGATGCTCCCCCCCCCCCCCATGGTATAGGTATGGATATTTTCTGGAATCATCCATTACTTGGAACTGTACTGTTAAGTTACCTTTAAAATGATCAATTTTTCCATAATGAACTTGTAGTACCAGATAATCTACACCAGACTTGCCACCAACATCAAAAGCCACACCTAAGAACGTAGAAAATAGGTTACTTTCAGCTTTAAGTACAAAACATTTATGTTACACAAACCAATTCCATAATGTGACTATATATGATGTCCAAACATGTCACCAACATGTCCACACAAAACTTTACATGTACAGAGTTCGAGTTTCAACAGAAATAATTCCTACTGAAATAATTGGTTTCTATTGAAACTATTTCTATTATTGGTTTCACATACTAGTTAGAAAGCAAAAACAATTGCATTTTCGACTGGGAATTATTATTATCGTTATTAGAGATTGTTTGACTGTAATACTTTTATTAACAATATGGATTTGTGGCAAAATTTCCGCACAGGTCCCTACTTCATTATGCATGCAGCAGATGAATTATTTAGGGTAATGCACATTTAAACATTTCTTGTTATTGCAGAATGAAACAGTACGGCTACAGCATGCATAATGAAGTAGGGACCTGTGCGGAAATCACTCTGGATTTGTTAATATATATTCATTACAAAACATCTGGGCATTTAAGATATGGGTACAGTGTATGTAAATGCTCACTTTCATATTTTAAATTAATTCTACAGCTGGTTCTGCAAGTGGGTGCGATGAGGTGAATCTTTGACTGGCTACCCAAGCAGGCAAGGCAGGCCTATTTTGCCTGTTCGCGACTTCACACTTTGTATTGTAAAATGAAACCATGGTCAATTAAGACATAAAAAAAGACTAGGCCAAATGCAGACAACTTAACCATGTGCTTGGTCAATAAAACATGTAACTATATCTATAGACACCTAACTATCTACATAGAAAACATGTACCGTGTTTCTATTGAGTTTTAGTATAAATCTACTAGCACTCTATCACAAATGCCGCACTCTCATTGGCTACCCTACCCACTATCTATTCTGTGATAGATAGTGAGTAGCGTAGCAGTGTGCCCTTGGTAACAAAATGGCGGCTGCTTCTTCATGTTTTTGAAGTGGCCGTGAAGAAGATTTAGACAGTTTAGGCTGTTCCAGAAAAGACAAAGTTTTGAGCAACTAGTAGATTTATACTAAAACAATTAGATTATTCGCTCTTGATTTCTATGCGTGATAGCTGACTTGGGCTGTGCCCTCGTCAACTATCATGCGATAGAAATCTTGAGCTCATAATCTAATTGTTTAATAGAAACACGAGTAGAAGTTTGGGAGAACGAGAAATGATGTGGGAACACGAGCTGCAGGCAAGTGTTTCCACAGCTTTTTCGAGTTCTCCCAAACTGTCATGAGTGTTAGTTCTGTGTTTCTATCGAGTTTTAGTATAAATCTACTAGCGTTCTATCACAAATGCCGCGCTCTGATTGGCTACGCTACCCACTATCTATTCTGTGATAGATAGTGAGTGGGGTAATGGTGGCCGCTTCTTCACGTTTTCGAAGTGTCCATAAACAAGATTTTGACAGTTTACTGGTCGAGTCTGTTCCAGAAAAGACAAAGTTTTGAACGACTAGTAGATTTATACTAAAACAATTAGATTATTCGCTCTCGATTTCTATGCGTGATAGTTGACTTGGGCTACGCCCTCGTCAACTATTACACGATAGAAATCTCGAGCTCATAATCTAATTGTTTAATAGAAACATGAATTCTAACAAATCAGCCAGCATATTTTCTTACGACTGTTTTCTTAAGACACCAAACTATCTACAACTACATGTAGAGTATAGAGATATCATCCTTACCAGTAGGTAAAGCCAACACAGGAGCATTTCTGCCCCAAGCATACAATATTTTCTCTCCAGCACCTTCACAGACCCCAGAACCCATATCACCACAATTCCTGGCAAGATGAAAAGTAGGTTAGAAATAATTTATAATTTATTATTACATAGTTGCCACACTGTGGCAATCATAGGAATCCAGATTACAAAATTTTCCAGTGCAGGAAAAGGCGCACACAATGTGAACAAATGATACCCATATGGCTTAAATTCTGCCCCTGGTTTCTGCAGCATGAAACATAAAGGAACCACACCTCCTCCAGGATGGGAGGTTAATCCATCAAATAGATACCTATAACACTACATGGCTGCAGGTACCCATTCATCAATACACCTGGGTGGATATAGGCAGAGGGAAGTTTCTTGACTGAGAAAGGAAAATTGCCTACATGTACATCCCAAACATTTCAAGTACCCTGTATTTGTTTAACAAAATTATGTGAAAATACAAAGGATTTAAGTCAGAGTAATATGAAGTAGGATGGCAACCAAAACAAAATGGATTTTTCTTTGGAAGGCAAACTCATTTAAATCAATATAACACAACAACGACAAAGACGATGATAATAATAATATTACTAATAACAACAACATCAATAATAATAGCAATGACAATTATTCACACCAGGATTTTCCTTGATCTGCAAAACTCATTTCGGCTGGAACTGGACACCCAAACAACAGCATGTGATGAGCAATGTTCATCTTTGCATGAGGTTTAAATCCCACTGCAAAAAATTCAATTAACAACTCACTGATTTAGTTCTTCTAGGAACAAATAACCTTATTGCATCTTCATCATTTTGAAAATCACTCAGTCAGACTTAAAGTACCCTTGGGTACACTTGATGAGCAACTTCAATAGAATATGGTACATGAAAAAATCATGCAGAGAGATAAATCTAGTAAAAAAAGCTTTAAATGACAATCTACCACAATTACGTATATAAACAAAAAACTGTTGCTATACATGTAAATGATCTACGCCACAGAATGTGTTGAATGACTATTGTACCTATATAATCACTTTTGTCTTTGTCCAGCTTTAAAGCTGTGCAAATGTAGGAGTCATGCTGTAATCAAAAGTAAATATGCACAGTCATTAGATTCCCAATCAAAGCAAACAACTGTTGATTATCATGACATTTTAGTACATGTATCATCTGGACTAAATATGGAGGAAGGCAAAGGAATGCAGCTAAAGGATATAGACTAGATAGGCTAAGGGTAAGGCTTGCAGTTACAGTAAGGGTATGGTTTCCAAACAGTTTAGTCCACAATAGAGTTAAGAAATTAAATTATTTTAGTCTAAGATGAAACCCTTGCTACTAAATTGATCAGTGGTATGAAATATATAAAAAAAAATATAAAATAATACAAAAATAATATAAAATATAAAACCTTTAACAGTGTTGGAATCAAATGAGTCATGTATTACGTCCTTACACAAGGGCTACAATAATTTTACTGACAGTAGCATACTGAATACATTATAGGTACAGTACACTAAGTCCCTCTGTTAAAACACAAATCTTCCTTTGGAAGAGAGGGGGTCCCCTAATTGAACACAATACCACTGAGACAAATGTGCTAGAATATCAACAGACACCTCATTATTGGCAATCATTATATCATAGCAAGAAGTGAAACTCAATGCTGCTCACTAGCAAAGAGAAGGAGGGGGGAGGGGTCCTAGAGTACATTGGACCTCCACTTTATAAGATCATTTACATTTCAAATCAATAGCACACCACATCTTTACCCCTCACCATCCATGAGACCACTTCCTAAGAGACACTTCCGCTGACCAGCAAATACACCACAACAGAATAATCTATGTTTCAAGGAATTCAACGAGTCAGTAGTAGGATTATAGGCGTCCTGGCGCATCCCCCAAACCAATTAAAATCCACACCTAAAAACCACCCAAAACCAGTAAAAACCACCAAAATCAAACTAAACCCCAAAGTTGGATCAAAAATCCCAAAAATCAGATCAAAAATCCCAAAAACGGATCAAAAAAATCCCAAAAATAAAAATCAAAAATCCCAAATTCAGATCATAAGAAAACTCAACAACTTCAAGCAAATCACACAGAGGAAAATCAATTGGCTTGGGGGGTTCGCCAGGATGCCCATAATCCTATTACTGAGTCCATGAAGCTGTTTTGTATGCTTTTCACTCCTCCCATGCCCACTACCATTCCAATAAAATGTAGTGTTTAGTAGAGCACAGAATGTATGCTAACATGATAATCTGGTACTTGGATGTGACAAAGGGAAAACTGTCCCCCCACCCCCCATCCTCGCTTCCTTTGAAAAGCCTTGGCAATGCCTCATCTACTGAAACTTATAGGATCAAAGCAAAAAACATATTAAAACAAAATTGTGGCTAGCAAGGAATTTCAGGCAGTAAAAGCAATTGCCAAAGATTGCTTGATGTTGGATTTGACAGCAATAATTAGCAATGCCTCTCTTACATTGTCTCAATAATGTCTCATTAAGTAAATGCCTTTGCCATTTTTGGTTGCTACAAAGCAAAATCAGTCAATGGAATTGTTTGGCATTACAGCCAAAAAATTACATAATAAATGAAACTTAAATACATGCCAAGGAATTTTCAGTACCATTTTCAACTCACAATTAGTCAAAGCAAAATTTCTATACCACTGCATACTACATTATGCATAATTTACTTGTTCAAAAACAAGAAACTCTTGCATGCACATTACAGATTCAGCTACAGCATGCATTTGCTGACATATGTAATTCATCTCTACCACTCATACAAACCTGAGCTACCCAAATACATTTGAATCTTAATTTAATCGTTGAGCTACAGTGCAAATAAATACAACGAATTTTTTTCTATATAATTTTCTGAACATACACTGTGGTTCTATTACACTATTAAAATGGACCGACTTTATTGTATAGCGCAATCAAAAGTTTTTCCTTCTTGTGATACAGTAGTATTATCAATAACTAGAAAAGGCCGTTCGTTCTTTCGTGTTTCTTAACACGAATTGAGAATTCTCTTGATGAACGCCGAAGGCTTGCAGGCATATGCAAATGAGATTTACGATAATTATGACTAAATAAAATTTAGTATAAAACCTTCACCCAAAAACAGTTTCCAGAAATTCTGTATTTGTTAAAGATATCACTTTACATTATAATGATAAGCAAAGCCTTAACGAAGTGTATTTAATTCTCTTTCAAGCGAATATAAACGTATATTTTTCCAAATCAGAGTTCCCAACGGGATATATTGTTTGCAGCTGGGTGAACAGCGACAATGTAATGGGGGAATATTCCGTATCGATGGCTCGCGGTCAATATATATAACTCACTGAGTAAACTTTTCCTTTGACGTTTTTATGTCCATAGAAATCTTGTAGTGAAAAAAAAAAAACAAGACGCCCAAGTAACAGCTTAGGTATTTCTTTTCTCTGAATGACTAAATTGATTTGTGTTCAATGACTAGTATTCTCAACACTAGCCTGTTCAATAATCTGCCTAGGCAGTGTATTAAACATGAACTTTCCTTGATCGAGAGACATTTACTCCTAGAAAGTGTCCGAAATTCGAAATCCACATCCACAGAAGTGAAGAAAAATAAAACTGAAAAGACAATTAACCGCCCATCGAATCCAGGTGGTAAGTTATAACAGCTAAGAAGACGAAAGCGTGTTAAAACTCAAGACGTAAACGAGGTAATATTATAATATACAAACCCTCGATAAATTTTGAAATAATTTTCGTGGATGATTTTATGAGCTTTCCTACTTTAAGTATTGATTGTCCCACGACTCTTTTTCACGCTACATTTTCTAAGCCCTAAATACAGTCCTTACCTTCTCTGGGTGAACACCAGGCATTCTTAGATTAAAATTCCCTCTCGATGAATGCACGTTGCTTTCTTTCCTGGCGTTCGGCAAGGACGATCTTTGGTACGTATCATAGTAATCTTGTATCTCGCGGTAATAGTCACCATATGAGACGGACTTCGTTATAAATGAAATGATCACTACAACAACAGCCAACATCCTCTTCTTCACAAACATGATAAGTCAACGCGCGCGGACACCGCGATTCAAGCTTGTAGTGTGTAATAGTGGTTGTATAACTTTGGTTCGTCCTAGAAACCACTGAACATAGCTTTTTAGTTAACACAAACACAGTCCTCGATAATTCTTCTCTTATTAATTTCTGATCAACGAACCGCCCGCCAAAATAACCCCCTTCCTTCTTCCTTATTTATGCATGCAACTTGACAAACGCAAGAAGTTTGATGTAACTCGAGCGGAAAAGGTATTTATATCTAGTGCTGTGATTGGTTGATTTCTTGAGAGCTCTCACCTGCTTCACTCGACCGGACGAAACTCTTCGATTCGATATATATGCCGAAATTTTTAAGAAAGACTTTTCAAATATCTTTGAAAAGAGGGGGTTCAAACTTGACTAAACGTCTTTCGACGTATTTGAATGTTCAAAAAGAACGTCGATCGTACGATAAAAAGCGCAGAAAGAGCTAAAAAAAATAAAAAAAAAAATCATTAAAAAAGAGTCTTCACTACTCCTGGTCCCGCCTAATCTTTTCTTGGTTTCTTTTAAATCTCTTGGGCTGACAAAAAAAAGTTCATTACTGGAATTGATTAAAGAGTTTTAAAAGAATATTTGAAACATTGGGTTTGCCTTCTGCTGCCAGCTGAGGGTGTTTTCCCTGTTATGAAGTACTATATTACTGTGCAGCTACGAAAACAAAAATATTTTTTTCTTCCCAGATGTATGGGGAAGTCATTTTTATAACAGTTTATCGCGTTAACGAGAGGCATTGTGAATCGCCACTACTCTGGTTTTTAACTGCGGTCAAATACTCAAGTAGTTGTTTCTGGGGTGATCTTGGTGATATCAAGATGGCTATCCGCTCACCATCGAACCTGAGTGGCTTTCAGGTTTCGCTTGGGGTTACATTGACAACTTTCCATGCTTCGTCATCCACCCACATGTTACAGAAAATAGATCGCTGAATGCGGCAGGTGTAATGACGCGCGCATGTGTCAGTGATTGCCTTCAGTGTTTTATATAGTCTCCTCATAAATGAAAACAAATAAATTTGGTCAACGCTGTATGAAGAAACGACCCTTGATATGATATCTTCAAGTCTTAAAATGATAAAGTAAGAACAATTAATTCAGTTTAAAAAGTGATGTTTTTGCGCATCGCAGAACCTTCCGGGCAACTTCTTTGTGCAAACGAACCAAGGACTGTAATTGCATTCAGTTTCTTCGCCCACCGCCAGCTTGCAAAAACTCCGCTTGATGAATTCACATTGAAATCGCGATGTGAATAGAACAACAGGACTGCTTTGAAAGAGTAGTGAAAAGTTAAACAAAATGGACTGATTAATTATGTTAAACCAAAACTCTCGTCAAAAACATGTCACATCCGCAAACTGTATATGGTCGTTTTTGCTTATTCTGCACTGTAGAGTGTGCAGGGCTACGTGCGAGAAAGCGATTGGTCTTGAGGAGTCAGGCTCTCTAGTATTGGCAAGCTTGTATAGTTCAACGCGTTTCAAAGTACGGCCTTCATTCAACTGGCCATTCATGAAAGTAACTCTCGATCTTAAAAGTCGGCAAATTAAGTCACTGACGCGCTTGTAAACCAAGTAAATGCATGAAATCGCCGAATTCATTAGTGTTGTCTAGGTTCTTGATTACCGAACCCTTTGTAGTCTTTTTGCCTCTTCTCCTGAAAGATCCTAAAAGGTGCGAGGAGTCAAGTTCATGAGTCATGCGGGACTGAGACTCTGAACTGAAGAAAAAAAATGCTTCTTATCGTTAATACTGGACTCAGCTCCTGGAAATCAAGAGTCAAACAAACCGCCCATGCCTTTGACACTTACCAGGGTTAGACAGCTAACATCTTCATTTAAGAACACATTGATACACAGGAATCAATTCATATCGAGGCATCGCTAAAATTATTGATCTTTTGACGGCCAAAGCAGGTATAATGTTCGCAAAGACCCCTATATGTAGTTCCTCTTGCACAACAGTGGGAGGGATTCGAAACGTATGATTTTGATTCATGTGCAAGAAGACTAAGTTACTGTACAGTGTTGAATCAGAAAATCCACTAATTGCATTTAATTCACGTGCAGGAAGACTAAGTTACTGTACAGTATTGAATCAGTAAATCCACTAATTGCATTTGTTTGATACGCTGTCTTGGCCAAGTTGCGAAGAATCAGATGAAAGCGATTCTAGGTCAACGTGGATGGAAGCACCTGTTCTAAAAATTGCCGTCTTTTCACGTACAGCGTTGTAAACTGTAAGTTGAATACAAGCTCGCCCGCAGAAAACGTAAAAGTGGGCTCTCAAAAATTTCCCAACGCAAACTTAACTACAATCTGTCAAGAAAATATTCTTGACGCTCAAACATGCGGCGCATGGCAAATGAAGGCCTGTTTGTGTGTGCGAAGCGGCACGCTCCGCGGCGGTAAAGTGGGCACGGAAGCAGAAAATTCAAGTTTTTTCTGAAACTGGTTCGAGAATAGTACTTGTCCGGATACTCTCCTATCCCTTTGATAAGTTTTCGCTTTGATGAATTTGATCATTCTTGTAGAGTCAACTCAACCTGTCACCACAGTGAATCTTACCACATGGTACGAATCTTCGACCGCTCAGTTGACTATGCGACTTGGTTCATCGTGCCTCCTGGCGCGGGTTTCTCGAAAGCCCCGAAAGAAACATGTTCCTATTTATAATGACGGGAGACAAACCAGATCATGTAGAATGGGTGTGCAGCTCGAACTGCGAACTTGAGTATTTAATGCCGACCAGTTCACGACGTTGTTACGCATAAGAGGGATTTGGGTTAACACTGAGAGATTCGAGTTGTTAGCTATTCACAGGACACGGGTCCGGGGAATTGGGAATTTCAAAGACCTGGATTCAGAAAATATCGTTTTAAAGAATCGAGATCTGAGAAATACGGTGACAAAATGTTCAAGAAAATAGCTTTCATCTCCTTTCAAGTCGGAAAGTGATAAAGCCATCCAAGTAGCCGAGCAAAATGCAAACATACACGTTTTCCGACTTTATCACGCGGCTATTGTAACACATTTTTTTAAACATTTTTTTTAAAAGGATAAACTGGCGAGCAGCACTTCTCTGAACAGTGAAGTTGTAAAACGTCTTTAATTCTCCGACGCGTTTCGTCTATCTTGGCGTAGACTTCTTCAGTTACAAACTTTACAAACAGCTAGTGCCTGTATATATTTAAGCCGAACTGGCGGCTATTTCGTGGGCCGAGAAAACAAAGGTTTTGCAGAATTTACGATAGTGAGCATTTTTCTCTCGCTAATTCTCGGCAAAAGAAATAGCCGTTAGTTCGGCTTAAATACAGGCGCTGTTTGTAAAGTTTGTAAAACGGTAACTCCCTGGAAAAGTCTACGTTAGATAGAGAAACGCGTGCGCGGAGAAATAAAGAAGTTTTACAACTTCACTGTTCACAGAAGTGCTGCTCACTAGTATATCTTTATTTAGTATAAATACTCAGGTGATTATACAAAGTCGCGCGCTCTGATTGGTTCGCTATCTCGGATTATCAGCCGATAATCACCTCTACGAACAAAATTGGCTGCCAGTCGTTCGCGCGCTTTTGATGAAATAAAATTTTTTCGTGTTGTACAATGCTCTTTCTTTTCTTTTTTGAAATAATCTCCTGTGTATTTATACTAAAACAATTATTCGCCTCAGGCTCAGTGATTCTCGGTGAATATTCACCGAGAATCACTGAGCCTGAGGCGAATAATTGTTAAATATATATGGTTTTTACCGGGTGGAAGGTCCGTATGGGAAAAAACCGTGCCCGAGTTCCTGAGTACAGCCCGAGGCCGAGGGGCGTGCTCAAGACCAAGGGCACAGTTTTGTCCTATACGGACCGACCTTACCCGGTAAATAACTTATTTATTTCTTTATTTATTATTTTTTTTTTTTGATGTCTCCTCTTTAAGGCAAGAAAAGAGACAGGAAATTGCTGCAGCGCGTAAAAAAATCCGGACGTGGGTCGTACATATCGTAAAAAGCTTGCCGGTCAAGTGCGCGTGATTAGGGACGGACCATTAGAAAAGTGATGGGCGGGGGGGGGGGGGGGGGGAGAAAAAAACAAAAAAACATTCATGCAAGGGAAAATGCCAAGAAAAAAAAGTCATGCAGAAGGAAGGTCCAATTGTGACTTTTTCACACGTAGTAAAAAAAAATTCGTGCAGAGGGGTTCGCCTGAAAAAAAAATTCCTGCACAAGCAGTAAGCGAAAAAAAAATTCGTGCAAGCTGAAAATTCCCACCTCCCCCCCCCCCCCCATCACTTTTCTAATGGTCCGTCCCTTAGCCAATCAAATTCAAGGACTTAGGATTCCAGCCCTCTCAGATGCTAGAGAAAAAAATAACAAATATTTGATAAATACTTAAAAAAAAAACTGAAAAAAATCTTACCATCTTTAAAAACCCAAAATTTAAGAAAAATCTCCTGTCCCCGGGAAACAAGTCAACTAGTGATCAAAGATCTTAGATATGGAAAGTTGACTTACCAAGCAGTTAGAGGCAAAAATGTCCGAGAGACGGAGCTGATTGTTAATACGTGGCTTTGCTTTGATGAAATCTGGATCCACTGAATAGGCCTTTCTTTTTCGTAAGGAAACAATAGGCTCAATGAACGCCCTAACGGCTCACATGCGTTCATGTCAATAGGAAAATATTTACATTCTTTATCACTGTCACTTGTCGTTTAGCTCCGCCGAATGTAAATACATTTTTTTTAAGTACTTTACTTCTTGCAAACTTTGATTGGCGGCAGAAACTCTTTGTTCCAAAATTACAACTTGTGTTATTGCCCTCGAAAACGTTTCGAAATTTGTCTTTGGAGAAAACACGCGCACCAGGCCTGTTGACAAGGAGCAAGGCCGGAAAAGTCACTGAGATTAGAGAGGTTGCGTTTGCAGAGAGGGAAATGGGGTCATACATGTTTAAAGATTACAAAAAAACATGAATTTCAAATTTTTGTATTCAATTTCAACTTCTTGCACGTGTAGGATTGAAAACCCTAAGCCAATCAGCTCGAAATTTATTTTTCGAAAACCGCCTGCCAGGCCTGTTAACATGGAGATAGGGGGAGGGCCACTGATGGTCCTTTTAAAAAGAGGTACAAGGAAATAGGGGCCCTGTAAAAATGACATTAACCTAACCCTTCCCAATAAAAAGCCAGACACCTCAAATACAGGATGTGTTACTCTGACAGTCCAATTTTCTTACAAAACATTACGTTTGTCACACAGTAAATTACTCTATACTAAAAATGACAAACTTGAACATGTTGAACGACTATTCTTCAAGGAAGAAACGAGTGATTAAGTAAGCACTTGCTGTATATGGATTAGCATTTATATACAATTGTCATGAATTAAGTCACACCAACATTGCCAGAGTGCAGATAGTTTCTAGTAACTACTGTTCAAATTCTATACTCCTCTATGAGCAGGACGCCTTTGGATACTGATAAGAATATATTAACAATTAAGTAATGGTCCGGCCAAAAAAATAGGCAGGCGTACGACACAACTCATTAAAAAGGTGCGAACAGTTGATTCCATTTAAATCGCCTCATCTCATTGGCTAATACCAAAAAACCCCGAAAACACAATGAAAAATTAAAAAAAAACGTAATTCTTAGACCTTGTCTTTTCCATATCCCCATTTTCTGTGTATTGGCCAAATTTGGCTATTGCTCTATGCGCCAATTAGTACCACAAAATTAACTGACACTACTGCCGAGTGCTATTGTTTTTCTGCCTGCTTCTTAGCCGGACCATTAGTAATGGTGAAGTCATGTGCAATAATGACAAGAGAAAACTCTTTGTATAAATAATGCGTCTCCTGTTTCTGCACTCTTTGCATCAAGTTTGATATGGGCAAAAAACACTGTACAAATTATGTAAGATTGTGTTCCATAACAAACACATAAAAATGCGAGACACACAAGTAAAAGATAGGGAAAGCTACTTTGTCAATTTAAGTCACTGGTGCTCTCTTATCCGAGACTGAAATTGTAAGCTGAGTGATTTTCTCAACAAAAAGGCTCCAGAAAAAAGGAAAAAAACTTAATATGTTTACAAAATAAAACAGCTGAACAAGAACTTTGCAGACTGTAAGAAAATAGACACAAGACAAAACTTTTCTGAGGCATTTCAGTCCAAATGGATCATGCCAAGATGATATGATGAGAAAACATGTGATGTATTGTAACATTATTCTTTTCTATGTCTTTAAAAAATGTACAAAGAAGGCACAGTGGTGTAAATGTAAAAGAAATACTCCCCCAGATTGAAAAAATGCAATAATAACTTAATAGTTGCCAAACAAAGCTGCACCATATGATATCTGAGGAAACAGGGGAAGAGCAATGCAACTGCTCCCTAAAGAGCCTCAATGTACAGTACAATCCATTTACATGAAAGACTTCAGGACTGAACAAATTTCACATCTTTCACAAATATGCTTCATTTCAATTCAAATAATTTCATAATTGAATTCTTTCATGGTAAACAATAAATTGATGTTCAATATTGATGTTCAACAGAATGTTTTTATCAGTCACAACAAAACCTCCTAGAAGGTTTTGCAGCCATAGTTAATAATAAGGCATATCAAAAGTCATTTTACATTAAAAAACTCATTCTTTACCAATGCATATCACTCGTCCTCTATTACTTGTGTAAGACAAAAATTCACACGCAATGTTCACTTTCATTTACAGACCTTGCTATGTAAGTCATCCAGTCTACAATGGGCAAGCTACAACCTCAGAGTGCTGCAGATCATTCTTTGGAAGCTCTCGTTAAATTATGATATTCCTGATCAAATGATTCCTCCTTTCTTCTTTCCAACAATGGCAAACCTTCCAATGACTTGCACGAAATTGGAAATCCTACTTTTGAGAAACTGGTTTATGCCAATAGGCACTATTCCACTTGAAAAAACTTGAACCACAAGCTCATAATTCTCCATTAAACACACTATCTTCAAAATCACGTCTTCACAGAAATCCACAAAGCACTGTCTAATTCTTTTCCATCCTCTTTCCTTGACCTGACCAGAGCCTTCCCTTTTTGATCATCTATTTGCTAACCCTGCAGCAGGGAGTGTGAGGCATTTATTTTTGACTCTTACATTTCCCTGTAGTATGTTCAAAAGATGACTTCATAAAGTGTAGCTTTCTTGTCGCCTGAGCCTGTGACTATGTATTTGTCATCTGTTGAAATATCACAGCTCAGGACAGATGACGATTCTTTCGACTGCAACAAAACAAAGTGGAAAATAATTGTAAATATCACTCCTCGTGCAGACTATTGTATATATAACACCATTAACAATTAATCCAAATTCAAGTATCTTGCTCTGTTAACTTGATGAAATAAAGAACTAACCTTCTTCACATAGCTTCTACTTTACTTAATTGCAGCGCATTGTGCACCTTCATCAAAATTCAAAGTCTGCGCTTTACATTTTGCATGTAAACTTTTGATAGAATGCTCGAGTCTTGAATTTTAAGTCAGCAATGAATGTACAATGTGAGCATGTAGAAATGCTACTTATTTCCTGGGTTTGTCTCTAAAGTACAGTACCATGACTGGGAGAATTTTATCTCAAAAAAATTGATCCCTCATTTAAGTCACTCAGCACAGAGTTGAGCCCGGCTCTTCAATAAAACCCTCTTTTGAAAGAGATATAACATACGATATATGTACATTACTGACAAAGCGCGAGGTCAACATGGCTGCATAGTGGTCAAGTTCTACATTGGAAGGGAAGCCTAATCGCATAAGCTTTCAGCTTCTTTAGGTTTCCTTGTCACTTTTCCAATATTTGTAACTATAATTATTCACAATGTACATGTATGGGTGACTAAAATAAATAAATAAGTTATGGTAATAGGACTGAGTGGAGTCCAATTCAGTCAGCAATCATACTCGTGATTAACAAAATCGGACGACCATGTAGCGGGAGTCCGATTTCTTTAATCACGAGTATGATTGCTGACTGAATTGGATGACACAAAGTCTTATTACCAAATAACTTTAACAAAAATTTGTGATGTATAAAATTCCTTTTTATATCAAAATACATGAAATTCCAAGATTTTTTTTGTTAGCAGTGAAAAAAGAAAAGCCATTTAAGCATGCACGTGATAGCGCATACTGTCCAATTACTCGATCAGGCATGACGCGTACTGTCCTATTTAACTGTCCTATAAAGGCTGAAATCAGGGCAGTTGATAGCCAATCAGATTTGAGAATTTTGTTATAGTTATGATTAATAAATAAAAACAAAAAAAATATTGAGGCCAACATCCAGTCATCTTGACCAAGCAAGCAAGCATGGTCAAAAAAGAATTTAATAAAAGGTCATTCTGTTCAGTTTGCTTTAGCTGGACAAAGCAGGCAATCCCAAGAGGGCAAGATAGGCACAACTTGCTTGCTTAGGTAGCCAATCAGCTCTTAGGATACACCTCATCTTACCTGCAGAACCAGCCATGTAATAATGATAATGACTTTGTATAGTGCACTTCTTTCATATTGATATGTTCAAAAGCGCTTTATATCAATTCTACTACTGATTAACACCACCACCAGGGCTGACCCCATTCTTTTTGAACAGTGTTGTGGGATCTTTTGACATCCCACAAAAACAGTGCTGTGAGACCGGGCCCATGGTTTTTCATCCTTATCTGAGAAGACTAGAATGTCTAACCATTTGCAGATGTCATAACAAGGGCAGCACATTCTCCTCAGTTATTTTAAGACCTCAAGTGTTGGTCTGGCCAAGGTTTGAACTCACAACCTCCCGCTCCACAGGCCAACACTCTACCAACTGTGCTATCATAAAAGACTAACCTGAAAGATGCTGGCTCCATAAGGTGTTTTCCACGCATTTAGTAAGTTGTCCTTGCCTGTTGTAATGAACCATTTGCCTGAGTACGCAAACTTTAATGAAAGAACACAGCTTTCATGAAGATGGAGCTGATACTTGTCAGGCTTTGTCTGATGTAGTACTTCTACATTGCTGTTCTCCATTCTGAAAAGGATTTGATACTAGAAATCAATCTTGGAACACAACTATAATATTGCTTACTTCTAAATACAACCAATTCATTGTCAGACAATTTTCAGACTCCAAACTGCACCTGCCAGTTCATCCAATGACAGTAAAACAAATACGTTCTGCCTTAAGTATACACCGGATAGTTCTCAAACTCAGAGTCTGCAATTTTTTATTGTTGGACAAGACCTTGAGGAGGAAATGCCAAAATGTACCAGTCAGATTTTTAAAAATCAATAATGATAATAAATTTAAATAGCCCACTTTTTCATTTGAATAAATTATGTTCAAAGGCGCTTTACACTTCTACTGGGTGAGATCATACGTCAGCATGTAAAGGCACCACGGCAGCCGCTATCAGTCCATATATGACCTCACCCACCCACCTAGCCCTAGCATGAAATGGCATATGAAACCAAAGGTAGAGATAGACCACTACACTGGGAACTACGTCCCTATACTCATTTTGAGCAGAGTGTGGGTTCTTTAACGTCCCACAGATTATTAAGAACAAGTGTTGTGAGATGGGACCTCCATTTATCGTCCTTATCCGAGACGACTAGAAAATCTAACCGTTTGTGGATGTCATTACAAAGGCAGCACAGCAAAATCATACACCTGTAACTATAACATAAAATGAACTACACATTTTCAATACTTTTGTTGGCCAATGTCTGATGGCAGCTCTTACTACAACTCAAATGTGACCCTCCACGGGATTTCCAGCATAATGGTGATGACACGGGCACGCTATTTTAGCACGGTAGACAAAAGAAATTTTTGTTAACACGGTAGCAGTGTGCCACGATGCACGCATAATTAAAATTTTTCTTTTGTTACACATAAACAACGAACCGTGTTCAGTTAAACAAAGCAGCGTGTCAAAGGATGCGAAAACAAAAGCCGTGTCATGCCGTGTCATATTGCACTCTGGTGTGCGAAATATCACGTTTGTGCTGTGTTATTAAATAATAGTAAGACAGAGATCAAGACAACCATCTGTAAGAGTTTCTTAACGTTGATCCGATCCAAGTTTTTGTCACAACGGTGTCAACTTGCATGCGCGAAAAATTATCCTATCTTCAATCCGAGCACGCATTCGTAATATTACTTTTATCATCGAATCGGTGATTCATGTTGTAAATTTCATCTGTTGTCTTCCAATGAATCACAAATTGTCTCATGAAACTCGTTTTGTTTGCACTTTAGCACGTTCGGTTTCGTAAATTTCCATGGGCTCGACAGCATCATCTCCCGGCTCATCTTGATCAGCGATGCCTTCGTCGTCAGAACTGCTGTTGGGGTCTGAATAATCATCCTTTTTATCCTCTTCCTCGACCTCTCTTGTTTTGAACTACATTTCCTCGACACTTTCTACTTGATCTAAATCTTCCGTTGTGAAATTTAAACAGTGAGAACGTTCCGTTGCGTTGCACGCCATGTTTACTGTGTTGTGTTTTACCGTTACAAGATGTCAGTTTCAAGTAACTATGGTAACGAACGGAAATCATACCCCATAATAAGGCACGTTTGCAGCAATCGAAACACCTAGCTCGTAGGCTGTTAAAAGCACGAGTTTTAAGTGAGTGATTTATCTCTCTTTCGTGGTGCCAACTACAAGCCTTACGTAGTATTTAAATAGTACGAATGCTTGATGTTTAGTATAGTGTAATTATGCGAACATTTTACGCACAGAAGGAAAGTAAAAACCTTCAATGCTGTTTTGGCTTTGTTATGTTAGTTCACAAGACGAATTGTATCGACAACAAGTTATATTTTTTCAAGAGCCACATAATGGTTCTTGATTTTTTCAATAATTTACGGTCCTGTTATTTCATTTCTCATCTTTCAGCGTAAGGTGCGAGCGCTTGTGCTTGGAAGAACTTTTTACATCAGGCGCTTTTTTTGCGACCGTGATTCAATGTTCATTAATTAACTTTCACAGCGCAGTAAGAGGCTTTCTCGCTTAACCTCTTCGGTGCTACCGTGCCATATCACACGACTTTAACACGCTATGAAGCGTGTCTTTTAACACGCTGCAGAAAATAAAGTCAATGAAAGATTTAGCGTGTTAAGACGTGCAAAACAAAAGCTACCGTGACACTCTTTGTTTCCTTATTAAATATGCGCATATGCGTGTCAGATGTCACGCTTAGCGTGCCGTGTCATCGCACGCGTGCCCGTGTTATCACCATTATGTTGGAAATCCCGTGGAGGGTCACCAATACTGCACATAATTATAAATACAGCCTGTCTTTAATATACATCACATCTTTTTAAATAAAATATCCATTCTAAGAGGAATATCAGCTCTAGGTCTTATTGACAGCACAGACTGAACACAGTAAGGTGTATACTAAAAGGGCCAAGAGAAGATATGCTCCCACAACGGTATCAAGTGGGCTAAGAATTTACAGAAATTTGATAAGCTGATTAAAATTGTTGATGCCTTTGGAACGTTACTTTAGTCATGTAATATTAAGAAGATAATGTTAAGTTCCTACCCTACTGCGAGCCAATCTCCTGATGGACAGTACCCAAGCGAGAAGATCTGGGATGTAAAATCATGCTGTTGAAGCTGCCTTCCTTCCCTAAGATCCCACGATCTGACTGTATTGTCTAACCCACCTGCCGACAATCATAACACCAAAAAAATTTACTAGAGGTGAGCGTTTTACTGGGAATTACACCACCAGTAAAATTCCTACGAAACTGCATTCAGGACTGCAGTGGTGTATTTTCCATATTCTCACTAGTGAGGATAGCGATGACATCATTTTCCACCTTGCACAATTCAGTTTGTGTACAAAGCTGCCAAATGAACATCTTTATGTGTTTTGTCTATATAATAAAATGAAAATTACACTGTGGATAGAAGATATGCATTTTATGTTTTCCTGGCAAGAACACTATATTGTTCTTGCTACTCCAATATAAAATTAATATCTTCTCACCACAGTGTAATATCCTCTATGTATTTAGTTCTTTTGTCTCAATTAACTAATACCAATTTACCCCTTTAAGACAGTTATCATTTTACAAAATATTATACTGTACAAGAATGAAGTTTGGACTTTACTGGGGATTTATTGGAGTTTTGAGTTCTAGAGAATGGGGAATTCGTATTTTGTACTTAGAAGATTAATGTAAGTTAGGTGAGCATTAAATTTTAAAATTCTAAAATCTTCAATTCATAAGCCTGTATTATTATAAATGCCCAAGTATATACAGTAGAATCCCAATTTCTTGACTCCTTGATTTCTTGAATCTCCACGTACATGGAACTAAAACCAATTTTTGTTTCCCTTCAGGTCATTTTCCATGTAATTTTACCCTTCATAATCCCCTAACAACTCGAACACATTTTCATTTTCCTTGGAGGTTCGAGAAATCAAGTTTTTACTGTAAAAAGAACATGCACTTGACTGTGTCAAAAATTCCACAAATCTGAGAACTGCAAACCTGACAACAAATTGCACTAATATTGCCATTAATTAAAAAAGTCTCAATGATAACTGCATTTACACATTGCAGTGCAGCTAGCATTCTAACATTAATACTTTACTCTCTTTAATTGTACTGAATGAAATGTAAAGGGACAGAAAAGGAGAATTTGCATTATGGTAAAGGTTCAATTAATACACGATCATTACTAAAGAGTACTATACCTGTCCATAACTTTGTACCATCAGGAGAAATATCTATACAACTGGCACCATCTGTGTGTCCTTGAAATTGTCTAACCAATGTTTGATTATGCAAGTCCCAAACAGCAATATTACCATCGCTGCAACAACTGAAGCAGACTTTAGAGTCTGGACTAATTGCCAATGCATAGCAAGCAGGAGCATTCGATGTAAGTTCATTCTTAATTCGTGGTTGTGACGATGCAAGATCCCAAATTGTTAGAGTGCTCGCTTCACCACCAACAATAAGTGTCCGTCCATCCGGGAGCAGTCGGCATGACCTAATGTAGTTATCTCTCTAAAAAGAAACAAAACGCAGCTGAGTATTTACACAAAACTGTTCCAAAAAACTGTTCTCAATATAAAGTCTTCAGATAATATCAATTACATCTAATGAACACTTTCACTACTGGGCAGCAACATGTAAAATACCATGTGAACTGGATGTGAAATGCAAAGCATGTGAAATTTACCAAGTGAAATTGATGATGTGAAATAATGAAACATGTGAAACACATGTGAAATATTGCTAGTGTAGAAAAACATATTTCACATGAATGTGAAATTGCTGTGAAATGGAAATAACTCATCACAAGCATGTGAAATAGATGTGAAATAACATAAAGACAAAATCCACATGTGAAATTTTAATTTCAAAATGTGAAATGTAAAACATTTAATTCCACAACAGATGTAGACTCACACATTAAGTATGATTCATAGCACTGATGAAAGTACCAAATAATGCTTTTTTCTCCACCAGGTCGATCGCTAAGAAAATTCAGGCTCCGCGCGACTCGAAGCTGATATTCTAAGCAGGTCGTTTGTACTCACTTTATAAACTTGGGAGACCAATAGAGCACTTAAAGAAACCCTTCTTTTCGTAAGTCCTATGAATTGAATAATTATTTTGACTACGATGGTCCCTTCTGAAGCAAGTGCTGGCACCCCTCGTGGCCACTCGCGATCGTCCGCCATATTGAAATATGACTGCCGTCAAGGCCCTGGAACGAGATGCATGTATGCTAAACCAATCAGAGCATGCAAATTCTCATGTGATTTCCGGTTCTGCGGCGGTTGAATTTGAAAATTGCGATCGGTTATTGATCATACAGTCCGCGCGCTTTTGAACAAAGGACAACATAAACTTGCACGTATGGTACATGGATTAAATCAAACGTTTTCAAAGGCTTGGTGCGAGGCAAAGCCGTATAAATTAACAAGTATTTTGGAAAAACACGATTAAGATTTAGGGTATCTGGGAATCATTCAAAGGCGCGCAATTCGTGGTGAGTACAACACTGCCTTCCTCTACTTTGCTCGCACATACTATATACACTGTAGCTCTGATTTAACTTTAAAGACACTTGGAAGGAGCTATATGCTGATTCCAATGAACACAATGGACTCTTTTGTTAGGATTATGCATACAACCCCATCCCGTTTATAAAATAATTAAGTAATTATTTGATCATGCATGATCATGCGATCATGATCTGACATATTTTTTGTCATTTCACATCCATTTCACATGTACTCGAATATTTCCCATCTATTTCACTTCATTTTAATCTCAATTCCTGCTATATATATTTGAACATACATTTATATTTGTATATACATTTATAATTAATATATTTTAATTTATCATTTATATATCAAAATGCTGATCAGTTGCTTATGAAATTTCACACCCATTTCACATGTTTTATGACTACTTGATCTAAAAAAATTTCACATCGATTTCACATGTTTTGACCATGTGAAAAGGAGGACAACATTTCACATGGAAATGGTGTGAAATAACCATGTGAAATGCTTGTGATTTCACATGGTCATTTCACATACATTTCACATACATTTCACATGGCACCCTCCAGTAGTGTTTACAGCAGCTGAAAAAAAAATTCTTTCTTCCTTCACCTTTCAAGTATCATCTAAACATATTTATATTTCTTGTACATTTTAGAGAGGTGACCTGAGTCATTACCAATTTATTAGAGACTGAACATATATAGATTAAGATATTAATTACGCTCAAATAAACCTTTGAAACAAACACTTTTTGCAATAAACTATCAGGTACTTTAACATATTAACTGAAGATCAAAACATATCCATGCATGCATCATGTTTGGCCATACTTGGCTAGACATTTTCAAAATTTGCTTAGACAGAGGCCAGTAGTTATTTTCAGTACTGCATTTTAATGCAAACTAGTCAAACCAACTGGCTATACATAGCAACTGAATACTCACTAAACACTCTAATGTCGATATCGGGTTTTTCCCACTACTTTGGCCAATGTCCCAAACCTTCACACAGCCCTGCAATAAACGATGAGTTAGAATTAAATTAATTAGAATCAAAGCAGACACACAAAGACTACTGATCTAACCAGAATTCAAAGCAATATTTGTATTCTATCAGTACCATACTGTAGATATCGTGTGCACTAAATATAATCAACACTGGGTTCAAGGTTTACATAGGTATCATTGAGAAAGTCTCAAGATCGTGTTCTTTAGCCACCTCTTGAAGGAATCCACAACCAAATCAATAGTGCAGCAAGTAACAAACCTGTGGCACTTTCCATTCAACAAAAAGTCTGGTTTCAGATTTCAGAATTTTCATTTGCTGAATGGGACAATTAGTGGACAAACCTGCTCCAAGTCCCTGTGCATTTCCATTCCTTCTGTGTCATGATCAAAGAAAGAGAAATCCAAAACAAACAAGAAATGACCTAATGGAATATGCCAATTTGGTCACGCCAGACCAGCCAGTCACTCAGAACCACCGTCAAAGGTGGTCTAAAATATTCCAATCAGAATGAACTGAAACGGACCATTCCTTTTAACTTTCAACCAAAATGTGAAATGATAATTAGCAAATTCCTTCAAAGCCAGTAAAGTAACTGCAAGAAACGCACCTTTCCTCCAGTATAAACATGTCTTGTTGGATGGCTTATTGTCACTGCACAGACTACCTCTCCATGGTTTAACTGGTTTATTTGTCTGGCATGCCGAGGAATGTTGGAGCCAGTCAGAGCATCTGGTGGAAATGGCACTGGTTGCATCTGACCATCTCCACTAACGTAAAATGAATAAGCAGGTTTGCCCCCTCCCGCTGACAGGCCAGGACCTATTGGGGATATCCCCACTCTTGTTCCTGGACCACCAGGTTCAAACCCAACCTGAAAAGGCATAACTCCTTAAATACTCTCCAGAGCTGTTATTAAGTTTTTAAGCAGACGTAACATTAAATATGTCACCCGTAACATTGTATAACATGGGCAGCGCCCATGTAACGAAGGCCCAAAGGGCCTGAGTTTCTAGGGGGGTCTGGGGGCATGCCCCCCCAGAAAATTTTTAAAATTAGATCCCCGGAAATGCATTTTCCTGCACTCTGGGTCATGAATTTTTTATTTTCTTAACCATAAAGTAATGCAGATAAAAGAAGTAAAAAAACATATGCACTGCTGCGAAAAAAGTGAAATACATGATCTAAGTGCTTTGTCTCACAAACTTCACGATTGGCCCTTTTTGTTGCATCTGCTGGTGTGAATTGAACATTCTGCTTATAATTACATTTACAGGCTTTACAGAGATAATAAAGTTTTAAATTTCTGCAACAGTTTTCAGTGTGTTAGCGTCGATTGTTTGAACATATGCATTTGAAACTGATTAGTCATCTTCGCTTTCGCAATCAGAGCCGTCGTCCGTGGCGGTGCACATGTTGGCAAGGAGCTTCTTGAAGACTTGTTCTTGTGTGTAAAGCTCTTCTTCAAGATCCTGAATTTCATCATTTAGAAAATCAACTTCTGCAGTCAGGCCATCTACCAGTTCTGTCCCCTGCACCACGTCACTGTGTTCCCTTGTGTTTGAGGTACTGGCCGTGACCTTTGGTAGCTTTCTTCTTTGTTTCTCGTCAAGCCAGAGGTCAACGGCTTGCTCAACTACTTCTTTCGCTTCTGATACTGGGGGACCATTAATGGAAACTTGTAGCAAGGCGCCCAGCATGTCATCTTTCAATGAATTCCGAAGCCTTGTCTTTATCCTCTTCAATGCACTTGCGCCTCTTTCTGGCCAGGCATTTGTCACTGGTAAGCTCTGGGCTACAGCAGATAGCTTCACCAGGTTTGGGAACATTACTCTAAATGTTGAAATGCTGCACAACTTGGTTAGCAACCACTCAGTCGGTGTATTTCCTGGCTGTGGTGTTGTGTCCATACTGATAGGGCATTCGGACTTCAAATCCTGAGCAATAAACTTGAAGTGTTCCCACTCAGACGTGAGGGCTTCAACTTCCACGTACTCTGTGGCACCAAAGTGTTTCCCAAGTGTGGCTACATGATTGACCCCATAGTTCTTGAATTCAGGGGCTTCCTTTGGAGGGAGACGTTGCAGATCAAAAATTGAAAAGGCTTGTACAAGTGGTAGGGAAGGGAATCTTGCTGTTATGTTCTCTTTCAACTTTGCCACGTAATTTGTAATTAAATCACTTAGGAAGTTAGTGCTTGCTTCAGTTATCTGGATCCCAGCCAGGCCAAACTTCCCATCTTCTGAAAGATCTACACTCAGCGTTGCAAGAATTTCATCCTTCCTTCTCAGAACATCATCAAGCTTAGCAAGGCAATACGAAACAGCTGACGGTAGGCCTGCAAAGCTCAGTTCTCCTTGCTGAAGAGTTTTGCTGAGGACTGCAAGGTCTTGGAGAATTTCTTTGAGAATGTAAAGGGTACCAATGAACTTGTGATTTCTGGTTTGCGTCAGTAGACCACAGGCAGTAGCATCATTCTCTTTGAAGAACTCAAATACGTGAAGGTGTGTGATGAATTCTTGTACCATTGCCCTTACAGACTCGTCAAAGGACAGCCAGCGACTTGCAACTGCTTTCTTTGCCTTCTTCATTTGCTTCTTGGCTTGAGAAAGTTGCTCCTTTGGTACAAGATTGAGTAGTTCCCCTTGCACGGCAGCATACTTCGCTGTTTTCTTGGGGGAATACTCGTAAAATTTCCATACTTGCAGAGGGAGAGCTTCAACTTTCGTTACATATTTCAGCTCCTTGGATGCATCTGCACATGCAAGTGCAAGTCTGTGGCACACACAGTGGATGTTGATGAGATCTGGCACATCTCTCTTTACGATTGCTGCCATCCCATTGTGCCTGCCAATCATTGCACCTGCCCCATCTGTTAAACAACTTTTCATCTTCTTCAACTTCATTTGACACTCCTGCACTACCTTCTTGAGGCACTTGGCTAGCTCTTGTCCAGTGGCACCATCGGTCATGTGCTCTGTGTGTAAGAAGTCGGTCTGTGGCTTTCCGCTCGAGTTGACGTACTTGACGAAGACAACAAACTGTTGGAGCACTGATATATCCGTTACTTCATCAGCAAGGCAGCCAAATGCATCTGAGGATGCAGCAGCGGCAATAACTCTGTTTTTAACAGCTTTCCCCAGGAAAAGGAATACTTCACGGATGGAGCCTCTTGATCTGTGCTGGAAGTGTCTCATCTCCTCTAATCCAAGCCTTTCTAACAGTCCAAGTAATGATGTCGCTTTTTTGTTAGCAATCTCTTCTTTGGCCAGCCAGTACAGGGTAGAAAAGACTTTCACAAGGACTTCATTCTTCACTGTTTCTCGTTCTTGCACCTCCTTGTGGAATGGCGATACTCTTTGTAGGTGCTCCTTGTTGATGGCCGCCTCGTGCATTGCACTGTTCGCGTGAAGTTTGATGGCTTGTGTAATGTTTCGCACACATGGCTTAGAGTTCCACGTGCCATCACCATTGGTTGGACTTACTGTATTATGTGAACGGCAGAGGACACAGAACATTCCTTCATTTTCAACATAGACAAGCCACCAGACACCGATCGATTCGTCGTATACGTTATGGTTTTCATTTTGTTTGAACAACCATGAATGCTGAAATCGGTGGATCCTTTTGGATGTTTCTGAATATCAAACAAGTCATTTTTATGATATTAGTTATTTCCATTGCAGAGATTCCAAAATAATACGCATAACAGAATTGTATATAATAACAATGTCAAGTGAAAGAAAATAAAACTATGTTCCAAATGCAGTGACAAGGGAAAATTCCTTACCAAGTTTAGAACATAAAAATGAAACATAGTTGTGATGAAGAAAGGAAATTAAAAGCTAACTGTTTTCCATTTGTATCAAGTTTTCTGTTCGGAAAACGGAAACGTTCCTAAAATCTCGGGCGGTTGCAAAACCGGAAATGATAACGAAAATCTTTTTCTCATTCTTTTCTCATTTGTAAAAGGACGCACAGTCTCACCTTTAGAAGAGCTCGAAAAAGCTGGCTCTTTCAGTGAGCATCTTTTTTCCCTGCAGTGGTAAAAAGAATGAAAACCACTGCCATCTATGGACTCGGGGAATTTTCGTTCCATGGTTTTCAGCATTACGTTTGAGTCTACTGGTGTTACTGTGACCGGCTGGACACGTACGGCTGAAGGAACTAAAGCCACGTTCGCAGGTCTTCGCGGGCAGGCTGCTTTATCAGCTCCTTCATTTCCTTCTGTCCGTTGAGACTTGGAAAAAAAACTGTTGATTCCAGGTTGCCTTGATGCGGAATCCTTTCTTTTATTCATGGCAAAACCATGAATAATGATGAACTACCCACGTGGAATTGGTCACGCAACAAGTACGGAACTCGGTACCGCGAAAGTTGGTCAGCGGAATCCAATTTAAAGTAAGCACTACGCATTGCGTAATGAGTTTTACTGCTGAAAATGGCGTCAGAAACAACAGCAATAGATCGGAGATTTTATCCTAAGGTTTTTGAAGGGAAAAGGTTTGGTTTGTGCCGAAACACATCTAGAATCAAGGACAAGAAGACACAAAGCAACAATTATATTTATCTAAGGTAAATGTTTATAAATAAATTTCGATTTATCTTGGTCCGTGTCGAACATGCCTATTTAAAAATTATTTCATGCCGCAACCATCAGCCGTAACATCGACTGAGCTCAGCCGTAACAGGTGTTACGGGTTACGGCCCCTAATGACAGCCGTGCTCTCCGCTTAGCTCTTAGTTCTTATCAGTAATACTGATCCATATAGCTGCTGCTTTTAAAAGTGCAAGAAGAAATATAGAAATACAACGGAAAAACTAACAAAGTTTTATTAGTTAGCTGTTTAAAATGAGGTTAAAGTCACAAAATGTTTCAACTTACATGTATCAAGATTTCTGTGAATATTGCTGTGTATATGTGTCTGCAAATCAACAGACACAGCCATGCAGTAAAAGAATTTCCCCTTATAATAAACCTTGGGTAATACTGAATATTACTACTACTTAATACTTACTAAAGGTGATCTACCATAACCAATTGCAGAGGCAGACATAGACGGTGAAAAAGATGTGGGACTTGACAGCTCACTGTAATATTAAAAAAAAAAAACACAGTGGAAAATAAATAATGTAATTCTTAAAATGTGAGTCTCCATGTAATTAATGTGAGTCTCCATGACTCTCCATAATATCTATGTAAAAAATATGAGTCTCCATGTAATCCTTAAAATACTAGTCTCCATGTAATTAATGTGAGTCTCCACGACTCTCCATAATATCTATGTAAAAATATGAGTCTCCATGTAATTCTTAAAATATCAGTCTCCACGTAATTAATATGAGTCTCCATGACTCTCCATAATATCTATGTAAAAAATATGAGTCTCCATGTAATTCTCAAAAAGTGAGTCTCCATGTAATTAATGAGTCTCTATGACTCTCCATAATATCTATGTAAAAAATATGAGTCTCCATGTAATTCTCAAAAAGTGAGTCTCCATGTAATTAATATGAGTCTCCATGACTCTCCATAATATCTATGTAAAAAATATGAGTCTCCATGTAATTCTTAAAATGTGAGTCTCCCTGTAATGAACTTACCACAATTTTATCTAAGTTCTAATTTAACACAGGTACAACAGCTGTATAGTCACAGAAACCCAAAATACTTTTTTTGGGAAACATTACTCACTCCTTAATGAGAATTCTCTTTCGTCTTAAAATAGCTCAGACAACAAAAATCAAGATGGGTGAGCTAGTTCACAGCTCTAAAACCATGATACCAGTACAATTATGACCATTCATACATTGGTACACTGACACTGGAACAGCAATGTACATCAATAATTGACAGCAGAGCAAACTATACAACTTTACCTGGCAATGTTATGTGGGTTGACAAATGGATAAGGACCACTTGGAACAGTTATTGGAGCTCTGATGGGTGGTGCAGCTTTGATAAACAAGAATACAAAATAACTTTCAACAAATGTTTACTGTGTAATGGAATCCTTTACATTTAACAGTCATATGAAGACAATATGAAGAGGCAACCACTGAGGTAACATTATGCTTCCTAACCTGCACGAAATGACAGTTTTATGACACACTGTCTAAAGGGATTTAAGAAAGAGGGTATATATGCTCATGAAAAGACAGAATATGAATCTACCAAAAAAAGAGTAGATACAGTAGATTTTCTTCCCTCCATATTTTCAGCCCTCAATTGCACACACACATTGTAAATTTTGAGTAGAGTAGATTTTCTTTCCTTCATCACTTTCAGCCCCAATTAAGCACAGATTGTAAATTTTGAGTAGAGTAGTTTTTCTTCCCTGCTTCACTTTCAGCCCTCAATTAAGCACACACGTTGTAAATTTTGAGTAGGGTAAATTTTCTTCCCTTCATCAGTTTCAGCCCCAATTAAGCACACATATATGTACATTTTTGGTAGAGTTGATTTTCTTCCCTCCTTCACTTTCAGACCTCAATAAAGCACACATATTGTAAATTTTGAGTAGATTAGATTTTCTTTACTTCATAACTTTTAGCCCTCAAGTAAGCATGCATATTGTAATTTTTTGTGCTCAATTTGGATCTGCAGATGTTATTAGTAGCTATGAACTCTATTGCTGATTTTCAAATTACTTTTGTCGTGATCAATGCATGTGGGATTGTGGAAGGAGAACAAACTGCAATGCTTGAATGTGCTCAATATACAACCTCCCTTGGGATTTTTACCAACAAAACACTTGCGAGTCATAGTGTAATAATGTACATGAAAAATTTCTACGAGCTGATTGGCTGAGAGCATGTCAATATCAGACAGTGCAGACAGCTGAACCTGAGTGCAGAAAGAGACTGTTCCATTCAGCGCATGGAAATTTTGAAATGTCAGGCTGAAATTTTTGTTGAAAGGAAAGTACGTATACTGCGCACTCATACTAACTTTCCTGTGACGTCTCTGTAGCTATGACAACAGAAGCTGCCAGCCTCAAAATGATTTACGGAAAGAAAACAACTTGCGCATTGGCGATGACTGGAGTATCAGATATAACACCCATCATTCTCAGAATTGATCAATATGTAACTTCCAATTACCAACCTGAATTGATCTACTACCAAATTCTCCAAAGTAACATGTAGAAAGTATAACACTCACAAAGGAGAATTACTACATGGATTTTGGGTGTGAAAGTGTTAATCAATACTCATAAATTTATGTCAAACACACTTTTAATGATTCATTACTTCTAGTTAATAAGTAATCAAATGGATACAAGTAAAATTTTGTATCAATAAGCACTCAAAGTTTTCAAAGTCTTTGAAATATTTACTCAAGCTTATTTATTTCAAACTGCATTCGTAACCATTTCATTACCCAGACAAATTTCCAATAATACCTACAAGAAATAGATACAGGCTAGAGGAAACAAGAACACATTGACAAAATTTTCCACTCACCCACTGGAGTTTTTACTGGGGGAGACGATCTTGACGGACTTTTCCTTCCTGATGATCCAGAGTCTGATGATGGAAGTGTGGATTTATTTTCTGAAGACTAAAAAAACAACACAGCATTATTAACCTTGCAGGGTGTAACAGATGAAGATTGCAACCCCAAATAAGTTGCATGGTATCACTAAACTGGTGTAGTGATTGCTACAAACCTTTGGGTGCTTTGTTATTGGCGTTGATGATGCAGAAGATGGGTTGCTGGGAGATACAGACTCTTTTCGGACTTTCTTTTCATTTAGAAGTGGAGAATCTGGACCATTTTTGACTTTGGGTGAAACATCATCCTATAGAAAGGGAAAATAAAATATTGCAATGATTACTGTATTCACACGTGTATAGGCTGCACTTTTTTTCAAATAAATTTTGTGCAAAATGGGGGTGCGGCCTATACACAGTATAACTAAAATCTTCATATGATTTAGTGAAAGCCCCTTTAAAGTTTTCACGTAGTTCTTTGTACAACACAAGTGTATAGGCTTGGAGTCAATCGCTGCTGAAACAAACATTTTGAAGTCGGAAAGCATCAGTCCGATCCTTGCACCTTGCTGAGATATAAATCATTCAATCTGGAGGCTTCAAGTATTTCTCATAACCAAGAAATGATCCACGTATGTAGAATCTAACAGAACATGTGTACAAATAGCAATCCCATGTCTTGCGTGTGACGTGTTAGAAATTTAACCCTTGCAAAATAAATTCCCAGAGTTCAGGGAATTCCTAGGAATTCCAAGTTATTCCAAGACATGCAAATGAGCAAAGATAAAAAACCTTGGAATTTCTGGGAATATGTGGGAATAGGTGAAAACACCAGAAGGAATTTTTGGGAATTCTTAGGAATTCCCAAAAATTCCAAGTTTAAAGGAAACTGTCATTGGAATTTTTGGGAATTATTGGGAATTGCTAAACACCAATGAGAATTTATGGGAATTCCTAGGAATTCTTAATAATTCCAAAACTTTAAACTTTTCTTTTGCACACTGAACCGCTGTAGTAAAAACAACAAAAATAACACCTTTCATTTTAAAGTGTCCTTAATGTAAGGAACTAGTAATTATAACAGTCAAGTTTGGTTGGTGCAGCACTTGAATAAAAAGCCACAAAGAATGCTTGCATTTTTATAGAAACCATTTAATAAAGGAGAAAAGCAACTTTAGGATACAGTCATACAGCATCACAAATTATAAAGTTTTGAAAAATGTGGATTTTAAACTCCACCCAAAAACTTTTATTGTTTACTCTGCGACAAAGTGCACTCTGCCATCGAAGATTTGATGCATTAAATGGCAAATCGTGCTGTCTGGTGATAAGCTAGATCCCCTTTTCCGTCCAAACAGAAGTTAATGACTCTCACCTTGCCCGTGTATGTTGTTTTCAAGTGACTCTCGATTGTTTGCAGTCTAAACAATCTTCGGAATCATATAGAACATTTGTCCTATTTCCTTCGTCGACTTGTTCATAAAGCGTTTGTGTTTCTTCGGCGGAATCCATCTCAATTCATTTTAAATTTATAACACAATTCCCCTTAAAAACCTTCATTACACCGGATTGATCCAACATATGCAGTACTTCAAAGACAGCGATTATAGCTTGTCAGCGGATACTCTCTTGAACCATTGGACTGAACCAATCACATCGTTTTAACGTTTTACGTGCGCCAATCCCTGTGGTGCTCGCCGACAAAAGAACCGCTCATTTCCGTTTGGCACTCTATTTTGAGTTTCCGTTGGCTGGTTCATCGCTTGTTCGTTCAAGCTTCACGCTTTATTCAACGTTTTTCCACTCAGTACACTTAATTACTGGTCAAGATGGTTTATCTTGTGGTTCAGTGGAATCGTGAAGACAGTTTGTCAGCATTGTCAGGAAAGGACAGCTAGTATAGAACAGCAGCAACGATATCAAACAAGGCATGTAGAAGTCCTGTTCGGTAAAAATTCAAGCATGCTATACAAAGCGATCGTCTTAATGGTATTTGGAAAGTGCACTTAAGATCTCAATATTCTGTTTAAACATTTCTAATACGCTGTATTGTACTGTATTGTTTAATGGAGGGTCTAAAATACAGGTCGCTTTTCCACAGGTTAGAGTACAGGTCACCATGAAACTGATATTATTATTATAAGTGAACAGCATTAAAAGTGTTTTCTAATCTTTAAACAAAATGCTCTATTAGATCGAGGAGAATCTGTGTGGTTTGGTAATTTATCGATGGAGCAGTGACCTGTACTCTTGACCAGTGTAGAATATGACCTGAAGACCCGGCAATTGTTTTAAATGGTCTTCTTTTTTACTTTTGGATGTCACGACCGAACAAAAAATGGTGCCATTGAGATTACTTGAAGTTGTTTAAAGATGCCCATTTTCCTTTTGTCTCACTCATTTTTCAGTAAGATGTTTCTTAAAGCAGCCCATTCCAAACAAGTATTACAAAATTTTTTAAGTCAAATTTAAAAATGAACATAAAAATAGTTCACTTCTTTCTGTGTTCTCAGAACTATTCTTACTTTTGGGCAGTGAGGGATGTTCTGAAGTGTCTAGATTGAGCCTACATTTCTGATATGCTTAGCTATTTAACAGCAGCAGTGAAAATCTAGTTGGTTTTCTTATAAATTGAAGAAATTCCCAGCTATTCTCAGCTATACCTGGAAATATTCCTTATTTTTCTCACAGATTCCACGAAATTCCCAATTATTCCAAGAAATTCCAAGAAATTCCCAATTATTCCAAGAGATTCCCAATTATTCTTAGAAATTCCTGGGAATTTCTAAGAATTCTTAGGAATCCAAAGTAGACTTTCATAGAGCTTGGAATTCCAAGTGAGAACTAATTACTCATGCGCAGCGAAGCGCATGAGTTGTAAAATGCCCTCGGTTTCTTTTTGTTTTTGGTGTCACATTTGTGCATGCAAATTTATGCTTGCATACATTTATTTACAAGATTGTTACATTACGTGGGGTGAGGGGTTGGGGATTATTTTAAAAGTCTTAGAGCTGCAGAAAAATGATTTTTGTGTAAAAAAACAACTCGTGGAAAGACTTGAAAAGAAGTTTTAGAGTCTTAAAATGTATATATACATGGAATATCAGTTTATATTGCGTGAAAGAAAAACAGTGCGTGTTTGAAGAAATCAGCCATCCGTCCCATGTTTCAAGCCCTTAAGGTTTGTATGGTCTTCCCCGAATCATCTGACTGCACGTGTCGATCCAACTTTGTTGCTGTTTGTTGGAGATTGACTCGTAATCGTTTGATTTAAATACAAACGCTTGTGGAGCCAAAGGTAAGTTGTAGACATTAAAATATTTGTGGTTGTGCGGCAACCCTACGCTGTTTTTGACTGTGACTTTTCGTCATTTGTTTTACAAACAAACACTTTTGTGTGAGAGCGGGGATTGACACGAAGGTCGATCAGGCAAACTGATCTCAATCGACAAGCCCGTCATCTCCTAGTGATCTTTGAGAACCTTGGAGCAACTTTGAGAATTACCTTGAGCGAAATTTAGAATACCTGAGAAAAACTGAACTGAATTTTTTGCAAACTGAGCTGTTGAGTGTTGTTATAACTACTTTTATTATCAGTATAAAGGCGTGCATGAAGTGACAATGGGGAATGGTTTACAAAAATACAGGCTGGTCGTTGGCATCGTTGGCATGCATTCTGTGTATTTGGTGACAAAGGAATTTTGAAGATGCTTCAAGGGGAAATTCTGGTGTTCTGTCGTACTTTTGTTTTACTTAGAGACCATATATTTACCAATATTAAAAAGTTTGGTTCACATTTATGAAATGTCGCAAATGAATCGCCTGTGGCTTACACAGATTTATTTGTACCGCTTTTATATTCCCGAGTTAATTCGACTCGCAAATGACGTAGAGACAAACCCAGGTCCAGGAATTGTTGATCCATTTAAAACTATTGCCGCACCATACAGTCAAGGTAATATTGAAATATTTGGTGCGACAAATGCAGGCGCGCAGTGTGTCGCAATGTCTCTGTCAACACTTGTTTATAGTTTCAGAAATCCAATAACCTCCTCAGCTGACTTGGTTCAACTTATGAACATTGGGAATAATATGTATTCAGCTTTGTCACAATCATGCAAACAGGGGCTTCTGTTGTTGACAGATTTGCCAGTTAGGATTAAATTCGGTGACAATAACTATCATACAAAAAATGTTTTTACTATTCACAGTTTTCCTGGTTTGACTGTAAAACTTTAAAACTTGTTATATTGTTTTATGAGCAGTCTATTTCATGCACACCTAAAACACTGTACTTTCATTTAACCATATTGTGATATTTTATGCGGGATGTAAAAGGTCATTTGTAATTGAAACTCCCTTAAAAGCCTTTGTGATCATTGGGTCATGCAGACTTTGTGTAACCTCCATGCTGCATAATAGGTGCATTTTTGTCATTGGTGCTGTTGCAACTGTGCGATGCTTTCTGTTTTTCTCTTGCTGATATACAGTGAAACCCATTTCCCATTCTTACATTTCACTAGGGCCAAATCAGACATAGAATTAATCTACTCAATTTAATCTTGAATTGTGCTTATTTAAAAAATATTTCTCTTTTATAATTAACATATGTTTTCCACTTTTTGCAGGACGAGTACTGTCATGTCTCTGACCAAAACGTCTTCACGTGATTTTCTTTGTACCAATCCGAGTAGTACCCCTTCCACAATTATTGGTTCTGTGCCCAGTAGCCCAGTGACTAAATCTTCTGCAAGTGTTTTTTTCCTGCTACTCCCAGTAGCACTGGTAACAATAGCAACAATTCTAAAAGCCTTATTGGATATGTACACAATGGATTATTCCACAATTAAGTTACAGCTGGGAGACGAATTGATGCAAGAAGCTTTATGTTATTCCACATCAAAAACGTGCCATTTTGGCTGAGAAAGAAGCTTCTAGAATACCAGTCAAGATCACTCGCTACACTAACAGTGCTGATCAAACTAAACTAGCGGAAATGACATAACACAAATCACACTTCCAAACAACATCAAGTGCCCATTTCAGTTCTCACAAGAACTCAGCCAGCAGAAACTAACAACTTTAGATAAGCTCCACGAAGGGCCAGAAGATAACATAACGGTGGTATGTAAAGTTCTTAAACTTGGTGAAACAAAAGTTGTAGGCCAAGCCAAGTACCATGTCCTCAATGCTGCTATCGCTGATGCCACAGGTCAAATTGTTTTAGACGTTTGGAATCACCTCATTCCACAGCTTGAAGAAAACAAGGACTTAACACATTCACTCACCTGAGTGTGCGATTCTGGAATGGAATAAGAAAACTGACCACCACAACAAACACTGTGATTTTCCAAACACCATATCCAGGATTAAAGAATGTACAACTACAAGACAGTGTTGACCCTCAGCAACACAACGCATTGACAGTGCCAAACATTGACAGCGTTGAGTCAGTTGAAAAATTCAAGGTTTGTCGTCATTGTTCTAAACGCATCATCCAGCTGATGCAGAAAATTGTGAATTGTGATCATTGCCATCATAAAATGCGTGCCACAACCTGTCTGACAAAGCTCAGTGTCTCATTTGTTGTTAACCAAGAAGATAACAAACTATACCTGACAATGCGTAATGATGTACTTCAGCAATTGCTTGGCCCTTACAGTGCAGATGAAGTTGACTCAAATGATGTTGTGGAAAAACTGCTCTTTCTTGACAACATAACAGTCACCTACACAAATACTAACAAAGTTGCCTCTATCACTTTGTGAACAATAATATCTTACCATTGTTGTTCCTCCATTGATGTATAGTAACAATGAAAACAGCTGGTGATGAACTGTTGTTGTACTAGTTCCATTTTGCCCGTTGTTGTTCCTTTGATATACAATAACATTGAAGGTGGCTCAAGATGAACAATCGTCTGAATACTCATTTCCATCTTACCGTTCCTGTTACTCCATTTTATATAAACTATTAAGTTAAATTGATGTTTTACAATGAATAACCAAGTACTTTTCATCTTTTTGTTGTTGTTCCTCCATTGATATACAGTAACATTGAAGATGGCTCATGTAAATAGTCGTTGGACTAGTTATTTCCATCTTACTGTGGATGTTTCTTTATTTATATAAAATATAGACTTAAATTGCAATGTTTTATGATGACCAATGGTTGGACAAGTACTTTTCTTGTTTTTGTTTTTCTGTTCATGTAGAGTAATATGAAGAGTGGCTCTTGATGGACAATTGTTGAAGTACCGGTAGTCATTTCCATCTTACTGTTATTCTTCAGTTCACATAAACTGAATTATTTCACAGTCAAGATACAGCTGGCAGAGAAATTGTCATATAATACAAAAACACAGTTTTGACTTAACATAGGCAGTCCAAGTTGAGTTTAACCATTGAATTGCTTCTAAGGTTTTGCAATAATGATTTGTATGGACTATGGGATAAATTACTCTTCGGAAAAATAGAAATATAACAATCTTGAAAGCATTATTTATCCCATACTCCATACAAATCACTATTGTAAAGAGTACAAACAATTGAATCCATCAACTAACAGTCCCCTTGCAAAATGAATTTCCAGCTTTCTGTTAATTTCTGGAAGTTTCTAGAAATTTCAAGAATATGACAGCTTCATTCCAGAATCGAATTCTAGCTTTTCTTCCAGAAAAGATTTTTCAAGTTTTCGCAAGTTTTGATTTCTTTCAAAATCTGGAAATAGCTAGAATTTTATGTTTTTACCAGTTGCTGCTAGAAATTGACAGTTATTTCAACTCTTCATTTCTTGCAGGAAACTGGAATAACCTAGAAATAGTCTAGAACTTGTTACCATTTGGGATGTATGAAAGCTTATGAAAGAAAATTTCAGTTTTATCCAGCTTTCATATTGCATGTTAATTCAAACTCTCATCAAGAAACTGAAGTTTGCTATGCATAAAGAGTTGATGAGTAAGAAACCTTATACCCAACTATCAATAACTTTAGAGTCACTTTCATGTGTTCTTACACACATTACATTGGAGAACCAAAAAAACAGTCTGGAAATCATTTTGTATGTCAGAAAAATATATTTTTCAAGATCTACCGGGAAATTTTTATTTAGACTGATCAGAGGAATCAAAATAGTGGCTCGTCTGGAACATGCAGTAAAACAAAGCATGCAGTGTGGAAAAATTGTAGTTGGCCGAAAAATATTGAGATAAAGTCAGAAAAATGTAAAATCAAACATACAAGCTTGAGTACTTTTGATACTTTTAACCCAAATAAAGATGTCTGAAAATTGAGACCTAGAAGCTCACATCAATCACTTATTTCATGTGTAAGAACACACGAAAGTGAATCTGAAGTTACTGTTCGGGAATTAAGTGTTTGTTTCTGGTCTTGTTCAACAAAGGTTTTACCATGAGTTTTAGTTAAATGTGAAATCACTCGCTGCTTTGAAGAGAGAAAATTGCCACACAAACTGCACTTCCACTTAACCAATCCATCAGGTGATGTACTACAGGTGAAATCTGGGTGACTGGCATGAGCAGAGTCCATATGAACATCGAGATTTCTCTTGGACACGAGCGACTTCCCACAAATGTCACACAACCACTTTTCGTTGTCTCCGTTAGCTCCCCCTCGCAAACGCAAAACTCGCAGGTTAACTGAATGAATAAATTCAGCCGCCTCATTTTCTTTCCACGTTTTGTCATCTCCATCATCAACGCTTGTGCAAAGCTTTTCCTCCATTTTCATAAAAACAAACCTCGATCGAAGATTGTTTTTACGGAAGGACTGTCACGAAAGCAAGGGTCCACAATCACGTGGTCAGCGGTGAAAGCAATAACTGCCCTTTTGGTAAACAAACATGGCGGTTTTGCACGTTAGTTGCTAGTTGCTAGTAAGGTTTATCTTCTGCAGGAATTGTTTGCGAAAAATGAAAATGGAACCTTTTTATTTATTGTTCAGGACTTTCCTTAACTGCTCAAGAAATTGTAATGCGTTCGGGACAATTGAAGAGCACAAGTTGACAATCATCCGATCCAGCGATAGGGAAGCAAGCTCGAGAAGAATTTCACACGTCTTTTGATGTCGACCGATCCCAATATGTGATATTTATCTCTGACTTTGAAGTCAGCCGCAGCTTTAAAGAGGACCAATACGATCAAAGCAAAACTTCTGCCAGATTTGAATTTGGAAGCGTCGTTTGTGGGCTTCACGGTATGATTTTCATCTCTCCACGTGCTTTCGATTCGTGATGTTCTTTGGTGTTTCATCCATCTTCTGTCGAGTAACAATTCCCAAATATGCTGAAATATGTTGTTGTTGATTGGGGATCGTGGGGAATTGAGGCGCAGAGTTCATCAAAAATCATCATTGCTGATCTTTTCGATGTGAGAGAAGGAAATGAGTGTTCATTGCAAGGCATTAGGATCCGGCAACAAAGAGACCTATGTTGTTTCATGGACATGTTCTGGCAGTATTCGGTAAGTTTATACACCTACTGTTTTTCTCTTTACATCGATTTCGTACTGTAGTGCAACAAAGTTTTGGTAAACCTGCTTCCTTTGGAGTTCTTGCTCTGATAATATAAAAAAACCCTTCACACACTAACCCCAATGATCGTTACATCATTAACTGTTTTCGATCCAACTAGCTCGTGAATTTGAAGGGTGTTGATGTCATGGAACCTGATCTCATACTAAGCATCATATTTTATGTTCATCAGTTCTCTTGTTGATATATTTTTTTGTCACAACTGTCATAAGTCAGATTTGCACCTAACATAAATGGGGCTGCATATTTATGTTGTTCTTATTAAGATTACACTTTGGCCTGGGAAAGAAATGACAAGAAAATATTTTTGATTTAACCTGTGAACTGTTAGACTCTTAAGATCTCTTTAACTTTTCGGGCATAGTACATGTTAAGTTTGTTTCTTGGGAGTTAACGACCAATCTTGCTTATGGTCCAATTTTTTACAACATGCTTTTTTCCATTCCCATGCCTAAGTAAGCAGTAAGCATGCATATTACTTAACACTGATTTTCATTTGGTTTTCCTGTTTACAGGTATTGTATTGAAGAAAGGCTTCTCAGCAGCTTCAAGGTCGTCTGTAAGAAAAGATCTTGGCCTGGTTCTGAAGAAGGCCCGAGCAAACAAAGAAAACAAGGCCAAATGCAAAGGAAAAGAACAGAGAAAGCTATGAAAAACATTTCATGTTCCTTCCTTTTTTAAAAAAAATACATTTTTAAATTTTTCTTCAGTTTCTGTGTCAGAGATACAGACAAAAGTCTCATGTTAGATATACAATTTTTGGAATAAAAGTTAATACCTGTATATTATAATTTGTTTAACATGTTTCAGTTGCATTTCAAATAAATTTATTTGGTATCTGAAAAATCCAGATGACTTTTGTTTTTGTTGGACATGTGAATAAGTGACACATTAAATTTGTACAAAATGTAGATGTGACTGATTTGTTAAAAAAAGCTACATGTGGTTTTTAACCATTAAATTCTGGAAGAAGGCAGAACAATGCTAAAAAATCTAGAATATGCTAGAAAAAGCTAGAAACAAATCTATTTTATCAACTTGCTTACATTAGGGAGGAAGCTAGAATTTTCTAGAAAAATCTAGACAGCACCTTTTTAAAATAAGCTGGAAAAACCTGGAAAACCCTGATTTGATCCCAATTTATAATTTTCTGGAATAAGCTGGCAGATTTGACCCTAATTAGCATGTTTCATTAACATTCTAGAATATTCTAGAATTTTCCAGAAAAGAAAACTGGTAAATTCTAGAAATTTCTAGAAATATTTTCTGTAATATTTCTAGAAAAATTCTAGAAATAACCAGAATATTCCAGTTTTGTTTTGCAAGGGACCCAGCTTTGGCTGCCTGTTCTTTTAATTACTTTCCTTTATTTTGTCCACACGTCTTAATACTATTTAGACTTCAATCATGATAAATTACAGCAGGGATGAAGGAAACCACCCAACTTCCATCTTATGATACCTTGGACATGCAGTAAACTGAACCAAACAGCAACTCAAAAAACCGTCAACCCCCCATAAATTTCTCAATAAAGAACTAATTCAGATTGTCTCTAAAACATCTGAGAAAGGACAGCTCCAGCACAAACTTTAACTATGTTATATATGTCAACTACCGTTTCAATTAAAATTTTCATAATAGACCAAGATACACACGCATTGCGTACTTATTGTGTTCAACTTATAACCTGTGCATGAGTATAGGCTACGTAGAGCCTCTTGTTAAACTGGGAATTCCTAAGAATTCCTAGGAATTCAAAGTCCAAATTTACTGTGAAAATTCACACCTCAAATTCCTAGAAATTTTTTCCTAGGAATTCCTAGGAATTCCCAGAGTTGTTTCGCAAGGGTAGATTTGAGATTCAACATGGGTTTTTTCTATCCGATATCTACATTTAATTACAACTTAGCATGGTTTCCAATGAAAACATAGTCCAAGAACATCCAACACAGCATAGAAAACGTAGCATAAACCCCCTCATACGAGTTGACACAATCCGCCGCCATCTTTGATTCATTCAGTAACCTTAGCAACCCATAACAATAGTGCGTGAACACAACGAATGTCAATAAATCCTTCAGAGACAATCAGAGGGCTCTCACTGTTTTTCATAACTGAGAAATGATTCATGCATTTGGAATTGCCAGAATCTCTGTAGTGATCACGTCTCGTGTGCTTATGTTTTCAATTAAATTTGAGATTCAACATTTATTTTTCTGTCAAGTAATTTATCTGTTATGTGTACTTACAGCTGAGCTTGGTTTATAACGAAAACAAAGTCTGAGAACAACAAACACTGCATAGGAAACGCAACATGAACTTCCATGCGATCGACTTGACACAGTTTTGTTTGTTCGATTGATCGCATGCTTTGTTAGATTATTTATCGCAATGAATATTGTGTGGTTCCAGAAAACATCCATACCCCCACCCCCCCCCCCATGGAAGACTTTTTTATTTGCACCCCTCCCACCCACCAGGATTTTCTGTTCCAGAGGGTCTTTGATGACCCCCCCTCCTCCCCCCAGGAATTTCCAGACTTTTAATTGGGGAGTTCTTACCACCCTCGGAAATTCAAAGTGGTTTTTGTACTTATAAAAGGAGAAAGTGAATACTAAGTTCAGGTTACATAAATGCGGTAGACTTTTTTTACAACACTGAAAACATTAAGGTTACCTTCATTTAAAATATAACGCTTTGTTAATCTTATACTTTTAGCTTCTTCGCCATCATTTTGGCAAATCATATCCGTGTTGTTTTTATGTAACATTATAAGCTTAAACATCTGGGTTGCAAAATTTCTGAAAATTTAAACTGATTTAAAACATCGACTGTTCCACGTACGTTTTCATGCTAACTCCAATGACAACGTTTCACTTGCTTCAACAACTTTGCAAACGATAGTAAATAAACAGAAACTTACAAGGTTCCTTTGTCTACACATTTTGTCAGTTCCTTCAGGTTGATTCTTATTTAAGAACCGAAAACTTCATTGATACACATGTTAACTAGCCTTCGTGAATATGATCATCACGATTTACTACAGTAGCTAGGTAGCCGGGCCTTCTGAAGGTCGAGAAATCGTTTTGACTCCGTTCCTAGCTTCGGGAGGTTGTAGCGCTGGCTAACTCAAAGAAAAACAGAAACATTAAAGCTTATAATGTTAACTTTATCTCAATGGCCAGGAGTACTGACTTCTGTTTCAAAACAACGTGCGTAAGTATGTTTTTGCGCTTCAGATCGATTGTATGTTGCTTTCAATGTTTTGTATGTGGTTTGTCACCCTTTGGAAAAGTAGTTTCCCACGAAACCCCCCCACCCCTCAGAAATTACTGCCCTTGAACCCCCCCTTCCCCTCGGAATTTCCAATGGTCTTCCGTGGGGGGGGGGTATGGATATTTTCTGGAACCACACATTGTCATATAAACAAATAACGATATCTTGGTGGTACTCAGCACTCGCCAGGCCTCTGCATTTTTAAAAAACGTGAATTTTTCTTTCAAGAAAATATGGTCAAAACTTGCGGTGCGGCTTATACATGAGTCCCACCTATATACGTGCGAATATGGTAATTAATTGTCTGATGTGAACCATTATATTCTATTTCAAATGAACTGAGCAGTCCTAAAGCAATGGCAAATCTTAGCAGAAACAGAAATCCCATTGGAAAATATGACTTACAAAACCACATGCATTTTCACTATTCTAAAACAGGTAAAAGGTCTAGCAAAAACGGCAGAAAAATACTTTTTAGAATCTGAGACCAGCAACATACCTCATCCACAACTAATTCTCCATCGCTTTTTTCTGCATCACTTTCCTAATGCAGAAAAACAAGTTCCAGTTACCGTGCTTTTTATTGAAAATTGTATGATGGGATTAAACCTCTATGGTTAGAGATGAAGGTTCCTTCATCTCTCATCTGACCAGCTATGGTACTCACCCCAGAATCTTTATCATCTCTTTTCCTTTTGCTGTTGCTCTTTGTTCCTGGAAAGTTGTGGAAATGAGGAGCTGAGATTTACAACATATTCCACAATAATTTTATTGTAGCAATCTTAAAACTTGAAACAACATAAGCAAAACATAAAAATACATCTAAGGTGATTTCTCTGACCTCTAGAGAATACTTTCCCCAAATTTTAACTACATGTAGTAATCATCTCTCTCATAGACATGGCCCTATAAAGTGAATATTCACAGTTTATGGGAAACGTTTTGCAGGCAAATTACCAAATCATTATTTGATGGTCATTTGTTAAAGACCTCATAACCAAACTTAAAAAAATATGGTCTACATAATTATACAGCCACTTATCTAACCTCTGCCAAGGAAAACAGCACACATATATTTTTGAATCTGTCTTTTAAGACTTTTTTTACACAACTCTTCATTTTTGTGTTTCACTGAGAGAAGTACATGTTTTGGGGATTCAGAAACTTAATTTAAGTTCCAATAACACTGCTTCTTACAGATTTATCATTCCAATCCTGCTATGTCAATACACAGCAGATGTTGTTTACATGTGGCAAAAAGAAAACTGTCAAAGTCCTTTGAGTTGCTTGATCTTGGTGCAAATAAATTTCTTTTGTCTTGTTGTTTCAACCATCTAATTACTGTCATTGTTATTATTGCTATCATTTATAATTTTTTTTCTTATATTTTTCACCAGTAGGTGCAGTTTGAAACAAGGAAAACACTACCCTATATCTATCAGTTCAATGACACATTGACTTAATACTGTAAGGCTCCTTAATTTGGCAGAAAAGAAGCATGTATTTGCAAGTGCATTCAACAATTTTCATTCACCCACCATTAATATGTCTTTCTCTTTCCCTCTCCCTTTCTCTGTCTCTCTCTCTTTCTCTGTCTCTATCTCGTTCCCTTTCTCTGTCCCTTTCTCTCTCTCTGTCCATATGTCCATCATCGCTTCCATGGGAAGACAAATCTGAAGCTCTGTATTTGTCTGAACGTGACATTGGCCCAAGGGGGGACAAGGAATTCTAAATAGATTGAAATCCCAACTGTAAGCAGGACAGAAATACTTTGCACAGGTGAGTGAAACTCACCTGTGCAAAGTATTACTTATAACTCGTGAAACAGGTAAAGTGCGAGGAAAAATAACAATATTAAAGAGATGTAACTTGTTTATAACACAAAAATGAATGGAATTGAAAACAGCTACCAGTAATACAAGTACTTACCATGCCATCTAGAGTGTAAAGAGCAGTTCATATGAAAAAAAAAATAAAGAAAACCAAATAAGTACAAAAAGTAACAAAGCTATGGAATATATAATTCAGGGTTCATCCCAACTGATGTCCCACAGTCCTAAATCCCTTCATGGACAAACAAAACAAAAAGGCAAATTAAACTTTCACTGCATTCAAAATGGCATTTTTCCTGAGTTTTATTTCTCTAGATAGTTGAACACATGGAAAGGAAAGTGTTGAACAAAAATAATGAATTGGAAGGCAGTTAGCATGCACCTCAATTTTAACAATAGTTAACCTGTTATTCACCTTTTTTTCAATAAAGGTTGCAGGCAACTTGAAAGCGCCTTGAACAACAAGTTGAACAGGCTAAAGAAATGTTACTACTGCTATTATTGTTATTACTATTATTCTGATACATACTATTATTCATGTGTAGCATAATCAGCACTCCACTTGGAGTAACAAAGTTGAAAAAATGCCTTAGCACTAAAGTACAGTTTTATTGCTTCTACGTGTGCATTTGGATTTGTAATGTTGATTGAACACAATGTTTTGAGAAGCTGTACACCGATTATACCAAAAAAGTTTATTTTTAATTTTACACACAATCCTATGTCAGCATGGCCAGTTTTGGCTTGGGCCATTATTTGTATATATAAAAATCCATAAATGAAGTTAATTTCATATCATCCTATAACAAATATGTCTAATATGATATTTGAGACGAAAATTGAAACTAACAGTACAGTTGCAGTCTACATTGAAGCAATAATCTCTTCATGACTCCACTGACCTCTGATTCAATGACCTCTATTTGAAAACATGTGCTTATGGTCATGCATTTTCCTACATTTACACAATGACTGTATTCATCCCCCTTAAATTATACATTCCCCAAAGGACACCCAAGCATTATTTACCAAGCAAACAAAGTGAAGACGTTTGAGTTTGTGCAAGCTAAGGATGTGGAAATGCAGTAGAATTTTGACCAAAGCATCAATGTTAATGCTTTGTCATGCTATGTGATCGCAGCATTTCACATTCAAAGCTGAAAATCTTTCATTTTAGTGGATGAAAGCTACTATAAACACACACAAAGTTAGGTCATAACAAGCGCAAAAGGGAATCACATTGGAAGTGAAACATTGCAGCATGTGTTCGTCATTAGTAGTGTGAGCTTTTCTCCTCTTTTTCTTTTTTTTTCTTCGGGGGGGGGGGGGGGTGGGGGGTGGGGGTGCAATACAAACAGAAAAATTTTGTTTTGCTTTCATGGCTATTATTTATGTTACATGCACATTGAGCCATATTTTGGGGAAGAAAACTTTTTTCGTTGAACTAATATTTTGGTAAATCCAGGTCTTAGGATTTGAAAATAAAGAATAGCTATTCACAAGATATATCAAAAAATTAACGTTGGAATGCCAAGTAGAAACTGATATATTTGAGATAATACATAGGTATATATATGCCCCAAATGGAAAGGTGACTGCTACTTATCATTATCATTATTATTACTATTATTAATTTTTAATAATAATAATAATTTTTAATTATTATTATTCACATTTCAGTCCCAGAGTCTATTTCTACTTTCAATTAATAACAAAAACTGTCAATCAAAGGAGTATTAATTAAAGCTGTCTACTCAGAGCTTTCATTAGAATCTGGCTACCGCTGTGAGTCATTGAGTCACCGACCATGTTTGTCAACAAATACTTCAAAAATATAATATATTCCTTTTAATGATAAATATTCATCATTGACTTCACTTTTTCATGCCAAGAAAGCTGGAAATCGCATTCCTTTTTAGCTCATGAAGCTTCAGCTCAAGAGCTATTGTGGTGGATGGGGAAATCACGAAGTCAGGCGTAAACAATAGAATATTCGGAACTCACGTGATCTTTGCGTGTTCGGTTCGGGTTCGTAAACGTGCAGCAGGACATGACACGTAGCCATTTTTAGCTTGTGGAGAGCTATCGGGTTGGTCAGGGAATCAGGATGTCAAGCGTAAACCAGAGAAAACATGCTATCGATTCTCGATCGTCTCAATTTCAAGGTAGCAAATAGAACAAAGAAATGAAATCGTAATTCAGTAAAGTGTATTGCGCGGAATTTGAAACCACTCTATAAGCTTGATAATTTGCAAAATAAGATCCCTGACCCAACATCGTACTCCACGAGCTCACCACAGGATGCCTTTGATTCTGGGGGAGCATGCCCCCAGACCCGCCTAGAAAATGTGACCTTTAGCCACCTAAATAGTCACAGCTGCCGTACTATGATATGGGAAATTAATATTGAAAGCCCTGTCTAGTTCAACTCATCTTGTCAGTACCAAATGTGTTACAAAGGCCTTATAAAGCAAAATTGCTGGTGGTGCTGTCTATGATACCTTAGCAAAAGGCTAACTTTAACTTGTATTGAAACCCTTGCTGTGTGCCATGAATATCACTCAAAATAAATATCACTGAAAACCTGTAAAATATCACATGAATTTGATTTTGTGAGCTTCAGATCTGGTTTTGGAGTTTTTTCCTGTTTACTCACCTTTATCCTCTGGTTTCATCATTGGCAAGTGGGGTGGTTGAACTGACAAGTTTGACAGGGCCAAGAGTCCTGATGCTGCACCAGGTGGAAGCTGAGGGGGTGTGGCACCAGGGTGTGGCAGAGGAATTGTGGGTGGATGAGCATGTAAGCCTTGAAGTCCTTGCTGATGAAGCTGTTGCTGCTGTTTAGGTGAATAAAGCATAATTATGATTTCAGCTGATGTACATGAATGGCAATCATATAATACTGGTATGAAAAATCAGGGCTAAAAATTAACTCCAGTGGTTGGTGGCCAGTCGGGCCAGTTTCCTTGAGTTCATAGTGGCCCATCCCAAAATGAAGTAGCCCTCGGGTTTTGTTTTTCAGAGTCACGTGGCAATCACAAAATCAAAATGGCGTCTTTATGTTGCAAATGTGGATCGCTAGTGACATTCACTGTTAAAACAGCATGGAATTTCCACTTCAGAATTAACAATTCAGTAGTAAACTACACATTGAGTTTTTTTTGTACTTCGCATAATTTACATTGCAACTCTTCCAAGTTCTGTAGCATAGTCGCACATCGGGCGTGCAAACCTTAACTTTTGGTAGCCCTGGTCAGTTTTAACTTACCACTGGGGACCATGCGACCGCCAATTTTTAGCCCTGGAAAATGAGAGATGTAACCACCTTTTTTAGATGCACTAATAGCATAGTTTGTACCAACGTAGCCAAGAAGCTGTTCAAATGTGGGCAGGTTTGATATAGGCTGTATAGCATGAGACACAATGATCACCTCAATAAGGCAGAGGGTCCACTTTTCTACCACTGAGTTAGATGGTACAATTAACTTAAGTTTAGAGCCACTGACAGAATTTAAAGAGAGTGAAAATAGGGTGTTAAAAAATTTTAAAAATGTAAAGACAAATAATATGTCCAACATATGAAGTCTTTTGGTCACACCTAGAGCAAGAAACTCCCATCCCGTGCTGCTATATATTCAAATCAGACTTGCAGGAACCATGACAAGCTCTGAACATGTGGGCCTTATGAGGCCAATTAACAAAGCCAAATGCACAATGAGGTGCCATATGTGAGAGGAAACATTTGCAATTGTATGGCTATAAAAATGCACACAGAACAAGGGACTTCATTACATGTATATAATTCTTTAAGGCTGAAATAACACACTATCACCAGCTTGGCCACTGCTATTAATTTTCTGAAAAATAGTGGTCATTCAGTTGTGGAAAAAATAGCATGCATCTCACCTTCCTGTAATAAAACTGCAGCTAAAAGACCCCCTAGCCTGAAAACCGGATATGAATTCAACTACCTCTGTAAATTACAGGAGGTTACAGTGTTCTCTTTCCTTAATTCTCAACAACTTCCAATTTGCATTTGGTAAATACCTCAAAATGAAACTGGCACTGAACAAATCATCTTCATATGGTTTGGACTGTTATTTTTCCAGACCTACTGAACAATACTATTACTTTCCCATTGATGAGTCAAAATTTCTTAAGACAAGAATGTCAACACTCATCTTAATTCACAGCATAAAAGCTTGTCTTACATAATATATTGAATTATTGCTGTAGTCTTTTACAGTGAGTTATAATTTTTTACTTTTGATGCTAAAAATGGAAAAGCATAAAAAATGTATCTGCAGTGTGGAGAACTTATGTTCATAATAATAGTCAGTAATTTCCCTCTGCTTTGTATTAGCACTAACTTGCTTTCAGCTGGCTCAGTTCCAGAAAACTATCAGCAATTCTACACAACAATAGACGGTCTACTTAATCAGAGCTACTATTAAACTGGAACAGAATGGATGTGATGACATGGGCAAGAGAGTCGTTCAAAAATGTGCTGAAACAGTCTTTTACACCTTGCTATTGAAGCAAATAATAAATGTAAAATTTTCAAGCCAAAGATATAGAAAGGCAAACCTTAATGACCTCTAGCTGTGGTAAACACTGCGATTCTATTTATGTAAAAATATAAATTTCCTTTGGAGACACTACTACTGGCTGCGGATGTAATTTGTATCTATTTCTGGTGTTGTTTTCAGTATCCCCTTTCACAGAGATGAAAGGAAGTATAAATACAAAAGCTGATACAAAGGCCACTCCAAATCCGTAATATCACACATACCAAGCGTCTAAGTTACAATTGAATTTAAAATTGTGAATTTAGTAATCATTAAATTAGAGGAATGTAAAGCACATTAAGCTTCTCTCAACCTGGACTTCTCATTAATTTCATGTTAAGATTTTGATACAAAGAATGTATAATCTTTGTCCTTAAGAGCTAAGCCACCAAAGTTCTGTCAACAACTTGGCTACCCTTACACTCTGCCAGACTGCAGAGTTCAACAACTACAATGACCTTAACATCTGTTTGCTATCTTGAAAGAAACCCTATCTGAGAACAATAACATTTAAAGACAAAACAGCAAGCAAAAAGAAAAATAGGATTACAAAGTAATCATAAAGGACTACTCAAGTTTCTGAGGTTCAGGGGAAAAATGTTACAGGTTTCAATAACATTTGCAAGCAAGAGATAAAAGACACCAGTTGCAAATGAGAGAAATGTCAATCTGAGAGGAAAATGCCTTAATATTACATATGTTTGGATTTGACAGGGCAAACATCAGGTTTGGGAGTTTTGTCTGTCGACAAAAGAGTCAAAGTCAAGTTACTTACATTGGGAATTCCTCAAAATAATAACACTAGAAATTTACACTTAGGGTGTCTGACATCTACAGATATTTTTACATGTAAATGTAAGCTCTTACCCCAATAATGGAATTTAATTCTGACATAGTTACTTGCTTGGCTCTCTCCACAGCAGCAGCAACTTGCTGTTGATGCTTCAAATAAAATAAGAAAATAATTACTGCTGATCTATACAGGAATTTGTACCAAACTGTGTAAGATACAGCTGATAAACAGAAAGGCTGAAAGTTTTACAATCAATGGTATACCACCAGATCTCCCATCATGCGCTACAACACATTCTAGAGCTGGGTGATTTTTTGAACAACAATCACTTGCAAAGAGACTCGGGGTTGAAAGAATCTTACAAAAAGATTAAGAACTATATCTGAATACCAATTAGAAAAAATGAAGACCCCTTGGGATGCAATTCATCTAGCAAAAATGGCTACCTTAACTTAGTTGATTTGGGAAACATTTTGAAACAAACAGGTCCAATACTAAAGACAGACCAATGTTTTTGGTTCAACTACCTTTAAGGGTAACTTGTGAATCAACTAATATTAGTACACTACTTAGAATTCACCTCAAAACTAGATGCGAACCTAACTAAACCTATAAGCTACACTAAACCTAAATATGGTACTAAGTGAGAAACTTAAACAAAAACAAATACTATAATAATTCAAAATCTGTTTTTCCTGAAAATATGATTTTTACAACATAAGCTTTACATAACTTTGGATCCAAATCAGATTACAGATAAGCATCTAGACTTCTCAGGTGGCTTTATCCCATCATAACAAAAAAACAAAATTCCAAAAAGCAAAATATTTAATAGGAAAGAAACTGCCACATAAATTTCTGCTTGGTAGCCTACACTATTAACCCTTACAATATATGTATTTAATATGCAAATTCTAGTTACAATATCCATACAGTCTCAATAAAAGTGATGATGAGGATTAAGAAGATTGAGACTGCTGAAGAACTCAGTGAAGACCTCCTAAGTAAGCCATTAAGAGTAGATTGGAATTGCAACTTAAATCTTTGAAGGGAGAGGGTTCATAATGCTAATGTGAAAAAGTTTGAGCAACACTGTTAAGACGGACAAACAATACCATGGTACAGTCATGTCAACAAAGATCGTACACACTGTACAGTAAGAAAACATGAGCATCACTCAAAAAAATTGCAAGAGCATTGAATTGTGACTAAAATATTTGGATCGAGGGAATTGGTAATGCTAATGTGAAAAGGTGAAAGCGACAATATTAACCAGGACAAAAAATACCACAGTACAGTCATCTCAGAAAAGATGAAACACTGTACAGTGCAAAAAAGTTAGAATCACTCAAATATACCAGATTGCAGGAGCATGGGTCTGTGACTTCAATCTTGGGAGCGAGGGGTTAATAGTGCTCAAGTTGAAAAGTTTTAACTACACTGTTAAGCATGACAAACAATACCACAGTACAGAGGGGATAGTTTCTAAAGAAACTGGTACTGCATTGGTGGGAAATTGAAACACAAGAAACTGGGTAAATCAAACAAGTTGATTAAGTAAGTTATACCACCATAAGGTAAAAGCACCTCTCTTTTTACATTACGGTGATATAACTTACTTAATCAACTCGTTTGATTAACCCAATTTCTTGAAAACCACAGTACAGTCAACCCAAGAAAGATTTTACATGCTGTGCAGTATAAAAACATTAGCATCCCTCTTAAAATTTTGATTGGAGACTTAAAACCCCTAGAAGCTAAGAGAAGCATGTTAGTGTATATCTATGGCCAATTCCCTGTCACACTCCTCAAGCCAGCCTTTTGAAATGATAAAAATTCTGTTGTCACAACTTTCCCATTGTTGACTCAGTGGGAATTATTTGAACTTATGGCCTCATTTAACTGTAAATTGAAAAATCAACAAAATCAAAAATTTGACTAAGACGTTTTCTAATTCTCCAGGCAGGAAATCTAAATTGGTGCCAAGATAATCAAACTGAATACTCACATCTTGTGATAGAAATGGTATAATCTGCGCACAGATGGCATTTAATCTCTTTGCAATTTCAGTCTGAAAATGAACATGTAAAACAATTAGTTCAATACACCAACCAGTAACATCTACTCTTGAAAATACCACCACCAAAAAAAGAGGACAGGTCTTTCTAACCTTTCACTTCGAAAAGAGCCAAGTTAAAAAGTATTACAAGTGATTAAAATCCAAAGCAAGTCACTTAGAAAAATATTGAAAAAACAAACAGCACCACAAGTAAGCACTGTTTGGTAACTTTCAAAACAACGTTAACACTTCACTGTTTCCTTACAAACAAAGTAACAGTACTGCACAGTAGAATCACGCAAGCTCAAGAGTAAAACAACTGAAGCTACAATCAAACACAATCTAATTCAGCACTGGCCAACTTTTACTAATTATGTGATCTACAAAACACAAATCATTTTGGGGCTGTTGTGACAATAAAAATGGGGCAGGGGGCAATATTTATTAAAGCGTTTCAAGTTATTCATTTAAGGAGGCTCGGTCATGCAGTATAGTGTTTGTTAAATTAAATGCTTTCCTTTTTAATGAACGAGTGATCTTCTCTGGTCAAAGACGACAATAATTATTATTAGTTGATTCGAATCGATTACTTCCTTTTGAAAGATTCGACCAACATGCGAAAGCAAAACTATGTCTCAAAAGGAAATATTTCGTTATTGCGGTTAATTCACATAGGGAAATAACTTTGTTGGCTTGTTAATTGTTCCTTGAGTTGGTTAGGGGTTCGCGTTGGGTTCATTAAAAGCAAATTCTTCTTGCAATATTGCCAGTTTCCAATTCTTTAGTTCAACCTTATAATATTTGACACGGTCTAGAGAGATCAAAAGATATTTATTGAATAAGGGCAGTGAAACGAAAAGACGATGTTTTGTGTCGCCTCCCGCACGGAAGGCGTGCTTATCGATGAAACAAAATATTCCGGCGAAGATTTGAAGCCATTCACCAGCAAAAAGAGCGGACAACAGACCACCTTGTAAACCAACCCGTACTAGTTATTAGACAGAGTCTGCGAAGGTCGCAAATTCGTCATTCGTCACCTCCGAGGTGGTTTAATTAACACCATAACAAAAAACCAAACGCGATGACAGTACAAATCCCATTGGGCTGACAGACACAAAACATGGATGAGTGATCCACTCGGATATTCCACTGCTAATCCAAATCTACAGATCCACAAGGGATTATTCGATTAGAGTGAAAGCGCGCTTTCGAATCTCAGCAACCGCGTTTTAAGTAAGCAAGGGCACCTTGGGCCAAAATAAACAAATTTACACGGGTTGCAATTAATAACTGCGTGCTTGACATAATTCAAAAAGGCTCTAAAACCGTCAGGCGAGCGTTAAGTATTCTGTTTTCACGGTGAGCTTTGTGTTCAATTTGCAATTAATTCTCCCGAGACCATTTATGTTGATATTGGCATTTCAATTCACTGACTTGTTTGAAGAGACTAGGCCGCATTCAAGTACATTCTCATTTGCATTTCGGAAAAAGGAAAAAGTAAACTATTAGCGCTTGTCGTTTTAAAGTTTGCCTAAGGTGTAACGTAAGACTTTTGTTGATTCAGTGACGCCAACGAATTTAATCCGCCATTCAGGGAAGATAAAAAACTCAAGGACACACTTTTCACCAGACATTTCCGCCCAGCGCTGTTTGATCTTTAGACGGATAACTGTCAGCAAGCCTTGCCAAAAATAATTCACTCATTCATCCATCAGCGACTTATCTCAACGACTGTATCGAGTGATGGTGTTCGAATAATATGACTCTTTGATCTCTCTCTGAAGGGAATTTATATTTCGGAACCTACCGAAGCCCTTTAATTAAACGCCTGCCTTGTCACGTATGCTGGTTATAATCCTACCTGCTTATGCATTTCTACGTTCAGTCCGTACGACATCTCGTAGTACTGAAAAAGAAAAAAACAACGAAAGGAAATTCCTTTGTGGTGTTAGGTTAAGAATCCCCGTGTGTTCGCGGTTACTAAAGAGCGGCGATCGAGCAA